>JAWRVZ010000010.1:8047500-8556726 GCA_037043235.1 Rhodeus uyekii | reverse complement strand
GTCTAAATCTTGAGTCTGTGCAGAAGAAAACAGAGTCTCTGACACGTTAATAATTGTGGATTCAATTGTTTTTGCTGACAGCTCTATGTCATCCATAACTGTCATGGTCGTTGCGGTAAGTTTAGTAATATCTTGACTTGTGACTGTATGTCCTGTTGAGTGCTCACTGCTCATTGATTTTAATGTATGTACAGTTCTTGATGAAGTGGAGTCAAGAGAGGAAACAGGTTCTTCACTATGTGCCTCAGTTGTCTGATCTTTTGTTTCTACAGAGACCGATGAGATGGACACTGAGCTTGTACCTGTTGAATCAGATGGTATCTTAGTGAGATCTTCACCTGATGTTGCTGTAGTCTGAAGAGAGGCACTAGTTGTGAAATCTTTGCTGAGCATATCAGAGGTGTCATCTCCTGAAGCTTCAGAATCCGTTGATGGCAAACTTGAAAAATAACTTGATGATGAAAAAACATCTTTGGCAGAAGTTATCTCTGAGGTCATCGTGACAGAACCTTCGGATAATACTTTGTCTAAATGTTCAGTCTGTGCAGACGAGAACAGAGTCTCTGACACGTTAATAATTGTGGATTCAGTTGGTTTTGCTGACAGTTCTATGTCATCCGTAACTGTAATGGTGCTTGTTGCTGTATGTTTAGTAATATCTTGACTTGTGACTGTTTGTCCTGTTGAGTGCTCACTGCTTATTGATGTTAATGTATGTACTGTGCTTGATGATGTAGAGTCAAGAGAGGAAACAGGTTCTTCACTGTGTGCCTCAGTTGTCTGATCTTGTGTTCCTACAGTGTGCGATGAGATGGACACTGAGCTTGCATCTGTTGAGTCAGAGGGTTTTTTAGTGAGAGCTTCACCTGATGTTGCTGTAGTATGAAAAGAGGCACTGGTTGTGACAAGTTTGCTCAACATATCAGAGGTGTCATCTCCTGATGCTTCAGACTCCGTTGATAGCAAGCTTGAAAAATTACTTGAAGGTGAAAGAACATCTTTGGAAGTTGTTATATCTGAGGTCATTGTGGAAGAACTTTTAGATGGTTCTTCGTCTAAATCTTGAGTCTGTGCAGAAGAAAACAGAGTCTCTGACACGTTAATAATTGTGGATTCAGTTGGTTTTGCTGACAGCTCTATGTCATCCATAACTGTCATGGTCGTTGCGGTATGTTTAGTAATATCTTGACTTGTGACTGTATGTCCTGTTGAGTGCTCACTGCTCATTGATTTTAATGTATGTACAGTTCTTGATGAAGTGGAGTCAAGAGAGGAAACAGGTTCTTCACTATGTGCCTCAGTTGTCTGATCTTTTGTTTCTACAGAGACCGATGAGATGGACACTGAGCTTGTATCTGTTGAGTCAGATGGTCTCTTAGTGAGATCTTCACCTGATGTTGCTGTAGTATGAAAAGAGGCACTGGTTGTGACAAGTTTGCTCAACATATCAGAGGTGTCATCTCCTGATGCTTCAGAATCCGTTGATGGCAAACTTGAAAAATTACTTGAAGGTGAAAGAACATCTTTGGAAGTTGTTATCTCTGAGGTCATTGTGAAAGAACTTTTATATGGTTCTTTGCCTAAATATTGAGTCTGAGCAGAGGAGAACAGAGTCTCTGACACATTTATCATTGTGGATTCAGATGGTTTTGCTGACAGGTCATTGTCATCCATAACTGTAATGGTGCTTGTTGCTGTATGTGAAGTAATATCTTGACTTGTGACTGCTCGTCCTGTTGAGTGCTCAGTGCTCATTGGTGATAATGTATGTACTGTGCTTGATGAAGTAGAGTCAAGAGAGGAAACAGGTTCTTCACTATGTGCCTCAGTTGTCTGATCTTGTGTTCCTACAGAGACCGATGAGATGGACACTGAGCTTGTGCCTGTTGAGTCAGATGGTCTCTTAGTGAGATCTTCACCTGATGTTGCTGTAGTCTGAAGAGAGGCACTAGTTGTGAAATCTTTGCTGAGCATATCAGAGGTGTCATCTCCTGATGCTTCAGAATCCGTTGATGGCAAACTTGAAAAATAACTTGATGATGAAAAAACATCTTTGGCAGAAGTTATCTCTGAGGTCATCGTGACAGAACCTTCGGATAATACTTTGTCTAAATGTTCAGTCTGTGCAGACGAGAACAGAGTCTCTGACACGTTAATAATTGTGGATTCAGTTGGTTTTGCTGACAGTTCTATGTCATCCGTAACTGTAATGGTGCTTGTTGCTGTATGTTTAGTAATATCTTGACTTGTGACTGTTTGTCCTGTTGAGTGCTCACTGCTTATTGATGTTAATGTATGTACTGTGCTTGATGATGTAGAGTCAAGAGAGGAAACAGGTTCTTCACTGTGTGCCTCAGTTGTCTGATCTTGTGTTCCTACAGTGTGCGATGAGATGGACACTGAGCTTGCATCTGTTGAGTCAGAGGGTTTTTTAGTGAGAGCTTCACCTGATGTTGCTGTAGTATGAAAAGAGGCACTGGTTGTGACAAGTTTGCTCAACATATCAGAGGTATCATCTCCTGATGCTTCAGACTCCGTTGATAGCAAGCTTGAAAAATTACTTGAAGGTGAAATAACATCTTTGGAAGTTGTTATATCTGAGGTCATTGTGGAAGAACTTTTAGATGGTTCTTCGTCTAAATCTTGAGTCTGTGCAGAAGAAAACAGAGTCTCTGACACGTTAATAATTGTGGATTCAATTGTTTTTGCTGACAGCTCTATGTCATCCATAACTGTCATGGTCGTTGCGGTAAGTTTAGTAATATCTTGACTTGTGACTGTATGTCCTGTTGAGTGCTCACTGCTCATTGATTTTAATGTATGTACAGTTCTTGATGAAGTGGAGTCAAGAGAGGAAACAGGTTCTTCACTATGTGCCTCAGTTGTCTGATCTTTTGTTTCTACAGAGACCGATGAGATGGACACTGAGCTTGTACCTGTTGAATCAGATGGTATCTTAGTGAGATCTTCACCTGATGTTGCTGTAGTCTGAAGAGAGGCACTAGTTGTGAAATCTTTGCTGAGCATATCAGAGGTGTCATCTCCTGAAGCTTCAGAATCCGTTGATGGCAAACTTGAAAAATAACTTGATGATGAAAAAACATCTTTGGCAGAAGTTATCTCTGAGGTCATCGTGACAGAACCTTCGGATAATACTTTGTCTAAATGTTCAGTCTGTGCAGACGAGAACAGAGTCTCTGACACGTTAATAATTGTGGATTCAGTTGGTTTTGCTGACAGTTCTATGTCATCCGTAACTGTAATGGTGCTTGTTGCTGTATGTTTAGTAATATCTTGACTTGTGACTGTTTGTCCTGTTGAGTGCTCACTGCTTATTGATGTTAATGTATGTACTGTGCTTGATGATGTAGAGTCAAGAGAGGAAACAGGTTCTTCACTGTGTGCCTCAGTTGTCTGATCTTGTGTTCCTACAGTGTGCGATGAGATGGACACTGAGCTTGCATCTGTTGAGTCAGAGGGTTTTTTAGTGAGATCTTCACCTGATGTTGCTGTAGTATGAAAAGAGGCACTGGTTGTGACAAGTTTGCTCAACATATCAGAGGTGTCATCTCCTGATGCTTCAGACTCCGTTGATAGCAAGCTTGAAAAATTACTTGAAGGTGAAAGAACATCTTTGGAAGTTGTTATCTCTGAGGTCATTGTGGAAGAACTTTTAGATGGTTCTTCGTCTAAATCTTGAGTCTGTGCAGAAGAAAACAGAGTCTCTGACACGTTAATAATTGTGGATTCAGTTGGTTTTGCTGACAGCTCTATGTCATCCATAACTGTCATGGTCGTTGCGGTATGTTTAGTAATATCTTGACTTGTGACTGTATGTCCTGTTAAGTGCTCACTGCTCATTGATTTTAATGTATGTACAGTTCTTGATGAAGTGGAGTCAAGAGAGGAAACAGGTTCTCCACTATGTGCCTCAGATGTCTGATCTTTTGTTTCTACAGAGACCGATGAGATGGACACTGAGCTTGTATCTGTTGAGTCAGATGGTCTCTTAGTGAGATCTTCACCTGATGTTGCTGTAGTATGAAAAGAGGCACTGGTTGTGACAAGTTTGCTCAACATATCAGAGGTGTCATGTCCTGATGCTTCAGAATCCGTTGATGGCAAACGTGAAAAATTACTTGAAGGTGAAAGAACATCTTTGGAAGTTGTTATATCTGAGGTCATTGTCGAAGAACTTTTATATGGTTCTTTGTCTAAATCTTGAGTCTGAGCAGAGGAGAACAGAGTCTCTGACACAATTATCATTGTGGATTCAGATGGTTTTGCTGACAGGTCTTTGTCATCCATAACTGTAATGGTGCTTGTTGCTGTATGTGAAGTAATATCTTGACTTGTGACTGCTCGTCCTGTTGAGTGCTCAGAGCTCATTGGTGATAATGTATGTACTGTGCTTGATGAAGTAGAGTCAAGAGAGGAAACAGGCTCTTCACTATGTGCCTCAGTTGTCTGATCTTGTGTTCCTACAGAGACCGATGAGATGGACACTGAGCTTGTACCTGTTGAGTCAGATGGTCTCTTAGTGAGATCTTCACCTGATGTTGCTGTAGTCTGAAGAGAAGCACTAGTTGTGAAATCTTTGCTGAGCATATCAGAGGTGTCATCTCCTGATGCTTCAGAATCCGTTGATGGCAAACTTGAAAAATAACTTGATGATGAAAAAACATCTTTGGCAGAAGTTATCTCTGAGGTCATCGTGACAGAACCTTCGGATAATACTTTGTCTAAATGTTCAGTCTGTGCAGACGAGAACAGAGTCTCTGACACGTTAATAATTGTGGATTCAGTTGGTTTTGCTGACAGTTCTATGTCATCCGTAACTGTAATGGTGCTTGTTGCTGTATGTTTAGTAATATCATGACTTGTGACTGTTTGTCCTGTTGAGTGCTCACTGCTTATTGATGTTAATGTATGTACTGTGCTTGATGATGTAGAGTCAAGAGAGGAAACAGGTTCTTCACTGTGTGCCTCAGTTGTCTGATCTTGTGTTCCTACAGTGTGCGATGAGATGGACACTGAGCTTGCATCTGTTGAGTCAGAGGGTTTTTTAGTGAGAGCTTCACCTGATGTTGCTGTAGTATGAAAAGAGGCACTGGTTGTGACAAGTTTGCTCAACATATCAGAGGTATCATCTCCTGATGCTTCAGACTCCGTTGATAGCAAGCTTGAAAAATTACTTGAAGGTGAAATAACATCTTTGGAAGTTGTTATATCTGAGGTCATTGTGGAAGAACTTTTAGATGGTTCTTCGTCTAAATCTTGAGTCTGTGCAGAAGAAAACAGAGTCTCTGACACGTTAATAATTGTGGATTCAATTGTTTTTGCTGACAGCTCTATGTCATCCATAACTGTCATGGTCGTTGCGGTAAGTTTAGTAATATCTTGACTTGTGACTGTATGTCCTGTTGAGTGCTCACTGCTCATTGATTTTAATGTATGTACAGTTCTTGATGAAGTGGAGTCAAGAGAGGAAACAGGTTCTTCACTATGTGCCTCAGTTGTCTGATCTTTTGTTTCTACAGAGACCGATGAGATGGACACTGAGCTTGTACCTGTTGAATCAGATGGTCTCTTAGTGAGATCTTCACCTGATGTTGCTGTAGTCTGAAGAGAGGCACTAGTTGTGAAATCTTTGCTGAGCATATCAGAGGTGTCATCTCCTGAAGCTTCAGAATCCGTTGATGGCAAACTTGAAAAATAACTTGATGATGAAAAAACATCTTTGGCAGAAGTTATCTCTGAGGTCATCGTGACAGAACCTTCGGATAATACTTTGTCTAAATGTTCAGTCTGTGCAGACGAGAACAGAGTCTCTGACACGTTAATAATTGTGGATTCAGTTGGTTTTGCTGACAGTTCTATGTCATCCGTAACTGTAATGGTGCTTGTTGCTGTATGTTTAGTAATATCTTGACTTGTGACTGTTTGTCCTGTTGAGTGCTCACTGCTTATTGATGTTAATGTATGTACTGTGCTTGATGATGTAGAGTCAAGAGAGGAAACAGGTTCTTCACTGTGTGCCTCAGTTGTCTGATCTTGTGTTCCTACAGTGTGCGATGAGATGGACACTGAGCTTGCATCTGTTGAGTCAGAGGGTTTTTTAGTGAGAGCTTCACCTGATGTTGCTGTAGTATGAAAAGAGGCACTGGTTGTGACAAGTTTGCTCAACATATCAGAGGTGTCATCTCCTGATGCTTCAGACTCCGTTGATAGCAAGCTTGAAAAATTACTTGAAGGTGAAAGAACATCTTTGGAAGTTGTTATATCTGAGGTCATTGTGGAAGAACTTTTAGATGGTTCTTCGTCTAAATCTTGAGTCTGTGCAGAAGAAAACAGAGTCTCTGACACGTTAATAATTGTGGATTCAGTTGGTTTTGCTGACAGCTCTATGTCATCCATAACTGTCATGGTCGATGCGGTATGTTTAGTAATATCTTGACTTGTGACTGTATGTCCTGTTGAGTGCTCACTGCTCATTGATTTTAATGTATGTACAGTTCTTGATGAAGTGGAGTCAAGAGAGGAAACAGGTTCTTCACTATGTGCCTCAGTTGTCTGATCTTTTGTTTCTACAGAGACCGATGAGATGGACACTGAGCTTGTACCTGTTGAGTCAGATGGTCTCTTAGTGAGATCTTCACCTGATGTTGCTGTAGTATGAAAAGAGGCACTGGTTGTGACAAGTTTGCTCAACATATCAGAGGTGTCATATCCTGATGCTTCAGAATCCGTTGATGGCAAACTTGAAAAATTACTTGAAGGTGAAAGAACATCTTTGGAAGTTGTTATCTCTGAGGTCATTGTGAAAGAACTTTTATATGGTTCTTTGTCTAAATCTTGAGTCTGAGCAGAGGAGAACAGAGTCTCTGACACATTTATCATTGTGGATTCAGATGGTTTTGCTGACAGGTCTTTGTCATCCATAACTGTAATGGTGCTTGTTGCTGTATGTGAAGTAATATCTTGACTTGTGACTGCTCGTCCTGTTGAGTGCTCAGTGCTCATTGGTGATAATGTATGTACTGTGCTTGATGAAGTAGAGTCAAGAGAGGAAACAGGTTCTTCACTATGTGCCTCAGTTGTCTGATCTTTTGTTTCTACAGAGACCGATGAGATGGACACTGAGCTTGTACCTGTTGAATCAGATGGTCTCTTAGTGAGATCTTCACCTGATGTTGCTGTAGTCTGAAGAGAGGCACTAGTTGTGAAATCTTTGCTGAGCATATCAGAGGTGTCATCTCCTGAAGCTTCAGAATCCGTTGATGGCAAACTTGAAAAATAACTTGATGATGAAAAAACATCTTTGGCAGAAGTTATCTCTGAGGTCATCGTGACAGAACCTTCGGATAATACTTTGTCTAAATGTTCAGTCTGTGCAGACGAGAACAGAGTCTCTGACACGTTAATAATTGTGGATTCAGTTGGTTTTGCTGACAGTTCTATGTCATCCGTAACTGTAATGGTGCTTGTTGCTGTATGTTTAGTAATATCTTGACTTGTGACTGTTTGTCCTGTTGAGTGCTCACTGCTTATTGATGTTAATGTATGTACTGTGCTTGATGATGTAGAGTCAAGAGAGGAAACAGGTTCTTCACTGTGTGCCTCAGTTGTCTGATCTTGTGTTCCTACAGTGTGCGATGAGATGGACACTGAGCTTGCATCTGTTGAGTCAGAGGGTTTTTTAGTGAGAGCTTCACCTGATGTTGCTGTAGTATGAAAAGAGGCACTGGTTGTGACAAGTTTGCTCAACATATCAGAGGTATCATCTCCTGATGCTTCAGACTCCGTTGATAGCAAGCTTGAAAAATTACTTGAAGGTGAAATAACATCTTTGGAAGTTGTTATATCTGAGGTCATTGTGGAAGAACTTTTAGATGGTTCTTCGTCTAAATCTTGAGTCTGTGCAGAAGAAAACAGAGTCTCTGACACGTTAATAATTGTGGATTCAATTGTTTTTGCTGACAGCTCTATGTCATCCATAACTGTCATGGTCGTTGCGGTAAGTTTAGTAATATCTTGACTTGTGACTGTATGTCCTGTTGAGTGCTCACTGCTCATTGATTTTAATGTATGTACAGTTCTTGATGAAGTGGAGTCAAGAGAGGAAACAGGTTCTTCACTATGTGCCTCAGTTGTCTGATCTTTTGTTTCTACAGAGACCGATGAGATGGACACTGAGCTTGTACCTGTTGAATCAGATGGTATCTTAGTGAGATCTTCACCTGATGTTGCTGTAGTCTGAAGAGAGGCACTAGTTGTGAAATCTTTGCTGAGCATATCAGAGGTGTCATCTCCTGAAGCTTCAGAATCCGTTGATGGCAAACTTGAAAAATAACTTGATGATGAAAAAACATCTTTGGCAGAAGTTATCTCTGAGGTCATCGTGACAGAACCTTCGGATAATACTTTGTCTAAATGTTCAGTCTGTGCAGACGAGAACAGAGTCTCTGACACGTTAATAATTGTGGATTCAGTTGGTTTTGCTGACAGTTCTATGTCATCCGTAACTGTAATGGTGCTTGTTGCTGTATGTTTAGTAATATCTTGACTTGTGACTGTTTGTCCTGTTGAGTGCTCACTGCTTATTGATGTTAATGTATGTACTGTGCTTGATGATGTAGAGTCAAGAGAGGAAACAGGTTCTTCACTGTGTGCCTCAGTTGTCTGATCTTGTGTTCCTACAGTGTGCGATGAGATGGACACTGAGCTTGCATCTATTGAGTCAGAGGGTTTTTTAGTGAGATCTTCACCTGATGTTGCTGTAGTATGAAAAGAGGCACTGGTTGTGACAAGTTTGCTCAACATATCAGAGGTGTCATCTCCTGATGCTTCAGACTCCGTTGATAGCAAGCTTGAAAAATTACTTGAAGGTGAAAGAACATCTTTGGAAGTTGTTATATCTGAGGTCATTGTGGAAGAACTTTTAGATGGTTCTTCGTCTAAATCTTGAGTCTGTGCAGAAGAAAACAGAGTCTCTGACACGTTAATAATTGTGGATTCAGTTGGTTTTGCTGACAGCTCTATGTCATCCATAACTGTCATGGTCGATGCGGTATGTTTAGTAATATCTTGACTTGTGACTGTATGTCCGGTTGAGTGCTCACTGCTCATTGATTTTAATGTATGTACAGTTCTTGATGAAGTGGAGTCAAGAGAGGAAACAGGTTCTTCACTATGTGCCTCAGTTGTCTGATCTTTTGTTTCTACAGAGACCGATGAGATGGACACTGAGCTTGTACCTGTTGAGTCAGATGGTCTCTTAGTGAGATCTTCACCTGATGTTGCTGTAGTATGAAAAGAGGCACTGGTTGTGACAAGTTTGCTCAACATATCAGAGGTGTCATATCCTGATGCTTCAGAATCCGTTGATGGCAAACTTGAAAAATTACTTGAAGGTGAAAGAACATCTTTGGAAGTTGTTATCTCTGAGGTCATTGTGAAAGAACTTTTATATGGTTCTTTGTCTAAATCTTGAGTCTGAGCAGAGGAGAACAGAGTCTCTGACACATTTATCATTGTGGATTCAGATGGTTTTGCTGACAGGTCTTTGTCATCCATAACTCTAATGGTGCTTGTTGCTGTATGTGAAGTAATATCTTGACTTGTGACTGCTCGTCCTGTTGAGTGCTCAGTGCTCATTGGTGATAATGTATGTACTGTGCTTGATGAAGTAGAGTCAAGAGAGGAAACAGGTTCTTCACTATGTGCCTCAGTTGTCTGATCTTGTGTTCCTACAGAGACCGATGAGATGGACACTGAGCTTGTACCTGTTGAGTCAGATGGTCTCTTAGTGAGATCTTCACCTGATGTTGCTGTAGTCTGAAGAGAGGCACTAGTTGTGAAATCTTTGCTGAGCATATCAGAGGTGTCATCTCCTGATGCTTCAGAATCCGTTGATGGCAAACTTGAAAAATAACTTGATGATGAAAAAACATCTTTGGCAGAAGTTATCTCTGAGGTCATTGTGACAGAACCTTCGGATAATACTTTGTCTAAATGTTCAGTCTGTGCAGACGAGAACAGAGTCTCTGACACGTTAATAATTGTGGATTCAGTTGGTTTTGCTGACAGTTCTATGTCATCCGTAACTGTAATGGTGCTTGTTGCTGTATGTTTAGTAATATCTTGACTTGTGACTGTTTGTCCTGTTGAGTGCTCACTGCTTATTGATGTTAATGTATGTACTGTGCTTGATGATGTAGAGTCAAGAGAGGAAACAGGTTCTTCACTGTGTGCCTCAGTTGTCTGATCTTGTGTTCCTACAGTGTGCGATGAGATGGACACTGAGCTTGCATCTGTTGAGTCAGAGGGTTTTTTAGTGAGAGCTTCACCTGATGTTGCTGTAGTATGAAAAGAGGCACTGGTTGTGACAAGTTTGCTCAACATATCAGAGGTGTCATCTCCTGATGCTTCAGACTCCGTTGATAGCAAGCTTGAAAAATTACTTGAAGGTGAAAGAACATCTTTGGAAGTTGTTATCTCTGAGGTCATTGTGAAAGAACTTTTATATGGTTCTTTGTCTAAATCTTGAGTCTGAGCAGAGGAGAACAGAGTCTCTGACACATTTATCATTGTGGATTCAGATGGTTTTGCTGACAGGTCTTTGTCATCCATAACTGTAATGGTGCTTGTTGCTGTATGTGAAGTAATATCTTGACTTGTGACTGCTCGTCCTGTTGAGTGCTCAGTGCTCATTGGTGATAATGTATGTACTGTGCTTGATGAAGTAGAGTCAAGAGAGGAAACAGGTTCTTCACTATGTGCCTCAGTTGTCTGATCTTGTGTTCCTACAGAGACCGATGAGATGGACACTGAGCTTGTACCTGTTGAGTCAGATGGTCTCTTAGTGAGATCTTCACCTGATGTTGCTGTAGTCTGAAGAGAGGCACAAGTTGTGAAATCTTTGCTGAGCATATCAGAGGTGTCATCTCCTGATGCTTCAGAATCCGTTGATGGCAAACTTGAAAAATAACTTGATGATGAAAAAACATCTTTGGCAGAAGTTATCTCTGAGGTCATTGTGACAGAACCTTCGGATAATACTTTGTCTAAATGTTCAGTCTGTGCAGACGAGAACAGAGTCTCTGACACGTTAATAATTGTGGATTCAGTTGGTTTTGATGACAGTTCTATGTCATCCGTAACTGTAATGGTGCTTGTTGCTGTATGTTTAGTAATATCTTGACTTGTGACTGTTTGTCCTGTTGAGTGCTCACTGCTTATTGATGTTAATGTATGTACTGTGCTTGATGATGTAGAGTCAAGAGAGGAAACAGGTTCTTCACTGTGTGCCTCAGTTGTCTGATCTTGTGTTCCTACAGTGTGCGATGAGATGGACACTGAGCTTGCATCTGTTGAGTCAGAGGGTTTTTTAGTGAGAGCTTCACCTGATGTTGCTGTAGTATGAAAAGAGGCACTGGTTGTGACAAGTTTGCTCAACATATCAGAGGTGTCATCTCCTGATGCTTCAGACTCCGTTGATAGCAAGCTTGAAAAATTACTTGAAGGTGAAAGAACATCTTTGGAAGATGTTATATCTGAGGTCATTGTGGAAGAACTTTTAGATGGTTCTTCGTCTAAATCTTGAGTCTGTGCAGAAGAAAACAGATTTTCTGACACGTTAATAATTGTGGATTCAGTTGGTTTTGCTGACAGCTCTATGTCATCCATAACTGTCATGGTCGTTGCGGTATGTTTAGTAATATCTTGACTTGTGACTGTATGTCCTGTTGAGTGCTCACTGCTCATTGATTTTAATGTATGTACAGTTCTTGATGAAGTGGAGTCAAGAGAGGAAACAGGTTCTTCACTATGTGCCTCAGTTGTCTGATCTTGTGTTCCTACAGAGACCGATGAGATGGACACTGAGCTTGTACCTGTTGAGTCAGATGGTATCTTAGTGAGATCTTCACCTGATGTTGCTGTAGTCTGAAGAGAGGCACTGGTTGTGAAATCTTTGCTGAGCATATCAGAGGTGTCATCTCCTGATGCTTCAGAATCCGTTGATGGCAAACTTGAATAATAACTTGAAGGTGAAAGAACATCTTTGGAAGTTGTTATATCTGAGGTCATTGTGGAAGAACTTTTAGATGGTTCTTCGTCTAAATCTTGAGTCTGTGCAGAAGAAAACAGAGTCTCTGACACGTTAATAATTGTGGATTCAGTTGGTTTTGCTGACAGCTCTATGTCATCCATAACTGTCATGGTCGTTGCGGTATGTTTAGTAATATCTTGACTTGTGACTGTATGTCCTGTTGAGTGCTCAGTGCTCATTGGTGATAATGTATGTACTGTGCTTGATGCAGTAGAGTCAAGAGTGGAAACAGGTTCTCCACTATGTGCCTCAGTTTCCTGATCTTGTGTTCTGACAGAGGCCGATGAGATGGACACTGAGCTTGTATCTGTTGAGTCAGAGGGTTTTTTAGTGAGATCTTCACCTGATGTTGCTGTAGTATGAAAAGAGGCACTGGTTGTGACAAGTTTGCTCAACATATCAGAGGTGTCATCTCCTGATGCTTCAGACTCCGTTGATAGCAAGCTTGAAAAATTACTTGAAGGTGAAAGAACATCTTTGGAAGTTGTTGTCTCTGAGGTCATTGTGGAAGAACTTTTAGATGGTTCTTCGTCTAAATCTCGAGTCTGTGCAGAAGAAAACAGAGTCTCTGACACGTTAATAATTGTGGATTCAGTTGGTTTTGCTGACAGCTCTATGTCATCCATAACTGTCATGGTCGTTGCGGTATGTTTAGTAATATCTTGACTTTTGACTGTATGTCCTGTTGAGTGCTCACTGCTCATTGATGTTAATGTATGTACAGTTCTTGATGAAGTGGAGTCAAGAGAGGAAACAGGTTCTTCACTATGTGCCTCAGTTGTCTGATCTTTTGTTTCTACAGAGACCGATGAGATGGACACTGAGCTTGTATCTGTTGAGTCAGATGGTCTTTTAGTGAGATCTTCACCTGATGTTGCTGTAGTATGAAAAGAGGGACTGGTTGTGACAAGTTTGCTCAACATATCAGAGGTGTCATCTCCTGATGCTTCAGAATCCGTTGATGGCAAACTTGAAAAATGACTTGAAGGTGAAAGAACATCTTTGGAAGTTGTTATCTCTGAGGTCATTGTGAAAGAACTTTTAGATGGTTCTTCATCTAAATCTTGAGTCTGTGCAGAGGAGAACAGAGTTTCTGACACATTTATCATTGTGGATTCAGATGGTTTTGCTGACAGCTCTTTGTCATCCATAACTGTAATGGTGCTTGTTGCTGTATGTGAAGTAATATCTTGACTTGTGACTGTTTGTCCTGTTGAGTGCTCAGTGCTCAATGATGTTAACGTATGTACTGTGCTTGATGCAGTAGAGTCAAGAGTGGAAACAGGTTCTTCACTATGTGCCTCAGTTGTCTGATCTTTTGTTCCTACAGAGACCGATGAGATAGACACTGAGCTTGTACCTGTTGAGTCAGATGGTCTTTTAGTGAGATCTTCACCTGATGTTGCTGTAGTTTGACGAGGGGCACAGGTTGTGACATCTTTGGTAAATAATTCAGAGGTGTCATCTCCTGATACTTCAGACTCTGTCATGGTTGTTGCTGTATGTTTAGTAATATATTGACTTGTGACTGCTCGTCCTGTTGAGTGCTCAGTGCTCATTGGTGATAATGTATGTACTGTGCTTGATGAAGTAGAGTCAAGAGAGGAAACAGGTTCTTCACTATGTGCCTCAGTTGTCTGATCTTGTGTTCCTACAGAGACCGATGAGATGGACACTGAGCTTGTACCTGTTGAGTCAGATGGTCTCTTAGTGAGATCTTCACCTGATGTTGCTGTAGTCTGAAGAGAGGCACTAGTTGTGAAATCTTTGCTGAGCATATCAGAGGTGTCATCTCCTGATGCTTCAGAATCCGTTGATGGCAAACTTGAAAAATAACTTGATGATGAAAAAACATCTTTGGCAGAAGTTATCTCTGAGGTCATCGTGACAGAACCTTCGGATAATACTTTGTCTAAATGTTCAGTCTGTGCAGACGAGAACAGAGCCTCTGACACGTTAATAATTGTGGATTCAGTTGGTTTTGCTGACAGTTCTATGTCATCCGTAACTGTAATGGTGCTTGTTGCTGTATGTTTAGTAATATCTTGACTTGTGACTGTTTGTCCTGTTGAGTGCTCACTGCTTATTGATGTTAATGTATGTACTGTGCTTGATGATGTAGAGTCAAGAGAGGAAACAGGTTCTTCACTGTGTGCCTCAGTTGTCTGATCTTGTGTTCCTACAGTGTGCGATGAGATGGACACTGAGCTTGTACCTGTTGAGTCAGATGGTCTCTTAGTGAGATCTTCACCTGATGTTGCTGTAGTCTGAAGAGAGGCACTGGTTGTGAAATCTTTGCTCAACATATCAGAGGTGTCATCTCCTGATGCTTCAGAATCCGTTGATGGCAAACTTGAAAAATACCTTGATGATGAAAAAAAATCTTTGGCAGAAGTTATCTCTGAGGTCATTGTGACAGAACCTTCGGATAATACTTTGTCTAAATGTCCAGTCTGTGCAGACGAGAACAGAGTCTCTGACACGTTAATAATTGTGGATTCAGTTGGTTTTGCTGACAGCTCTATGTCATCCATAACTGTCATGGTTGTTGCTGTATGTTTAGTAATATCTTGACTTGTGACTGTATGTCCTGTTGAGTGCTCAGTGCTCATTGGTGATAATGTATGTACTGTGATTGATGCAGTAGAGTCAAGAGAGGAAACAGGTTCTCCACTATGTGCCTCAGTTTCCTGATCTTGTGTTCCGACAGAGGCCGATGAGATGGACACTGAGCTTGTATCTGTTGAGTCAGAGGGTTTTTTAGTGAGATCTTCACCTGATGTTGCTGTAGTATGAAAAGAGGCACTGGTTGTGACAAGTTTGCTCAACATATCAGAGGTGTCATCTCCTGATGCTTCAGACTCCGTTGATAGCAAGCTTGAAAAATTACTTGAAGGTGAAAGAACATCTTTGGCAGAAGTTATCTCTGAGGTCATTGTGGAAGAACTTTTAGATGGTTCTTCGTCTAAATCTTGAGTCTGTGCAGAAGAAAACAGAGTCTCTGACACGTTAATAATTGTGGATTCAGTTGGTTTTGCTGACAGCTCTATGTCATCCATAACTGTCATGGTCGCTGCAGTATGTGAAGTAATATCTTGACTTGTGGCTGTCTGTCCTGTTGAGTGCTCACTTCTCATTGATGTTAATGTATGAACTGTGCTTGATGAAGTGGCGTCAAGAGAGGAAACAGGTTCTTCACTATGTGCCTCGGTTGTCTGATCTTTTGTTCCTACAGAGACCGATGAGATAGACACTGAGCTTGTACCTGTTGAGTCAGATGGTCTTTTAGTGAGATCTTCACCTGATGTTGCTGTAGTTTGACGAGGGGCACTGGTTGTGACATCTTTGGTAAATATTTCAGAGGTGTCATCTCCTGATACTTCAGACTCTGTCATGGTTGTTGCTGTATGTGATGTAAAATATTGACTTGTGACTGCTCGTCCTGTTGAGTGCTCAGTGCTCATTGGTGATAATGTATGTACTGTGCTTGATGAAGTAGAGTCAAGAGAGGAAACAGGTTCTTCACTATGTGCCTCAGTTGTCTGATCTTGTGTTCCCACAGAGACCGATGAGATGGACACTGAGCTTGTACCTGTTGAGTCAGAGGGTTTTTTAGTGAGATCTTCACCTGATGTTGCTGTAGTATGAAAAGAGGCACTGGTTGTGACAAGTTTGCTCAACATATCAGAGGTGTCATCTCCTGATGCTTCAGACTCCGTTGATAGCAAGCTTGAAAAATTACTTGAAGGTGAAAGAACATCTTTGGAAGTTGTTATCTCTGAGGTCATTGTGGAAGAACTTTTAGATGGTTCTTCGTCTAAATCTTGAGTCTGTGCAGAAGAAAACAGAGTCTCTGACACGTTAATAATTGTGGATTCAGTTGGTTTTGCTGACAGCTCTATGTCATCCATAACTGTCATGGTTGTTGCTGTATGTTTAGTAATATCTTGACTTGTGACTGTATGTCCTGTTGAGTGCTCAGTGCTCATTGGTGATAATGTATGTACTGTGATTGATGCAGTAGAGTCAAGAGAGGAAACAGGTTCTCCACTATGTGCCTCAGTTTCCTGATCTTGTGTTCCGACAGAGGCCGATGAGATGGACACTGAGCTTGCATCTGTTGAGTCAGATGGTCTTTTAGTGAGATATTCACCTGATATTGCTGTAGTATGACGAGGGGCACTGGTTGTGACATCTTTGGTAAACATTTCAGAGGTGTCATGTTCTGATGCTTCAGACTCCGTCGATGGCAAGCTTGAAAAGTAACTTGATGGTGAAAGAACATCTTTGGCAGTTGTTATCTCTGAGGTCATTGTGAAATAACTTTTAGATGGTTCTTTGTCTAAATCTTGAGTCTGTGCAGAAGAGAACAGAGTCTCTGACACGTTAATAATTGTGGATTCAGTTGGTTTTGCTGACAGGTCTATGTCATCCGTAACTGTAATGGTGCTTGTTGCTGTATGTTTACTAATATCTTGGCTTGATGATGTAGATTCAAGAGAGGAAACAGGTTCTTCACTGTGTGCCTCAGTTGTCTGATCTTGTGTTCCTTCAGTGTGCGATGAGATGGACACTGCGCTTGTATCTGTTGAGTCAGATGGTCTTTTAGTGAGATCTTCACCTGATGTTGCTGTAGTTTGACGAGGGGCACTGGTTGTGACATCTTTGGTAAACATTTCAGAGGTGTCATCTCCTGATACTTCAGACTCTGTCATGGTTGTTGCTGTATGTGATGTAATATATTTACTTGTGACTGCTCGTCCTGTTGAGTGCTCAGTGCTCATTGGTGTTAATGTATATACTGTGCTTGATGAAGCATCTGTGGGTATTATAGTTTTAGTCAAATCTTTCGTAGTTATCATTTCTATATCCTGCGTTGTAGCAGCTGTATCTCTTGCTTTTTCTTCGGTCATTGAGCTAGTATCGTGCACTGAATGAGTTCCAGACTTAGTAGTGTCATCATGATCCAAAGGAAAATTTGTTGATCCTGTTTTTTGTGCTACTTTTACAGACGGTTGTTTTTCAGATGTAGTGGTTGAAATGCTTGGAATAACAGTTCCTTCAGATTTGAGCATCTCTTCTTTACTAACTGCTATTGGAGGTGATGGTGAAGTTAAATGTATTACTGTTCCTTTTAGACTAAAATCAATGTCTGAATCAAGGGTTGTGGATAACAAGGGGGGCACCGTTGAAGATCTGGACACCAATGACTCATGTGGTGTTCTTCCAGCCTCCACTAATGAACTGTCAAATTCAGTTGTTGTTTCCATTTGACTTAAGTTGTTTACACCAAGGGAATCACTTCCAAATGCATCTCCTCTAAATATTTCTTCCACATCTTTAGGATGAAGTGTCACTTCTTGCTTGCCGTTAATGAAACTGACTTTTGGGGTCATGGAAATGGCTAGAGTGGACAATAAATCCTCATTTGCAGTCTCCTGATCAACAAGAAGAAGGTCTTCAGACATTTCAGGAATAACTACCAACTGGGGAATATTAGGATGTGCTTCTCCAAAACTTATCAGACGTTGATTAACTGTTGGGGGAAAAAAATAAAAATACATGGGATTAAATGGAGTGACCCTTTAGAAAAATTGTGACAAAATGAGAAAAGTTCAAATATGCAGCTCCTTTTTTTCAATGCATTGAAAATTGTACATTTGAATATGTATGACATATTAAAAGACAAAAATAAATTGAAAATGTTTATAGTTAACTGCCTAAGTTATATACTGGATCCTTACACCCAACAACACAATTGGGCTTTTCATTGCATGAATACTAAAAGACCTCACAACAACTGATGCTGTCCACAGAACCACAAAATGTCCTTGTTGTGACTGTGTCATCAGAGCCCAGAGAAAAACAGGCATCCGGTTCCTTCTTGATTAAGTAAACATGACTGGTTGACACAAACTAAAGCCCATATCTACCAGATCTACCATTTCATCTTACAGGAACATTGGATATATCAGTTAAACAACCCACACACTACTGATACAGTTCAAGGTTGGAAAAGGACCAATATTTCCCACAAGTCAAACTTGTCTAGATGTTGGGAACACCAGCAGAGACAGAAGTTAATGTAGACACCTGGTTAAGCCAAAAGGAGTCTGAACAGACATAATATAGAAAAAATCATCCTCCTCTAATTTGTTTTCCTATAGATCAACTTTCAGAAACAGGGGAATGGTCAGACCCAAAGTTCCCGGCATTATTTTATGCATCTGTTAAAATAAGCTGGAGTGGGCTCAAAAAGGGGGGCCGTGTATGGCTGAAGGCAGGCACAAATGTGCTTTTGTACCTAAATCATTACCTCACTGGTCTAAGCATCCCGGGTAATGTCCGGAACTCATTAGTTTAATCTTTGAGTCAAAATATTTAGACATAAAATGTGTAATATATAATTATTACACCCTTGCTTTATTTTGGTCTTATTCTTATTCCTTACAAGCAAACAAGTAGGCCAAAAGAACAATCCAATACTCCCATTATCTTCACTACCACTTATTTGTAATAAGCCATCTCTATACAGATGAGACTCTTCTATAGAGATGACATCAGACGTGTTGTAGTGTCCAGACATCAGTGGACAGGGCAGGAATGGTTACACTTATAAGGGTCCAAAGCCTCATTCTGCTAAGCTTGCACTCACTGACAGTAATCACTGGGAGAACAGATTTTCTAGGGCATCACCAAGCAAACTGCTCTCTAAACTTAATGAATCCACACCATCTGTCCTGAAAACATGCCAAATGGAGGCAAAAATGCTATCATTAACAGATCAGAGCTGCCAGCTTGCACCTGTCATCTATTGTAGGTAAGGATTTCTGCCTTTGAGCTTCAAAATGGCTCAATAGTAAATTCATCCCAGCATGAATATGTGTATGCGTTTCTAAATATGTACAGTAATACCTCAGTTTACGAGCGACTTGGTATACGAGCAAACTGGTGTACGAGCATGGAGGGTCGAATCGGTGTACGAGCATTGTATCGGTGTACGAGAAAAAATTTCCCTCACCCATACGCAGTTTTATGTGGAAAAAGTCCTAACACTCAGCATCCTTGTGCGCAGCCTCTCAAAACACAGTCAGGAGGTTCCAACCCCTTTATCACCCCTTAACTCATTCATTGGCTGCATCATTCACCACAGTGATACTTTTATAAGTGATTTACAGAAGTTGTTACCTCATATTCTAAACATTAATTAATTGTGATCGCTATTTTTCACATAGTGAAATATACACAATTTTAGCCAAATAATAAACAAAGTAATAGGGTTAGACAACCCATATTTTTATACAAACAACATGTAAGCCTCTCCTACAAATGAGCACTGTTTTCATGTTCGTCGGACCTGCCGTTTCTCTGCAGTATCGGCAAAAGCGCAAGGAGTGAAATGGGACTTCTTACCCCGTGAGCGGGGCTCGTTTTAACACACAGGGGGTTAGTTGTAACACCATGTTATCCAATGCAAGTTCATTCACGTATTTTTATTTGAAGTTGCGTCTTGATGATCATAAGCATAACTTATGAATTAAATATTGTTTTCCTTTATTTTTTACATTTGTTGTGTTTTGAACAATGTAACGACATGAAAAACGTTTTAATAGGTTAATACAATGCAAAATATATGATTATTGATGCGGCCTGTTCAATGTGGCTTAGTGTTACAACTAACCCCTCCCTGTCTTGTTTACTTCAGGACCAGATAGCAGCCACTATGTGTTTTTCACGTCTTTCGAAATGGTACCATCTTTTAGCCAAGAAGATTGTAATCATAACAATATAAGATTAGACTAACAATCTTTCACACATTCTTTGAAAATATCTACATGCTGCCAAAAGAGTTTTTCCTGTGGTTCTCATCCAAACTTGGCCAGAAGACGTGTGCAACCAGTGTGATAAAAAGCCCTTTAGCACGTCACATTTATGCCCGTGCAATTATCTAAAAAAAAAAAATCGCTGTTACTATTTACCCCGCTTTACTTTGTGCCCAGCGCTCCCCTAGTTCTCTCGCGTCTCCCGCAAATTCGTTCGTTCGAGGCTCCCGCGAATATGTTCGTACACGGCTCCCGCGAGTTCGTTCGTTTGAGACTCCCGCGAGTTCGTTCTCTCGCGGCTCCTGCGAATTCGTTCGTTCGCGGCTCCCATGAAATTGTTCGTTCGCGGCTCCCGGGAATTAGTTCGTTCAAGGCTCCCGCAAATTCGTTAGTTCGTGGCTCCCGTGAATTCGTTCTTTCGCGGCTCCCATGTTCCACGACATTAACTCTGGATTATCACTTCGTTTTCTGCACTATTATAATAAATTCACTCACTTGCTTTCATCCTTGCTCAAACCTGAAGTGCATTACAGTAAATTGTCAAGTATTTTCTGTTTAATTGTCAATTATTAATTAGTATTTATATGAGATCTTAATGGTTACAATTTTAACTGCAATTAATAGGGTAAAACCAAAAAAAATATTTAAAATGGGCATTTGTGGTCTTGTGGAACGAATTACAGTAATTGATTTTTAGTGCATTCTTATGGGGAAATGTGTTTTGGTGTACGAGCATTTTTGGTTTACGAGCTCGCTCTTGGAACAAATTAAACTTGTAAACCGAGGTATTACTGTATGTGTTTTTCTTTGACCACATTTTTTTTTTTTGATTTACGTTTTCTTTTTCTTTTCTTTTCTAAGTCCTATCGAACACAATAAGCACCAGTTTGAATCATTAAGAAAGCTTTCTTTTTTTTTTCTTCACAGAATCACAGTTTCCCTGTTACAGTTAAAAAGTTAAGACTCTGCCACCTCCGTCAAAATTGAGATAACGATATTGATCAAATGCTGTCCGCACATAGTATATGTTCATCAAATACTATTACTTCATCCCTTCTACATCCCAGCCTCAGCCAATTCAGGAATACTGGTTCATTGGCAGAAACCAATAAACGCCACTTCCCTGTCATGTTACGAATGAGGGGAGGGCTCAAATGCAGGGAAAGAAGGATTTAATAACAAAAGAACATAATACAAAAGAAACATAACAAACAAGATCAAAACTGAAACACAACACAAACCAAGAACACGACAGGACCACGACCATGGGAACACAAAAAATGCATCCAGGAAGAAACAAAAATGACAACGACGCGACGCCGGACAGCAAACACTGAGGGACATATAAAGGACACATGAGGGAAGGTAGTGATCAGAGACAGCTGGGAATGATTACGGAAAACAAGGAGGCGGGGCAGACGCAAACGAGTGCAAACGCGCATTGCCGCGTGTTGACAAGGCAGACAAGACAGCGCGAAATTGGTGACAACCAACTGCGCACGACACAGATGACATGAAATCACAAAAGACATGAAGAAAGAGCAGTGTCAGCGTTCTGCCAATAAACACACTAGGAACCGAAACAGACATGACAGAACCCTGACACTCCCTTTGTCAGCAAAGGCCTCTAAGATAACAGAAACAATCAGAAGATGAAAATAAAATAATATGATTTCAAGAAGAATGAGGATTTCAATTATTGAGCTAAAAGTGAAAAATTACAGGGACATTTTGAAACAAGCTATTTAAATAACTAACTAATAACCTTTTTATTGCCATTAAAGTGAAGTTACTAAACCTAAATATAAGCATCTGATTAAAAAAGTCATCACAAGTACTCCTGATTGTAATATAAAGAACAGGTCTCCATCCGAAATCTGACAGGTTGTCAATACGCTCTGTAAATATCTGTAAATACATCAGTTTTGTTTGAAGAAGTGAAATCATTTTCACAGAGAAATTGGGTTTTAATAGTACCAAGAAAATGCCATGTTCTCAGAGCTTGACAGAAATAAATATTTTGGGTACTGCTAAATGCCTCTATACATATTTTCAATGCATAAACCCTGGACAGCACTAAGTACAATTCATACTAAGGATAATAACTATAACAATAATTATTAAGATTTAATAATCATTCATTCTATAAGACCAGGGAAATCGACAAACCAGCTACAGAGTTACAGTAATGACACAGGGGAAATAGATGAAGTTTGATTAAAGGTTGATAAAAGCATTGACAGACCAAACTTTTTAAAATGTTTGAGCACCAGACAGCATAAGTTCAGTGTGTGCATAACACAGAACATTATCATCCCTTGGTGCGGACGTCATAGTTATCTTTTTTGTTATTATGATTAATGTGAACAGTCTTTTAGCAGTTTTTGGAAATTGATCCACTATTACTGCATAGTGCTAAAGAATGACCATTATTATTTCTGTGCTGCAAAAATATGCTATAATTTTTTTGGACAATTCACCGACAATGAACAATGAAAAATATCAGTCAATTAATTACTAAGAAATGAAAATCACTGAGGATCAGAACATAGTTTATGAAATATTGTATTTTTAAATATGAGGTAGTGGTCCTGATTTGCACATCTCCTTATTAAAAGCCATTTCAAGCCAGAGAAAGAAAAGAAAAGAAATCATACCTAGGTCATCAGAATCAGTGATGGTGTGCGTGACCTCTGTTCGTGTCTCTTTGGGTGCCTCTAAAGTGCCTGAAGGAGTTTCTTCATGTGATGTTTCATGATAAGTTAGTGAAGGTCTTGTTATCACTGCTCCAGCAGAAACTATGGTTGAACTAGGTGTAGTCAAACCTGCTGACTTAGTAACATGGTCAGTCAATTCAACAGTATAACTTTCTGAAAAGTTGGTGAATGTTTGAGACACTTTTTGTGTAGATTTGGAGATTCCTGTAGATGCTTCTCCAGGTTGTGAGCTTTTCATAAAAACAGTGGGTGTGACTACAGAATCAGTGATGGTAACTGCACTGGAGGTCTCTGAAGGTTTGGATTCTGAGCTTGTGGATCTCTGCGTTGATAGAGTATGGGGGTCCGCCATAACAACACCAACACCAGTCTGATCTTCATAATCAGAGAAAAGAGTCGACTTAGCACTCTCAAGAAAAATGGCCTCTGTTGTCAGTGAGAAGGCTGCTTGCGTGGAAGCATATAATTCAGCTTTGTCTTTACCACTGCTCTTCTCACTTGCTGAGTGAGTCAGAATCTGGGTTGGGAATTTATCATGATCACTTTTGGTTATGGATTCACTATGTGAGGACAATTCAGTTTTGTGTCCAGATTCAACAGTGTCTACTAATGTTACAACAGAGGCCTCTGGTTCTAAAACACTGTCAGTTGTAATGTCAGCCAGGATGGATTCCTCTGTTTTCCCAACTGCAAACATTGGTTTTGTGCTTAGTGAGGCTGAAAGTAAAATATCAGGTAGAACAGTCCTCACTTCAATCGTATCCTCTGGTTTCTCCATTGGTTCTTCTGTGGCTGTGGGAGCTCCAGTATGAAGTTCTTCACGGACCACATCTCCACGAATATTTGCTTCATTATCAGCCTTCCCAGTGCCAAAATCCCTAATATCAAAATCTGGAACTTTTGTCGTGGGAAAGCTTTCCTCAGATGTCACACTGACTGTTGCTGCATATGGTGTGCCAATGGATTGTAGTCTGTCCGGAAAGTGGCTTGTCTTTGGTGGTACCATGCTTGTAGAAAACATAAAAGGGATGTCGGTAGGAGACAGTTCATCATCAGAGGTGGCTTGTAATTCATGAGAAGGAATGGCCTCAGAAGGCTGGCCTCTGGTGGTTTCTGCGGCAAAGAATACAGTGGTGGGCTCCATAGTTGTACTATTGGGAATTGATAGATCCACCCAGGAGGACTGGTTGAATAAAAGCTTAGAGGGGCCTATGGAGCAGAAAAAAAAGACATAATATTTATCCAATTTTTTGATATTTGGAAGTATAGACATGAACAGAACAGTGCATTTAACCAAAATACACAATCAAAATGCATATGAAATGCACTAACTTTTAAACTCCTTTGGAAAAAAATACATATTTTTATAAGGGATGAAAAAAAAAAAAATGACATTTATGGATTTCACATCAGACTTTTATGGATTTTCACATTGGTTGAGGCCCTGTGTCCAGGCAGCATGGAGTTGACCAGGTGAGGCCAGCTCTGTATTCATGCTTTCACATTTTTCACATTCACATTGAAGATTCACATTGAAAATTCAGCTTTGCCATAAAGGAGACTACAATTGTATTTTAAAATGGAAAACAGTTTTTATTACAGTTTATAAACTTTTTAAAACTGTATTTAAAGAAATGCTGCCTTAAAGTTTTACTGACCCCAAACTTTTGAACAGTAGTGTTAGTTTGCTATATATATAGCATAATATTTAGATATAATCTTTAAAAAAATAAAATGTACCACTTGGTAAAGTAGTTAATATATTAAACAATGGTAAAGTGTAATAATCAGGTAATATATACAGATTCTAGATGATAATCTTTTTCATAGCAGCTTACACTGCTATGAAATGCCAGTACATCTTTTGGGACATTATGCTTGATGATATGATTATTATAATAATATTGCAAAAACAAGGTCTGAATATATCATTCTCAGAGTCCAAAAAAAGCCTATTCCAAATAGTTGTTGAAACATACACTCACCTAAAGGATTATAAGGAACACCTGTTCAATTTATCATTAATGCAATTATCTAATCAACCAATCACATGGCAGTTGCTTCAATGCATTTAGGGGTTGGTACTGGTCAAGACAATCTCCTGAACTCCAAACTGAATGTCACAATGGGAAAAAATATGATTTAAGCTATTTTGAACGTGGAATAGTTGTTGGTGCAAGATGGGCCAGACTGAGTATTTCACAATGTGCTCAGTTACTGGGATTTTCACACACAACCATTTCTAGGGTTTACAAAGAATGGTGTGAAAAGCGAAAAACATCCAGTATGCGGCAGTCCTGTGGGCGAAAATGCCTTGTTGATGCTAGTGGTCAGATGAGAATGGGCCGACTGATTCAATCTGATAGAAGAGCAACTTTGAATGAAATAACCACTCGTTACAACCAAGGTATGCAGCAAAGCATTTGTGAAGCCACGACACACACAACCTCTATGCGGATGGGCTGCAACAGCAGAAGACCCCACCGGGTACCACTCATCTCCACTACAAAGAGGAAAAAGAGGCTACAATTTGCACAAGCTCACCAAAATTGGACATTTCAAGACTGGAAAAATGTTGCCTGGTCTGATGAGTCTCGATTTCTGTTGAGATATTCATATGGTAGATTCAGAATTTGATGTAAACAGAAAGAGAACATGGATCCATCATGCCTTGTTACCACCGTGCAGGCTGGTGGTGGTCATTTTCTTGGCACACTCTAAGCCCCTTGGTTCCAATTGGGCATCGTTTAAATGCCATGACCCACCTGACCATTGTTTCTGACCATGTCCATAACCTTTTTATGACCACCATGTACCATCCCATGATGGCTGCTCCCAGCAGGATAATGCACTACGTCACAAAGCTTGAATCATTTCAAAATGGTTTCTTGAAAATGACAATGAGTTCACTGTACTAAAATGGCCCCACACTCACCAGATCTCAACCCAATAGAGCTTATTTGGGATGTGGTGGAACGGGAGCTTCGTGTCCTGGATGTGCATTCCACAAATCTCCATCAACTGCAAGATGCTATCCTATCAATATGGGCCAACATTTCTAAAGAATGCTTTCAGCACCTTGTTGAATCAATGCCACATGGAATTAAGGCAGTTTTGAAGGCGAAATGGGGTCAAACACAATATTAGTATGGTGTTCCTAATAATCCTTTAGTTGAGTGTATTTGGATGATAAAGCTTTTTAAATACTTTTTTAAATATGGGTCATTTTTACAAAGCTTTCTAGGTACAGACAGCTCTTTAAACATTTCATTGTTTTCAATGCATGAGCTTAAACATGTAATGGTTGACAATTATAGCACATCAGATTAGCATGGCTTTAAACTATTCAGTGGATTTCTTTTATCTAAATCATGCCAGAATGCTTCCAACAACCCAACAATTATTGAGCTAATTTAATTTCATTCACAAAAACAGCTTACATGGTCTTAATGACTGTTTAACCCTTAATTACCTATTATCTTCAAATACAACAGGCTAGCAGCCAAGGCTCAAGCTGTTCTCTATTATCTCCAGGGTCTTTCTATTCATTCTGATTTCATCCATGCGCTACTTTTTTCCTTTAAGAAAAATGCCTGTCATTAATTTAAGTCATTGTCTGACTTTATCATCATGTGATTTTATGCACATCTGTCACTATATCAAACATTCATAGTTGTCAAAGGGCAAACGAACATAAGAATCAAATCCATCATGTAAGAGGAAACACTTGAACAGCACTCAATTTCACATGGATCAGAGAAGCTTGTCAGAGTTGAAACAAACCAAACAAACACAGAGGTCACAGTGTTGAGGTTTAGGGTGAACCCCAGGTCCATTACTTATCACAGCAGTCAGAGGCTGTCATTCTGGGTGAGTGCCCTGCATGGCAGGGGGTAGGTTGTCTAAATTAGCCTCAGTTGAAAAGATAAACCCCCAGGTCAGGGTTTAGCGAGACCCACTGATTTTAGAGCTCTGCTATTACCGCTCTTCTTTATCCGCATGTCTGCTCAGATAAGTGCTGGTGCAAATGACAAGAAGAACAGAAAATCTGACAGCGGAAAGAGGCGGAAAAAAGGAGCAGGTAACACTTCAGAACTTTTTCATGCTTGTTGTATCTGAATTACAGAAAAGCTATTAGCTCTGTATTGTACAACAAAATATTCTATAATGAATAGCTCATAAAAAATGAATGACATAAAAAGAAAGGAATCCCTACCTTCCAGTTATTTATTTATGGATAATTATTTATGCATAACCTAGACCTGAATGGTTTTTTTTTTTGGACATTATGTAAAAAATCTGTTGATTATATATAAACTTGATTAATAATTTTTGACATTTTGGTCTTTTCATTTTCAAAAAGCTATCAGCTATATATAAACGGATGTTTTAAAAAATTCTGCCCAATACAAGTAAAATAATGAAATAAAAATTAAAACATTACAAAACATTTTTAATTCAAATAAAATTAGCCATCAAAACATTATAATGCACAATATGAAGAATATATATTAGTTTTGAGATTTCCATTTACTAGTGTTATTAATTTATTAGTGTTTCTAAAGATTAACTTTATATTAGCATTAGATTACAGTCATCCTTGTCATTGAAATGTAAAAATAGGAGAAAATTACAATTTAAAATGTCCTCTAATAAAGGACATACCATGATACCTTTATATAATGAATCCCTAGTACACTAACTTGACTTTGACAAGTCTCAGGCTGTTTATCTTTTGAGAGTGATGCCCCTGGTTGCATAATATTGTTTTAATGAGGTCATCTAAGCTAGTGAGAACATCAAGTCTTTCTGTACCTACAACACCACAAAGCAAAGTCTGACAAGCATCTGCCATTTTAGCCATGAAGCAGTACAGTGGCATAACGGACTTCTGCATGTTTAAACCCTCTTGTTAACCAAGCCCAGTTTGGTTTCCTTAGAAACGGGCGGCAACCCAGAATGCAGCAGAGTGAGGTCAGTGAATCACTGGAGAATGAGCTACACTCATGTAAACTTTTCCATACCCGCCATCTCAACTTAAAAGAACCTCACTTAACAAAAAGTGGTGCAATCTAACTAATATTCTGCTTTGATTTACTGCCCTTAAGAGGCCTTCACAGTAAGTCTGGAACTCAAGTTTACATGTGTATTGGGGTTAGAGCTTCATAACACACATGCTGAGAGAAATGACGTCAAAGCAGCTGGTAAAGTAGCTGTTCTCGCAACTATTCAGGTGTTCATTTATTACACCATAAACACTTCATGAGCTCTGTGAAAAGTTTTTACCTTTGAAACAGTATGCTCCAAGCCTCATACTGGGATCCGGGAAGCCTGTTTGGTTTCGGTAGCGGTACATGGTGCGGACACCCAGCAGACCACCACCACATTGACTTCTGGGTATGGAGACAGGGTGGCGGGCACTGCCATCAGACAGCCATCCATAATCGCATCGGTCGAGGCCCTGTCTCCAGGCAGCATGGAGTTGACCGGGTGAGGCCAACTCTGCACTCATGCTTTCACACTCCACCTTGGCCTCAGCAAAGGTCATTTTACGCATTGTCGGAGCAAAATAAACATTACCTAAAGTAAAAAAAACACACAAGAAACATTTAGTATTACTATGAGTTTGTCCTAAAAACGGCTTTCATGTTAAGAAGGAATAAGTAATAAGTAATAAAGTATTGTGAACACATAAATAAACATAATTGACAGTCAATGAATCAAAACCCAGATCTTAGATTTGGTACAAGGAGGAGAAGGAAGAACCTAAATAATATGAAAAAAGCAAATTAATTAAACAGCTTTCAGAAATAAAAAAAATCCCATCTTCAAACGTCATGGTGAATTGGATGAAAATAAAAATGAGGGGCAGTTGTTTTCGCGCAGCCTTGGGTGTTGCTGTCAAAAGCTAGAACTGTTTTTATGACGTCTAAGTAATTTACAGCAGAACAGTAAAGATGTTCCCAAATCTTCTTTCATGTGGGAAAGAGACATATTAAACACCACAACATACAACAGGGGGTTCATTTCATGAATCCATTTTCCATATACCGTTCCTGATGTTAGTTGTTTTTCATGACTTTTTTACAACATTGAGTTGTATTTATTACTCTGTATTAAGAATACTAATAGCTGGATTTACAAAACACTGCAAGTTAACTTGAGAGGACAATCCCAAAAAGCATTCTGCTCATGATCTACTGACTACATAATGACAAACACAATCTACCAAGAGTAGCACAAATTAGTGTTTGGTTTAAGATAAGCTTTTTGGGGGCTATAAATAATGGTGCAAATACCAGTAAATTTACTCACACAAACCTTAGGAAATCACCTTGCATTATTCAGTTAAATACTCTCCTCCCATAATTTTTGTGTCTGAAAGGGAAACTACAAATTCATATCCAATAAGGTTAGCTGCAAAATTAACTCCGTCTATGCCTTTTTAATGCAAATTTTTCACTTTTCACTTTAAGTAAATCCTGACAGTAGTTTGATTTAATGCCAAAAGAGGGTTTGTGCCGGAAAAAGCTGTTTGTAAATCTGGCACAATTCTCTTGACAAGAAATTAAAAAATAAAGTGTATATGTATATACGTATATGTATATGTATATGTAGATATATTTCTTGTTATTGCTTTGAAGCAACTAGAATCTTCTATGTACAAAGTTTCTCATTATTAGCAACTAAAAAAGTTACTTTCAATACATGCATGTATTTTTTTAAAGAAAACTACTGACAGGGCATTCTGATGTACTTCTTGATGTGCTGATGTACATACGACAACAAAAGTTTGTTCACATTGAACTTGTAATTGAAAAAAAAAATCTTTTTTTTTTTTTAAATAGGAGAGCTTAAACTTATCTTCTGTGGCAGCAAAAATACTGAAAGCTTCCACTTCAGCGTTTAATACCACAGATGTTCATTGCCAATATGGTTGATATTCATTTTTGGTCATAACCTCAGTTTAAAACCACATTAAATATGTCAGCACAGAGCAAATAAAACAGATAAACTACAGCTCTTTCACATTACCACAGGACTGTTGGCCTTGTCAACAAGTTTTATTTGAAAAGAAATAAGTTAAAGAAATAACAAGAATACTAAACCCTTACCCTCAAGCTTATCCACATAGCAGTATACGTCAAAGGTCTCTGTGGGTCTGCGTTTGCCATATGACCTGACACCAGGTTTTCCAGGCAGATTTCCAAAGCAGCCAGGCCTTGGTCTAGTGATTGGATATCTACAAATCCAAAAACAATCCACACAGACAAAAAAGTTTCTCATGACCAAAAAATTGTACAAAATTATCATTTGTTTAGCTTTTGCAATTTCCTTTTTATATCAACATGTTGACATATTGTTTAGAACTTATTACTGAGATTGCCAGTAGAGGATATAGAAGAACAGGTCATTTGTATGTGTGTGTGTTGCTTCTAACCTCACTGTTTGATCTGCAATCCAGCCAGCATCACACTGGTCAAGTCCATCCTCGTAAGCAGCTCTCAGCTGTTCTGCTGTGGCAATGGTGGCTCCAACATTGCTACATGTCTGGACAGCTTGTGCATAGTTCATAATGTATCTGCTGAACTTTGACCTGTAGTGAAACACCACGCCTGTTCAAGAGAACAAATAAAACAAACATAAACGAACATGTCCAAACAAAAACCATTCCATCCATTAACGGTTTCATTAAATAGGGGCATATTGTATTACTGTCATTGTTGTCAATGACCGCCATAAATATGAAGGCTAATACCGATTCTAATAACTGCTTTAGTCCCAAAGACGTCTGCAGCTTGCTTATAAACAAATTAATAAAGCAAGCAGTGTTGGGACATTCATTTAAACGAGGGGACATTCCATCCACCCCCATATTTGTCGCTTTGAAACAAATTCAAATTAAATGAGGAATGGATCTAATTAAAATGGCAGTGTGTCTTTCTGCGTGCAGGGTGGTGCTGTGATTCTAGAGCCAAAGCAGTTCAGGGCTGACCCATCCCAACTTTTCACATGGCCTGTGCATAAATCATCCCATACAAGATGTCTCCCAACATCACAGCATATCCAAGCAGAGGGAAGACATTAAGAGAGGCAAAGTTTATTGGAGTGCATTTAACTTTTTACGCTGTAACTGTAATCTGGGAGGGTCCAAAACAACCTTAAAATCCCTCAACAATTTAGATAATCTGTGCTTGTGGGTTTTCTCCCATTAACAGTTCCACTTAACAGGCTGAACTTTCATTTTGTGTATAATTTACTTTGGTTATGACTGTCATTGATCAATTAGCTTAAAGGAATTTCCCATATTGACAGCATATGTGCTTCAGATACAAGTCAAATATGGGAGAAAACAAGACGGATGAAGCAAAGGTGTCATAAAATCTTACCATCAACATTTAAACTAACTGTGTCCTGCGTGTCCTCAATCCCAAACATTACTTCACAACGATATGTTCCGGCATCACTTGCCCGAAGCTTCACCATAGTTAGAGAAGCATCGCCAATGTCTTCAGGGTGACTCTGTACAGATACGCGGTTCCTGTACCCCGAACCAATCTTAATGACTCCATTTTGGGTGACAAGAACCGTCGATTCCACACCCCCCTCAATTTTGGTCCATTTGATGCGCAGGTAATCTGTTCCTGAGGCATTTTTGTTTCTGGGTCCAACAGTGGGGATGATGGAGAAGTAACATGGAAGGGTCACTTTCCCAGACAACAAGCCGCTGACAGGGCGCATCACCAATAATGTGCTAGAGACTGAGAGAATGAAAGACATGAGACATATACACAGCTGCATCCATTGCAAACCACAGGAAATTATGCCTTGTTGTGTTTATGATAATTGAGCTGAGAATTATTTTACTGCCTCTATGAAGCCTAAGGGATAATACCAGAAACTGTTTTCCTGTAGAAGGACACATAACCTTGAATGGGGGACGTTGAAAGGATCGTAACTGTCAGAAAAAGCACTATATCGACTCGGACAAACAATGTGAGAATTGCTTTGGACAGGTGGGATTACCCCTGAGGGTAGCACATCACCGTGTGTGAGCATGGCCTCTCAGAGTGATGAAGTCAAACCACCTGTTTGCACCAGACTACAAAAAGTTCCTAATTAAAAGGTATAGGTGCCTGGAAGTAAACCATTAGTGGCAGCTAAGTGACAACAGTGGGAATGTGTAAGTTTGTGGGAATGTGGGGATAAGGTCTGCTCCATAACACAGGAGATGCATTTAAATTCATTTTACCATTAAGCTTATTTTTGTTGCAAGAATTCATATCAAAACAGTCCCTAAAAAACAACACAGAACAGAAAAGCATGCATCTGTTTTACAGGATAAATCAAATTTCCACTCTTACACTCAGAAAACACTCCCTCCAGATGACTACTTTGAAATATATGTTTATTTTAAAATCATGAAAAGCTTACCAGGTCCAGTCGTTGTTTGGTATATGCAGAGCAACCACAACACGTGTCTTATATTTAGCAACATCTTCCTGTCTAGGAGATGAAGAGAAGAATCATTGAATCATTGATTTGATAAGTCCCTACATTCTATCTGTAAACTGAGCTCAATAACTGATACATTTGCGTTGTTATTACGTCTCACTTATTGTGATGACGATGTGGCGGTCTTACAGAGTGTTTCCTCTCAGAGGGTGGGTGGCGGATTTGAGTATTCAGTTGCTATAACCCCTGCAGGGGGGTGACGCACAAACGTTTGCCACCGCTCCACTACAAACGTGGGGCTCGCGAGACTGAGAATGAAAAGTGACATAAAACACCCATTCTTTGATTAGAGATTTAATCAAAGTATAACTACTGTGAAAATTAAAAGACGAACGTGGAAATTAACTTTTTTTTTTCTTCGTATTTTTTTTCTCCCTCTCTTTGACCCCATACAGTGTGGAGAAAAAAATTGCACATAATTGAATTGCCGCAAAATCAACATGGTAAAACGTAGAGTGATGAATCACACTTTTAACCACTCTGAATTGCATTTCTGAAATCTCATAAAAACGAGTGGGAATTACAGAAGTTGTGACAAAAATGGGTGGAAACAGTGCACGAACACAAAAAGTGTTTCTTTACCACAATCTTGAAAACCAAATTCTCTACAAATAATTCTCACTAGACTAAATCGCAGCCACGTACATTTTATATAAAGAAACCAAGCGATTAATGCATTACAATTTTCATCCAAAAACTCTTCTGAACCGAGTCCATCACTTCGTGTCTGCGCGCTCTTGTGTTTCGCTCCAGTAGCGCAGCTGGAAGATCCTCACTTTGTAATAATTAGATGAAATAGTCTAATAGTTAGTTAATGTCTAATAGTCAGATACTAGAGATTCAGAACTGGCTTGGCCCTGGCATAACGGAGATGCAACCTATTAGTCACGCCCAATGATGTGTTGAGCATCTGAGATGAGGATTGTAGAAGAGTCTTTGTTTGGTACTGCTATTTGGTTAATTCTACTCCTGTATCCAATACCGAGTATGGTCATGGGAAATCTGAGTTCTTCCGTGCGATGTGGGTTCAAATATTGTAGCATATTATTTATTTCATTTAATATATATATATATAATAATTTGACCAAACAAAATAAATTATGATAACAATGATGATAATCACTAGAATTCTGAAAACGTTCGTAAACAATCACATCTAGTCATTTAAATTATTTTATAATTCAAACATATCACATCTAGTAATTTCAATTATTTTCTAATTCAAATTTAAACATATTATTTCGTAATAACTGCGCATTTTTAGCAATTAATACGACACAGTCATAAATTAATACAGAAAAGAATAAAAAAAATTAATGAAATACTGTACCTTAAAGTTATGATTCCAAATGAAAAGAAATGCTGCTTAATCCCAGTTCACAGTGAGTCAACATGAGACCTTCATGCGTGTTTAAACTATATCAGTTTAAATCTTCTTCTTGGACTGTATGATGCTTGTTGTGGTCCGGACACAAAATGTGAACGCTAACCAATTCAAATCCATTTTACACCCTAAATAACTTCGTCAAGGATTAAGAGGAGGGGCTCATTGATCACCCCAAAAAGTGAGTGGACATCATGAAGAAGGGAGGTGCGGGGAAAGTGATTATAGGACGCGCGTCACAGGTGCGCGCGCACACGTCCACATTTACACACACACACACACACACACACACACACAAAGAGAGGAAGAGAGAGGGAGAGAGAGTTCCAACTAAATACGAACGAAAAGAAACTTGTCACTCTGTCCTATATATTTCAAGAGCCACGATGAAAAGTTTACATTTTATTTAAAATAAATGAATATAGCATACAGTGATGCTATACTTGCATCTTGGTAAAACAAACAAATAAAAAAGCAAACATACTTGACAACAGTTCACATTAGGTTTCATCAGTTCATGTAAACTACCTCAGTTTTTAAAATGTCAAATAAAAGGATAGCGTCTTAGAAAGTGAGTAGAAAGTAAAACATCCAGGTGATTGTTCTTTCAAGACATCATTTGTTTCCATGTTAACACACTTTATTACCAGCCATGACCTGTTCCCATATTAGTTTGATCTCAAGTTATTTGATGGATGACGTCATATTGCATTGAGACAGAGAGTTGCCCCTCCACATGGGGGAGAGATCACATTACTACAGCACTGGGTGATAAGACAGAGCAACCGGATGTTTAAAAGGTTATAAAGGGACTTGCTGAACTTTGAGGAAGGTTCAGACTCCAATAAATGACGGTGCTTCATATAAATCACTTTGATATGGACTTTGTTGTTTTGATAGTTAAATTCAGTGAATTTATAAAACTGTCATTGTCCTAAGAACACAGTTCAACATTTGGGTTAAAATCCACCTTCAATTTACTTCACACTGATTTTGTTCATAGTCACAATCAGACTAATTTCATATATCAAGAGATACAAAGAAACTCTTAAAACAGCTATATAGGTTCAGAATAGTAAGTTGATGATATTTAATTGTCGATGGTGCATTTTGGTAACTCCCACTTTACCATTATTTCCAAGATACAAAGAACAATATTCTCTTTAGGTCATGCACCCAGACATACCGTTGATTCTCAGGCAGATGACTCAGGTCTCACATTATCTGTCTGGTTGTCAACCATATCAGGTATGGAATAGTTGCTCAAACCATATGATAAACCCAAGGGCCACAGCTAGAAATTGTCTTTTCATTTACTGGATACTATTAAAGGTACATTTGTAACCCTCAACACACGCAAGCTAATTTTTTTTTATTATGTAGAACAGTTATTGATGTATCAAGGCACAAGACGCCTGTTACAGCAAGCAACAAGTGATCTGTCACTTTCCCCCGACAACCCTTTTACCTTCTTTGTGTCCAGACTTGCTACATAATCATATGATTTTTGTTAGGGAAACATGGTCTTAGAAAAACAGATCCACTGTATAAGGCATACATGCAAAAACAACAATACAACTATTATAATTACAAACAACAACTATGTTGATGCCATCTTAAACTTTCTCCTCAAGGTTCACAGAGTGTGGCAGTTGTTCCAGATTTGACTTTGTATTCTAAACAGGTCTGTCAGTAATGCTCTGTTAACTCCATTCACAATTTCCTAAACACATTAAGGGGAATAGAAAGTACCATCCTGGAAACCTGGAACTACACTACAACGAGCACACACAGTCACAACAGCTGTAAATCACTGAAACAGTTGAAATTGAGTGTGAAATAAAGTAGATGGGCCAGAATTAATGTTAGTTGTTGTTAGTGTACAATGCTTTGCAAGGGTGAAACAAACCTTAATGACCAAATTAATTATTGGACAATCTCACTGAACATTAAAAAGACTTAAAGTGACCTTTGACTTTGCTCATATCTATTAGCTCATATTGAATCTTAAGAGCGTATACAGGCTTAGTGGTGGAATTTAATGGAGTAAAAGTCCATTCACAACAAGAATGAAAACTAATGCAATGACTGTATTAACTACATTAGCACCCACACCAAAGGATGACAATGTTGGCTGTCAATGTTTTTTTTTTGTTGTTGTTTGGAAAAACAAAACATTCTAAACTTGATTTCAACTATTTGCTGTATAGTTGTATTGTTGCTTCTGCTATTCTTAAAATTGTTAAAGAGATAAAATAAAATAAATTGTTATCGTTTTTGGTCTAAAATGCCTAAATTTAACAGAAACTAAAATATAATTAAAATATACTATAAAATACTTACACTAAAAGTCAGAGCAGTTATCAGAGATCCAGCTGAGAATTGTTTTTTTAAATGCATCTCTACTTGACATGTGATCCAGATAAATTGTATAACCATATATGCAAAAATTACAACAATACTTTAATTTCATACAGTAGTGCCATTTTGGATCATTATCAATGAAAACTCTGAAGATTCTGCACTTCACTTGAGAGAAAAAAAGCATTTAGTGTTAAATTATTTAAAAGGAAAAGGAAGCTATACATTGAAAACTAAACATGCAAATGCAAGTGACACTGACCAAACCTTTACTTCTTGAAGCTGTTGTACAGTACACATAATTTCAAATTTTTGAATGACTCTCGTCGAATAAGTTTAATTGTAATTTGCAATGAGAATAATCAGAGCTATTCTTATAATCCATTAATAATGTTTGATACATTTCATTGCAAACGCAGGACCCTTATTATCTAAAACCACTCAACTGCTGGTGAGTTCAAATCCAGTGCATTTGTCTGCTGTATCTTTGTTTGTAGTTCACTGTGATTGTCACAAATCAACACTTCAATGTTTTACTTTAACATCGTCCTTACATTGACAAGTACTTGTGAATCGGTGTTCATTGTCTCTGTCTGTTCACGTCTGTCTTACAACTCACACTTGTAGGAATGTCCTGTTTACTTCTGTCCGTGTGGCAAGTAATTAAGGGGTAATTAAGAGGCTTTCTTTAGTATGGATGGACTCAGAAGAATTGAGCTATAGAAATTATTAAACCCATAGGGTAAAGCATAAATATGTACTGCATTTACACTAACACATTACTGTATATAATTAAGTTAAATAATGTAAAACTGTACATTTTCTTAATGTAGTGAAATATTCTACGAGTATTTCTAAAATCTCTACACAGCAAAATTAAGAGTGCTAATTCAACTCTATAAGAGGTCAAACCAACACTGAAAAAGTATACATAATGTCCCAATATGAGTTACATTAATACTCTTCAAAGTGTTACTTGTTAAAACTATGGATGAGTTATATTTACAATGTATAGAGTTAAGAAATAAAAGCTCCGGTCCACAATGCAGTGTTGATTATTTATGAACTCCAGTGTAAAGAGTTACAATCTAACACCAATAAAACATTTCCCTATACAGTGCTGTGCAAAAGTCTTAGGCATGTTAGAATTTTCACCAAATAAAAAGTTTCTATTGAACATTCTATTTATTGAAATATTTGATGTGATCGCCTTTTGGTATAAACAGCTTTTTTCCTATGTTCACTTAGTTGTTCAGGTAGTTTTGCAGGTAAGTTTCTTCAAGCATCTTCTGGATTTGGTCTATCTCAGTTTTTTCTGTTTCTTCATGTAATCCTAGACAAACTCAATGATGGTGAGATCAGATCTCCATGTGGAGCATTGACTGTTGTCAGACTCCTTGTGCGTACAAAAATCTCACTGTATTATTACAATTACAGTAGAACCCCGACTTACAAAACGCTCTACGTACGAAAAGTTCTACGTACGATAAAAAGATTTCTGCGGTTTTTTCGCCCGAGTAACGACAAAATGATCAAGATGCAGAAAACATTTTTTTGGCCGAGGCGACGTTTTCCGAGTTTTGTTTTGAAATTCGTGCACCACTGACCCTTAAACTTGCACCAATCGTCCCGCTCTCCCATTGGCTGTCTCCTGGCTCAGATGCTAGCTTTCGCTGCAGCATCCTGCTCTCCTATTGCTCCTACGCTAACGCTAAAGTTCGTCCACGCTTTCGCACACAAGTTTTGTTATCAAGCTGCATTGCCATTATTTTGTGCCCAGTTAACATGAACTTTTTTCTAATCACTAGCCATGGATGTGAAGATTGTTGCTGAAGTGAAAGCGAAGACAGTGTGGTGACTGTATTTTAGCTTAATTATAAAATTAAATGTGGTGTTTTCGTAGGGCTTGGAACGGATTAGGCAATTTACATGTAAAAGGCTGACCGACTTACGAAAAGATCGACTTACGACGCCAACCTCGGAACGGATTATTTTCTTAAGTCGGGGTTCTACTGTACTGGTAAAAGGAATGTTTGAAAATGTCAACTGATATTTCATATTGACACGTTCTTCGAAGTATCCCTTATAAGAACTTAAGGGTGAAGCAAAGGTTAGCCAAAGTGTCATCAGCTAATTTATAGCAACTTCTATACCGTGAAGACTATGGTTTTGTGACTTAGGGGAGGGTGACCTGAGATAACCCTAGTGACTTGAATGACACCATTCTGTCTTATTTTGTGACCTCCATTTCAGGCTTTAATACCCTTTAAAAAAAAACAGTTGTTCTAACATTCCATAAAACACAGGTGTAACAACCAATAACATTCACTTAAATTTGTATAAGGAAACAGATCACACGCTGGTCTTGGAGTAACAGTGTGCAATTGGGTTTACTGGAAACGCGCCATTCAGACAATCAGATGAGTGGACTTTAGAACAACCCAAAAGTCATCTGTTCCTAAGGAACCTATAATTTTGGGAAAATTTGAGACTACAGCATGTTGTCAATCCATGTGCATGAATGATTTTGAAAAGGTGACTGTTGGGATGACCGGCATCAGATGGAAAACATTGAAATGGAAATGACATTGGGAAAACTGTTGTTTCAAATTTAACAGATTTTATTGTCACAGCAGCTCACTCAGCCAAGACAAACTATCATTACCCTCCCCATACTGTGCCCTTGGAGCCATTTTATAGACCTGACTCCTCCCCCTGGACTGTACCATCCTAAAGGCAAACATATTAAAGACAAACATACTTGACATAAAACCACATAAATAATAATAAACAATATCAACAACAACATGCATATCATAAGCAATACATAATAGTACAGACATACAAAACCAATATAATCAAACATAAATATATACATTTTACAAATACAACTAATAGAATCCCCTGTGATATCACACACAAGTGTGATGCACCACTAAGATGGCGGCAAGCCAAATCTCCAAAGAAACCAGACTTTAACTATAAAATTTTCGGGAAATGTCTCTTTGAGACCATTCGCTGGCTCACAACATTGGTATCAATAAACAATGGTGGATCAAACCAATACCTGGTAATGTGATTCTTTCTTACAATGTTCATTATTAAATTACCATACTTGTTGATATTGCAGCTGCTTAACTAAGCACAAAAGATACCACTTCAATACTTCAATGTCAACTATGCAGGACACATTACAACAATGCTCAGAGACAATATATTTAAGATTTTTAATGCCGGTGTGGGCCGTGTTAACAGGGCATGGGTGTAATTGTGTGTTAGTCACAAACGTAGTCACTGGTTTTCACCGTGACCGTGACAACAACATGTTTTCTTTTCATGGGCTGCACAAAGATCCAATTGCTGTATTTTGTCAGGGCTATGTGTATGTACTTTGAGCATTACATCAAGTATTTCACATGAAGATGTTTCACTGAGCTCATGGAGCTAATTTCCAGGACACTGAAAGTGGTTCCAGGACATTAAGTTCCACCTTGATTCCAAAAATAACTTCAAATAACAGATACGTTTTCCAGTTTAGCTTTTGCTTTATTACTTCTTTTGACTTAAATTCGGGAGGAGGCCATAAGAGTATATAGTGAACTCGCTGTCAAGACACCAGGTTGAGATAATTGAGCATTGTGACACAACATGTTATCTTGATGGAAGTAACCATTCCAAAGATGGATACACTTTAGTCATAAAGAGATGGACATGGTCAGTAACAATGCTAAGATCGGCATTATTTATGCACAGTTGGTACTAAGGGGCCCTAAGTGTGCCAAGAAAATATTTCCCTACAAAATAAACAACGCTACTACCAGCTTGAATTGTGGATACAAGGCAGGATGAACTTGATCTCATCACCTCAGCATTGAACAAATGGGGGTTCCCATTGAGCAAGCTGCGCTCATGAGGGTCAGGAGCACTTGCATAGTTTGCCATTTCAGATGAACATCCTGCCTTGCTGCTTGCCAGAAGAATTGAAACCTAGCATTAGCGCAAAATACAACCTCCACCAGCTCCTTGTGGGCTGGAGCTTATCTCCAGCCTTGGCACTAACAACATCCAGATCCTCAGAACTGGATAGTTGCAGAGCCAGTACCTCTCACTGGGTGACATAATCCGCAGAACATGCTTCCAAACCCTGAGAGAAGCCACTGGGCCCAAAAGGTGAGGGGAGAAAGAGGGCAGCACCTGTCTCTAGCCCCTTCATCAGGTCTGTTTTTGATCCTCTCTGAGGGCGGAAGATTCTGCAGAGCATGTTTCCGGACAGTGAGAGAAGGCACTGGACCCAGCAGGTGAGGGTAGAGATAAGGCAGTGCCCATCTCTAACCCCTGCATTAGGTCTACAGAACTAGATCACCGCTAAACCTCAGCCACAGCAGAAACAGAGCCCTGACGACCCAAGCTGGACAATGAGGTGGCAAATCCTCATTTCCAGCTTCAATGTTGACAACATTAGAATATCTAATTGGATAGTTGCAATGTCTCTCCCTGGGCGGAACCGCATAGCAATCTTCTAAACCCTGAAAGAAGTTACTGAGATAGGGATGCATCTGTCTTAAACCCCTCTGATAGATCTATTTGTTATTCCCAAGACCTAGACTGCCGCTGAGCCTCAGCCACTGCAAGACCTGAGCCAGGAGGACCATGAGCCTGTGTGCTCTCCTCGAAGAGCTCCAGGTTAAAGCGGAGCATCTTTATAAAAGAAGCTGCACAATACACACAGCCAATGTGTGCCACAGCCATCTCTTCACTCAATTGGTTTGATTTTACATTTTCTTCATGACACAGTCATGCAGAACAATCCCATAATGTTTTGACTCAGCTCGAGCTCCCTTGAAAGGGAAACACTATTTTCTCAGCTTTTTGCTCAAAATGTTGCTTCTTTATTTTGTTATGAAACTTACCGACATTCAAGTGTTGATAAAAAATACAATATTTAGCGAGAGTAAAACTTTTTTTTAAAGTTTTAAGTAAAACTTTTTTTTTTTTTAAATAACCTTTTTTGTTATTTCTTTTGATTAATTGCATGTTCAGATATTCATACAACAAAATATGTTGTTGGACATTTTGTGAACATGATCAAAATTGCTGGTGGTGGCTGGCAACTTTTTTTTAAACACTGGGGAATATTAACGTTAATAAAGAGTAACATTGAAAAAAATATATATATACTTTCACAAATAAAAATTATCAATACAAATCATTTTAATAAATATTTTAACAAGTTATGACATCTGTGATGCTTTATTTATTGTAAAAACATCACTGCCTAATATGTGCTGAATGGATATCAATTCTCACAAAGATGACTGTGATATGATTCTGTATCCTTTCAAGTTAGCCTGGCAAGACCCGTGTCTATGAGAATGCAAGTCTGTTCTTTGCATTCTTAGAATTGAAAAACAGCCCATGCATGTCCGCATGTCTAAGTGTATTGCGTTGCTGCCATAAGCTTGGTTGATTGGATATTTGTATCACTAAGAAGTTGAACAGTTGTACCTACTTTAGTGGTACAAAAGGTATGCAGTGTATGTTCTGACTAAATTGCTTGAAATGTAAAATTGTTGCCTATCATAATAGTAGAATAACTACCTCTTAGTTTAAAAAAAACTTGCAGTATAAATAATTTGTTTATGCTCTTGGTTGTTACCCTGTATTCACAAAACTTTACTTATACCTACACATACTTACATTTTAGGTGCACTATAATTACGGAAAGTTACCCTGTAAATTTGTTTTACTAGCTCAATGCTTTGAAAACTGTAATCTAAAGCATTACGAAAGCTGCTTCTCAAACTGACAACACTCAAATGCCTTACAAGCCACAAAAGACTTCCATTAATTATTTGCCCATCTCCAACCACTCTGCATAAAGTTTTGTCCACAATGCACATCACGGTTTCAGTTTAGTATTTCACCATGAAGAGAAGTCAGTGATTAAAAGGCCAATAATCAGATGCCTTTTCAATGCAAAATACATTCAATATGTGTCAGTGACATTAGCGTATTTTTTTATATTTTGACATTTTCGGGGGAAGTCCACGCATCTTAAAGCAACCACCACTGCATATAGGAAAGACAATTAAAATTAGACAATGATCATTCAACAGCACCCCACCCAAAATAAGACATGTTTGTATGTTGCCTTATGGATGTAATTAAAGACATTCGCCCTCATTGCTGATTTATTGAAGACTCAATGGCCCATTTAACACATTATTTCCAAGAAGTCATCAGCAACAGCACTAGGAGGGGTCTTTCCTCAACTCTACTATGAAATTGTTGTGTTCGTTTACTCAGAGTGGGTTTTCAGGGAGAGGCTCTGGTCTGATTAATATTTGAAAAATCATAACAAACTCTTTAGTGTGAGTGCAAATAATGCTCTGGAGAGTGTGTCTCTACTAGTCAACAGACTCTGGTTTTATTTAGATATTTTATTTAATACTGTACATCTTAGTAAAAGTTACAAGATAAACTTTTAATATCAGAAGACAACAGCAAAAATATATACTACGATACATTTGTAACTGCAGGTCAACTTATTCTACCTAACTTAACAGCCTACAATATGCTTACACTCTACTGAGAGTCAGTTGACATATAGCTACAAAGTTGGACTGTGTAAAGTGAATCACCAAAATAAAGTGTAATCAAAAGTATACCTTACAATATGCAACAATTGAATCAGACATTGGAAAACATACAGTAACTGTGTGCATTCTATTTTATTTTAATCAACAAATTACTTAGATTTAGTGAGTCTGTGCTCTCAACTACCAGCTTGGCTACAAACAAAATCTGAAGTGTTTAGAACTTCAAACATGCTGCCATAAAATGCATCACGATTTCAGGACATAAAGTTGTGGAGAAATAAGCTAATATCATCTCTTATTCCTCCCTCTCTCACACACCCACAAGTGACAAACGAACCTTGTTCTGAGATGATTGGCTCCATTAAAACAAGCTTAGTTTTCTCTGTTTGTTTGTCTCTCTGACTGATCCATGTAATCCTGTCCTTTAAAATTTGACAGCTTAAAAACATATTTCCATTGCCTCGCCAAGTAAATAGAAGAACCCATGCAGTCTCAGATGCATACACAAACACCATACCAAAGCCAGATTTTGTGTAGGCTTGGTATGGTTGATCAAAAATGTAAAACTAGACATTTTTGAGAAAGAAGAGACTTGACAACATGACAGTTTCTGTTAGGCGAGACAACCAGGGCCTCTAAAAAATACCTCATGGTCTAAGGCTGCATGTAGGGAAATGAAGTCAGCTTGTAAGCAGAGGGTGGGAAACGTTTCTTAGTCACTTCACTGTCTCATTTCAGCACATACAGAAAGGTTTCATTAAAGTATGGAGAACTAAAGTCAACTGAAGAATATATGATCTAAAAAAATATATATATATAATCAAAATACAAAATATGATTACTCCTGATTTAATCAATCTCACCTTTTTGTCTTCAAGACCCCCTTTATATTGAATGGCCTTCCATTTTAAACCGACATGTTGCTCTGGTACTTCTGTTGTGATAAAAAAATAAACTCAAAATATGATAAATTCAAGTTAATTTTATGTTATAATATGTAAGCATTTTAAGTTATTCATGTTAATATAACTTAATTTCAACAATGGAATCTCATTCAATCAAATTCTGGCAAAAAAAAACTAGCAATCAAAAATCTACTGAAAATATGTAGGTCCATTATAATTATAATATTAATTTCAATGCTTCAAACATCATTAAATACTTCTCATTTTTTGTCCCGTTGTCAAAATGACCAAAAAGACTTGACAGCTGATTTCTCCTTCTGCTTGGCTCTTTCCCTGTTCCTCTCTGCTCACCTCTAATTCACAGCTGTGTGATGCTCATTTGCCAAAGCCTGATAGACTGACTATAGGACATTAGTGGGTAGAGATCGGGTGTGCAACAGTTGGATAACAGAGTGAGAGCTCTGTGATGTTAAAAAAAACGCTGTTTTAAAGTGACTTCTAAATGGCACAACATATACACCATCATTCAAATAATACTTTTATTTAGCAGGGACGCATAATATTGATCAAAAGTGACTTTACAAGTCATTTAAAATGTTACAAAAGATTTCAATTTGAAAATAAATGCTGTTGCCTTTAAAGGGAACTCACATTGCATCAAAAGTGCTATGGGAATGCTCTGCGTGACTACTTCATGAAGGATGTGTGAAATTGTACGAATGAATGTATGTGAATGTATGTCAGAAAAGGGATGATGCCATGAACCAGGAAGCTATAAAAGCATGCCAAATTCCAGAAGCAGCAGCTTACGTGTATTCAGTCAGAGCTATCTGTGAAACGTCTGGTGTGTTTGTTGCCGGTGCTTGTTTGTGAAAACTTTTCCAGTTAGTTTTAAAAGAATAGGGAACTCCAAACTGTAAAATGGTGAGCATACAATTTAGACTGTGTCTCCCTCTCTTTGTGTTGTTTGTTTAGGAGTGGAAGAAATACAGTCAGTGCTCGAAAGAAAAAGTACCATTGCGGACACTCCACTCCTGCCTGGCGGGCTTTGATGAAGCCGCTCAGGCTCACGATCCTCTGAGAGGGATTATAGACAGGCCTGGCCTTATCTCTACCTTCACATGGCGGGTCCGATATCCTCTCTCAGGATCTGGAAGCTCGGTCTGCAGTTTCTTCCACCCTGGCAGAATCACTTGTCACTGGAGCTATCCAGTTCTGAGGAACTAGATGTTGTTAGCATCGAGGCTGGAGAGGAAGACTCGCCACTTTCATCTCCAGCTTATCTGGATCTGATCCAGATTGTGACTCAAACCACTGACAGACTCAACATCAGCTGGCTAGCTGAGAGGAAGGGGCGTTTGTCTCATAAGCAAGCTGGATTAATGATACTTTCCCTCTAGAGCACAACCTCCACGTCAAGGCCTACCTTCCTTTCCCAATTTCCACACAGAGGTGTCAAGGTCGTGGAAGAAACCAGCCTCCCACTGCTCAGTCAATGAATGGTTATGCTTATCTGGTGGGAGCCAAAGAGCATGGTCATGGGCCAATGCAGAAATGGAAGGAAGCACTTGCATGCCACCTCGTTCCACAGTTACTGAAGGACCCAAAGCTGCCCACCAAGTCAGTCAGAGTCACTTCATTCTTGGTGGGCAAAAAAATCTGTCAGGCTGCAGCGGGTGTTCATACAACAATACTACCAATAGATCTTTCTCTCCGGGCCACCAGGGTGATGGCTAGCTCTATTGGCTGTTCTATGGCAGTGCTGGTGTTCACGGAGAGACATTTATGGTTAAATCTGACCTCAACTTTAAAAAAAAAACGTAAAAAAAGACAAACAGTTTCTTTCCGACACCCTTCTTTTTGTTGTTGAGAGGTTCCAGGAGGCCGTTAAACAAGAGGTGGCATTACAGAAACTCCTCTCTCACCGGTCTCGGGTCTTGGGCAGCTCCTCGCACCATGCCCCCCAAAAGTAGAGGTAGGATGGATCTGAGGACCATCCTTATCTCTAAGATGGCTGCGGGCAAGAGGTCATGATGCCAAGTACAGCAGACCGCCGAGGGCAGTCCCCTCTGACAGGAAGCGTTGTTCACCTCAATGCTGACTTCCCCTCGCTACCCTCAGCAGTTTTTTTCTGCCAACCCTACCAACCCTGCCACTCAGTGTGTGTCAGGGTGCACTGATCCCAGACAAGTCTTCCAAGTTGCTGCCTGGAAAACCCAGTGTTGCTGGGAAGCCCACCCCTCCAAGGAGGGTCCCATTATACGTGTCCCCTGCAGGACATGAGCCTGGAGTGGATGTTTCAAGAGGCCAGTTTCAAGGGGCTTGTTCACTTAGTAGAATTTCTGCACACCATCGAAAAGGGTTAAACTAATCAGTTCAGGTCTTGCCCGCCTAGGTTCAATGGAATCCTGCCCAATACATAAAATCTCTGATGGAGAAAGGGGCAATAGAGCAAAGGGGCATTGTTCCAAATAAGGATGGGGGGGGGGGGGGGGCACAGGAAGTTAGTTTTTGGCGGCACAGGAAGTTAGTTTTTCAGGCTCGCCATTAGGGGCAAGGCATACCAATATCAGGTCCTTCCATTCGGTCTAGCTCTATTACCCCACGATGTCACAAAATGCATAATCCATAGAATCTAGTCTCTCAACTAAGACTGTTGAGAATATCCTCCACTCCATAGTTCCTTCCATGAGGAAACTGTATGCCTTGAAATGGGAACGCTTCACTTCCCGGTGCAGTAGTCGTCAATTTGACCCAGTTACCTGCCAGACTGGCACCATGCTGGAGTTACTTCAAGAACCCCCTTTGAACCAATCAAGGAGGTTACAGTCAAGTTTCTGGTTTTAAAATCCCAGCTCCTCCTTGCCATTACTTCTGTAAAAAGAGTAGGAGATCCTCAAACTCTGTTGGTTTTTCCATCATGCTTGGAATTCGCCCCTTGCATGGTGAAGGCCTTCCTCCACACTAGACCGGGTTATGTGGCTAAAGTAACAAGTAACGTGGCACACCCTAATGTACTGCAAGTTTTCTATCTTGACCAGGACCATGACCAGGACCAGAGAAGTCTGCTGTGTCCAGTGTGAGCACTGGATGATTACATCCACAGATCTGCCCTGTGGCATAAGTCAAATCAACTGTTTTTCTGCTTTGGGGCCCCCAGTACCCCAGCATCAAAACGGAGAATGAGCAAGTGGATAGTTGAGGCTAGTTCTCTTGCCTATTAGTCGGCCAGATTGCCTTCCCTTTGGTGCTTTGAGCCCAATCAACTAGGAGTGTGGTCGCTTCTAACGCTCTTCTGTCAGAAGACTCTCTTTTAGAAGTTTGTGATGGTCTGTCACATACCATCATTAGATTATACTATCTAGACATTAATACCACTCCGGGTACCTGGGTGTTACGTAGTGAACTACGTTTCACTCAGCAGGCCCGCGACATTGTGGCGCCGTGGGAACTCTCGCACCCATAACACTTTTGACGCAGCACGAGTTCCCTTGAAAGTGAATTTCTCAGTTACGAGTGTAACCTTGGCTTCCAGAAGAGTCACCTTATCAAACCTCCTGTGTGCCTGCCGACGTCTTACTGTAGACACTTTTAAGCTGCCGCTTCCAGCATGTGGCATGCTTCTGGTTAATGAAATCCCCTCGTCTTGGACATGCATACACATCATTGGTTCAATTTTACACGTGTGTGTAGTGTATGTAGTGAGACAGAACATTCCCATAGTGATTTTGATACACTAAATTATGAGGTAATGTCTGCTACTGCTGAAAACAACTTTATAATTTTAGTAATATTTTACAATAAATTATACAATAATTTTTACTTTTTTGTATAAAATAAACACAGCCTTGGTGAGAAAGAGACTTTCAAAAACATTTAAAAAAATGTTACTGACCCCAAGCATTTGAAAGGTAATGTAAGCAACTGGAAATTGGAAATGCTAAAATACTCCCAATAAAGTAAAAGTGGCATATGAAGGCCAAGTATGGTAAGCCATACTTGGAATTTGTCCTCTGCATTTAACCCATCCAATTTAGTGCACACACATTAGGAATAGTGAGCAGAACTGCAAACCATGGGCACAGACACACCCAGAAAGTGGGCAGCCATGTTTGCTGTGGCACACAGGACACATTTCCCGATGATATTGAGAAGTGAACCCACAACATTCAGGTTACTAATTTGAATCTCTAACCATTAGGCCACGACTGCAACAGAATAAACAGAATCAGTGAAATAAACAGATCTTCGATCCCAGATACATTAGACAATGGAGTATGCGAGTGACACCCACTACTTGTGAGCAAGAGAAGAAAAACACAAGCATTACAGTATGCTCATTACAAATACATCAGGACACGATAAACAACTATTTTAACAGTCTTCCCCTGGAAGGGAAGACCACCCAGCTATATAAATAAGTGTCTTTAAGTCACTTTATTCCAGGACCCTGTTCTCATTTGTTCTCTCAAGAACACATGCACACTCTCATAAAAAAAGGATATATTAAGATGTCACCAAATGATCCACTACAGAACATCAGAGGAACTAATGCTTTTTACAAGGTACATTTAATGCAGGATAAGGTTTTGGATAACTGACACACTCTTTAGACTGTAATGGGCATTGTATATATACAAATTCTGCTTAAATTTTCCCAAATTATAATTTCAATTATAATTGAAATTCTCTCTCACTTTATTCCTGAATCATTCTTTCTTCTGAAACAGTAACAACAGGCAATGGAGAGGGAGAGCTAGAGAGAGAGAGAGAGAGAGAGAGAGAGAGCAAGAGCACTCATCCGAGTAATAGGAGACTCTAAGTCATCTTGTTTAAACAGAGTGAGATGTGTTTATGACTCCCTGCCTACTCTCCTCAAACAAGGCTGGCTTGGGAGGATGCACTGACCTAACATTGCTTCTCAAGAGAATAACTTGCGCCAACACATACGCATGTTGACACATACACAAATTTGCTTACGTACTGTACACAGTGTGTGAATGCGAAATATATCATACTGGTGAATAAGTGTTGTCATGATGTAACTGTCCATGCCTTTGTCCAAAATACCTTAAAGTGCATCCACAGTAAACATTTTTACAGATTTTAACAGTAAACATTTTATGCTCAAACCCATTACTTTAGTGTTGCTGGGTGCCATGTTCTACTAATGGAGCTACAAGAACGCCTAACACCATAACATGAATAAAACTGTCAACACTTAAGATGTACTAACAACAAAAGATTAAAACCACTGTCAAGCAGTTTGCAAGATTTCAAACTGCAATGTGTTTGGAAGCAGGACTGGCAGTATCAGAGTTCCCTGCTGGACATGAATGCCAAAACCTTCCCTTGTATCCCAAGAATCTCCATCAAGTCATGTTGCAAATGCCAATAAAAACATTTCATAATATAAAAGCTGTTCCTTTTGCAAATTAATATACATTCTCATACCTAATAAAGCCTCATATTTACTTTGTTTTCATTGTTGAATTAGACCTTAAGCCATCTCAAGCTCTCCCAAACCACACCAAACTCTTGAACTGACTTATTCAAAACAGATGCACCATCTTGAATTTTGCCTTGATCACCATGGTAATAAATTAGACTCTTGTGTTACTATTGCTCAACATGTTAACTGAAACTACAGTGCCCTCTTGGATAAATGGCACCGTCACATTTTGATGAAGTCAGTACAATCTCAAAGCAACCTCTGAAAATAAAATAAAAATCACATTTAATGTTAATTCACACCAAAATAGACAAGTTTGTGTATTGCCTTCAATTTAATAAGGCATTTCTGATTTATTAAAGCAGTTAGCATCCATGTTGTCAATAAAAAATAAGGATGATGGTGTAAAAGGAGTAAGAGTATATGAGACCTGCAGACCCAACATCAAAGAATGTCTTCCTTGGGGGACGAGGGAGTGGGAGGCTGGCCGGGATCATCAGAGACAAAGGAAACGTAGGGCTGTTCAGAACCAACAGTGATGAAGGAGACTTGGCACTGGGCGGGACTGGCGGAGACAAAAGAAAAGACAAAGAAAACTTGAAGTTGAGTGGAACATGTGGAAGATGAAGGGGCACAGGATATTATCAGAAAATGTAGAACTCCAAACTGAATTAAACTGAGTTCCAGTGTGACCATCTGAGTGACCATCCAGCTCCATTAAAACTCACACTGGCATGGATGTATGAACCAGCTCAAACAACTGTTCGGACTGGGCAGCAAGCTTTCTCTCTACTATGGACAAGCTTGCATACTTTGGCTTTGTAAAATAAATCTGACTGCTCAAAAATTGAGAGGATTACTATTTGGTCAAGATCCTTCTCTTTCTCATATAAGGTGAAGGTGGATCCACATTGGAGAAGGACCCAATCCACGTATTGCATAAATGCCCCTCAATGACCAAGCAGGCATCACTTTGTCTGATCGTTGAGGCCTGCCCAGAAAAACAGGATGTCGAAGTCGTTAATACATAAGATGAATGAGATCTAAAAACCTCTGTATGTGTTCCATGAGGGTGTGATCCCTCTTTTTTGCTAGATCCATCTTTTTTAAGGCCCAGTCTTCTGTCAGCAAGGGTTACAGGAAGGAAGAGTTGAGGCAGGATCTAGATGAAACAGTAACTTTATTAAACACTAAACCAAAAACCAGCTACCTGAATCGCTCAGGCTAATTCACATAATTTGGACCATAATTAATGAATGTAAAAACATTTATATTTTTTCTTATTCAAAAACTAATTTGTTCAAAAATTTTAGGGGGCAGGTACTCCGTTTAAATAAGTCCCCTCATGAGCCCCTCATTACCTTATTCTGTCATCAACATTGCAGCCGGTCAAAATGCAAGGGTATGATAGTCAAATATATCTATCTGTCATTGTTCTCCAACAGCTTATTAGCAAGGCTGTGACTAGTTTGTGTTTGCATTAATTATTTGTGTTATCTCTTGGCAAGTATGTACAGTATATCATTTGGTTTAGCTAAAAGACCAAATCTCAGATGGTCACAAGTTATTGAATCGTTAATGACCTATAACCATTTATTTTCCCTTACCTTAAACTTCCAGCTTTAATACCATAGTAAACCTTTTGTATTTCTGGGCTGTAACACCCATCAATTAAGAGGTCGTAATCAGCATTTTTTTGCCAGACCAGCTGGTTGTGGGCAGCTGGATAAGCCAAAGAAAATGCATTCTGTGAACTGTGAGCTGTGAGAGAGTGAGGGAACTCCCAAACCTATGAGCTTTTCAGTCTTTGACGTATGTTTTGACTTTGTAGTTGGTTTTGTAAATGACATGTGAAATGAATTAATAGTAGCAAAGACATAACTGCTATGAATTACAAAGAGCTACTGTATACATACATGCCATGTGCTGTATTTACCAATAGGGTACACTGACAGGTACAATGAATCTTTAAGTTGTTATTTTAAAGAGACATGGAAAAGAAGTATAAAGGAGGAGATGGCTCCTCCATCACATAAATATTGAACACATCTTATGCTTCATATACCAGGGGCGATTCTAGGATTTTGATTTTAGGGGGGCTCAGGCCCCAATAAGGGTATGATTAAAAAAATATTATTTGACTATTAGGGTAGGGTGGTATGCTACTAACCTTACTGCAATCCACTATTCCATGATTACATTATGTAAACTGCAATGCATTTATGACAAAGAACTGCACCGATGCAGGTGTAATATCATAGCATTAGCAATCTATCAATAAATGCACGCACACACGACACACACCTTGATGTTCACTCTGCTCGGCACCCCTGCAGATTGAAAAATGCGCTAAAACCAAGCAGACTCAGATAAGGGGAGTGACGCCCCTGTCATATACAGAGGTATATGATCTTGTTTTCCAAAAGTCAGAGAAATTTAATATGCACTTGAAAGAGGTCTCTTAAGCTGTTTTCACACTGGCACTGTTCCGTTTGGCACAAAGGAGCTTTTGGCCAGAGTATGGTTAGTTTGGGTCCGTTTGAACAACAGTCGCACCCTAAGACACACTAAACGGCCGTACCAAGACCACTGTAAATGGGTGGTCTCGGCACGGCTCTTGCTGAACACTGGTGCGGTCCATCTGTGGTGTGAAAGCTGCCCAACCTCAGGCCGAATCACTTATAGGAAGTTATCCTCTATTTTTGACTGGGCTTCCATCATGAGCTTTCCTGTAGCTCAACCAGTAGAGCATTGGTGTTTACAAGGTCATGGGTTCGATTCCCAGGGAAAGCAAGAACTGATTAAAATGTCAATGTGATGCTTTGGATAAAAGCATCTGTCAAATGCTTTGTATTGTAATGTACAGCTGTTCTCCACGCAGAAAAAGAGTGACATTTTTGTGAGAATCGGTTTAATAGAACAGTGCCTTGCTAAAGTAAATAATTTTATTTTAAAAATATGCAATTTACATCAAAATATGCAATGCATATGGAGCACTATGGTGCTCACCAACACGTATGAAAACCACCTATTATTAATAAGCAGCTAGGAGTTTATTGAGGGAAAAAATTAGGAAATAATGAATATGTGTTCCCTAATCTAAAGTGTGACAGCATTTATAATATTACAAAATATTATTTATTTATTTTTTAAACGCTGTTTTATTTACTTTCTATTCATCAAAGAATAAAAAAAAGTCATCACATTTTCCATGAAAACAATACAACTGCTTACAACATTGATGAGCTAGTCACATTTATTTTGTATAGCACTTTATGCAGTACAAATTGTTTAAAAATTAGCTTTACTGTGATAACAGGAAATATGTAACAAGGCAAACAGTGTTTAATATGGCTTTAAAAGAAAAAAAAAGTCATTGTTTAGCTGAAGTCAGATCAGAGTTATACATTTTTGTTGTAAAGATCATCAATTATTAAATTAGTCCAATTCAGCTATAAAACAGTTGATGATAATAATACAAAAGCAGCCTTTCAGAGCATAAGGCTGTTATTGTGTAGTAGTCATTCAGAATAAGACAATAATACGTGCTTTATAAGTACTAATAAACGAGCTAGTGAATATGTGCAGCTAATCTAAATGTCAGGTTTTGGTGAAGGGAGGAGTGAGGACACAATAGTTCAGAGGAAAAGGGCTCTTATTTAACATTAGAATAAACAAACATGCAGACAGGGAAAAATTATGACAAAACAGCACAGGACAGCGAAAACAGGGAGAATAGATAGTGAGCAAACAAGGCAGGAAACAAGGGATGACAGGTTGGACAAATCAAACCAATAACGAGGAAACAAGATGGATGGGGCTACACACTTAACAGAAGAGCACATGGCACAAGAAACACACATGAAAAGACGTCAGGTTTTGAACTCGAAACTGTGAGCACTCACAGGACACAGAATACACGAGCAAACACTCATCTCGAGGACTCAGAACAAGAGACAAACACATGGAGCATGAGTGTCCGAATCACGAAACACAAAACCGAAAGAGCACTAGAATGAGATCAAACCACCACGCCCTGCACACACATTATGGTAGTGTCAGTGCTCTGCCACAAAACAAAGACATTACTAGACCAAATGTGACAGAACCCTGACAGTTAATTAAATGTTTTTATTCTCACTTTTGATGAATATACTTAATCGCGTACTTGAATCAATTTATTTTAGAAGCATAATCTTAATGACTCTAATTACTTGATGGTAGTGAAGATTTGTGACTCTGATCATGTGACTTTGAAAAGACATTCAGGTATTCCTGCTTCCACTGAAGTACATCATCAGGTTTTACACAAACTTTTGGAGCTCATACAATTTGCATCCTGACCACATTTGAACATGACTTTAATTAAATTAATTTAGTTTCACTTAAATAAAATATTCACTATTCAGTAATACTGAAAGCCCCATTCTGAAATTTAGTCTATTAATAATGAAGTGAGAAAGAAGAGTTCCAGGCTATAACTCAGGATGTTTGCCCACGCTGCTCCCCTTCAAGCAGTGGCATAAATCAGCCTTTATCAGAGTGCAGCCTGGGGAGGCCTGTGGCCTTTAGACCAGCTGAGAAAGCCTGCTAAACTGTAGGTGTGAAAGAAAAGAAATTCAGAACAGGAAAATTTTTTACCATAACACACAGTGGGTGCGAGAGAAAAATGGCATGCTTCATCAACAGTTTGCGATTGTTACCATGTCCTAGATTCTCCTTTGCAAGCAGAGAGGAACAATGTGTCATTATCACTCTCATTGATTCATATTAGAATCTGAAGATGAGAGATTGTAGCAGGTCACTGATATTAGTGTGCTCGCTGAGATATATATATTATGCAATCTCTAAATAGCCAATTTAAAATAAGTCTCACAATGTGAAATGTCTGATGTTTACAGAGGGAAAGAAAAACATTGTCAAAGAATATGACGCAGCTACACAAAGTACGAAATTAGCGTCCTAAATCTACAAAGGGAGCACAGAGATTGCTTCCCATTCTGAAAATAGAGCGATATCTGCTTGAGATAAACAAACAGATTTTAATGTATGTGCGGAGTGGGTGGATGGGAGGGTGGGGGTGTTCTTACCAGAAGAAGAGTATCAAAAGGAAAGTGTGCCCCAGTCTGGGAATCCACCTTGCAGAGGCGTCAGATAAAGAGTGGAAAATGTCCCAAACAGCCAGGACAACACTATCTCACACAAGCGTCACATGGCTTCCGGGACCAAAAAGTACTGTGTGCGTGGCCTGTTATATAGTGCTTAGAGATCGTTTCAAAGGAGCTTCACAGATATAACAGATAAAAAATGCAACAAAGTTTGTTTTGGCTGTTCTACAGCCAATCAATTCTATTGATAAATATTAAGTGTTAAGTGTCTCCAACAAAGCAAGCCAGAGGTGACAATGGCAAGAAACCCAAACTCCAGCAGGTGACAGAAAGGAGAAGAAAACAAACCTTGGGAGAAACCAGGCTCAGTCAGGGGATCAGTTCTCCTCTGGCCAACAATTGTTTTTCTTAGTCAAAAACAACAAACAAAGGAAAGGTTGTTGCAAGAAATGGTAGAACCCCTCTAGCAGTGTTACGTCCACACGGTGCGAGTGTGATGCGGATACAGACGGAGCCCAGGATTCCAATTAAATAAATTCATTCTAAAACGTTAAAAAATACTTTAAATATAACTCAAAACGGCACCTAGTAGTGCAAACCTTGGCAGAACATGGAAACAGGAACATCCACACTTTACTGGAACTAGAAAACATGAAAGGACATAGATATGAGTACAACTGACAAAGGATCAAGGAACACAGGTGGGTATTTATGACAAACACAGGATTGAAATCAGCTGACGAGACTTAGGGTCGTGATTAGACACAGAAGGGAGCATGCAAGACCTGGAAGAGACATAAAGGGACCTGGAAGGGAAACATGTTAGACAGGATGGTTACAGTACGCCCCACTGCCGAGGAATAAGGGAGGAGCCGGCAAGGCAAGGAACACAGGATCTTGGACGACCTCCAGGCCAGCAGCAGGCTCTGGGATGGCCTCCTGGCCTGCAGCTGGCTCTGGGACAGCCTCTTGGTCATTTATGGCAGCGAGGTGTTGACTTGGTCGCGGCACTCAGGAGCGATGACTCGGTCGCGGGGCTCCGTAGCATGGACTTGACCACAGGACTCGGTAGTGCGGACTTGGGAGCCTGGACTTGATCGTGGGGTTCAGGAACGTGGCCTTGACTGCGGGACTCGGGAAAGGATTTGGTCACTTCCTCAACCTCGAAGTCTACACTGTTTAGCAACAACACAAGGTTAATATAGTCAACGAGGGAGGCTTCCTGGCACCCAATCCCCGGCTAACCCTTGCATCCAAACCCCACTCGAATGTAAAGATGAGAAAAGTATCACTCCAACTCACGTAGTGAGAAAGTTCAATAAAATGTGCAACATAGTCCAACAGGGTCTGGCCATTTTTCGCGGAGAGAGACCAGGCAAAACTGAACCTTTCTCAAATAGTCTATAGCACCGATGAAACGTCTTTATAGGCGACGAACCTGATCAGTTGTCCCCTGGAAGGGAAACACATGAGACAGGATCCTTACAAAGCAGATCTTGAGGGTTCCATCCACTTCCATTATATGGACTCACAGAGATACTTATTTTTCTAAAAATCTTACTTTCATCTGTGGAGGGTGAATAAATGAGAGAATTTTCATTTTTGGTTGGAGCATCCCTTTAACACCAAAGAAGCAGAAAATATTAAACATAGGGTTTAGGGTCTTTTACACTAATATTTGCACACTTAACACTTTTTTGACAAGCACATTAATGAACCAAACTTCTCAGTCAGAGCTTCACGCTGTTGACACAGCAGAGGCTTCTGTCACTGGCCACATGATTAGCTGTTTGCTCACCCCGCAGAACAACAGTAGGAGAGAAAGCCTTAAACAAACATTTCCTGAATTCCCCCAAGTCCTCACATGCACGATCATTTTGTGTTTTCTTTGTAAATTAAGGACAAACTTCAGATAAAATCCAATGAAAACATAATTTCTAGTGTTATCTTTAGTGTTGACTCTGACTATTAACATAATTAATGCTGTTAAATTTTAGCACAATTTTACAGGCTATACTTGATGGAGGGTGGTTAGTAGTGACTAACCATCATCAGATGAAAAGTGCTCACAAGTGTTTTGTTTGTTCAGCACACAAAGTTTTTTTCAGCAGCTTACAGTATATTTGTTAATTGTTCATCATTAATATCTTAAGGGTACTACAACTTATCTACACAAATATGCACAGCCATACAGATAGATGAAAAGAGTACTAACAAACTGTAATTTTCTCTCAGACTTCATTGTTTTCTCTTTCCATCTCTCCACCTTTCTCTCACACCCACACAAATTGGTGGTGTCACACTGAGGGTGGTCTTTCTTACTGTCATCACTTGATCTGTAGCTTAAGGGTTGGTAATTAAGCAGCAGTTCTTATTCAGAACCAGTTCCATTTTCAAAATATACCAGAACTGAATGAAAATCGATTCAGATAACAGTTCTGGCATCTGTATTCTGCCAATAATCCAGATGGAATATGACAGTAAAATTTGTATTTACTATGTTATTTATTCAACACTACCACAAAAGCACTTCACAATTTACATCACAAAACAGGCAATGTGAATAGAGTTGACTGATTCCTGGACAAATTACTTTATCGATTCAGTTCTTGTTAGTAAAAAAAATATACAGCACAACCAGTGACCAGTGAAAAGGGTTTTATAAGTGATTCAAAAACATATAGCTTAAACTGAACCCTTCCAAGCAACAAAAGGTAGCAAAATTGTTTTATTTTATCCAAATGTAATGGTTACTCTAATATCAGGAGAGATTTTATATTATTTTGACAGATAGATATCCATCCATTCATTCATTCATTAAGGGTGAATTGAACTGGATTTGTTAAATACTTTACAAATCGTAACCTACTGACCATGGGTCAACTTGTGGTAAATTGCTAAAACTTTGACAATCCCCTTTAGACTTTCTGATTGATGTTACACCTATATATAAACTAACTCTCATTAGCGTATTAGTAGACTGGCTGCTTAATAAATGCTAACACTTCATTTTGATGACATTCTAGTGACTATAAGTTACTTTGCAAGTACACGTTAACTTAGTATACTGGTTGAGTCAGGGTTAGAATAAGACTTTACTAACACTCTAATGAGTGTTAGTATATGTAGGTTCAAGGTTACTTATAATCAACAGAATGTGTTAAATGGACCATCAAAATAATGTATAACCAGTAAATAAAATATGTCTGAACAATGGCATAATTCATTTAGTATTATTGGTAATTTGGAGAAATATATAAGAACTAATGAGCATGTGCATGTGTATAAAAGGTCTACATGTGGATAATGCAATGTTTTACTTTACTTGGTTGGAACATAATTTCCATTTTCTGTACCACTTGATAGCTGATACAAGAACTGCTATGTTCTTATACAGTCTGGGAACTGGGTCAGTGTAACAGAGTAATAATTAAACTGTGTAATGTAATTTCATGATTGGGGTTGGGAAAGGACGGATCGCAAAAGGCAAAGGTGCACGTGGAGGTTGTATTTGTTTTTGCCCCTCCTCTGGTGGGCCACTTGCTGAGACTAAATGGGTGGCCCTGTCAATGCAGTCACCATTCACTCACAGTCACACTCACACATTTTTTCTCTCCATGCCACACACACTCTCAGACACAAACTTAACCCTATCAGCAATGTGTAAAAACAGGCTATTTTTATGTCAGCCTTTGTCAAGCTGTAGTACAGCATCAGGTCATTGTTTAAAGCCTACACTTAGCAGAGATAACATACCTGTTAAAGTCTAAAGGAAAAACTTTTTACTATTTCAGTGCTACAGCCACTGTGTACCAGGTGCACATGTAGTACACGTTTAAGACTGTACAGGAGACACAGGAGCTGGATTGTCTCTTGAGTTTAAAAGTTATTGGACCCCTGAACTATATGATGCAGTGCAGCAATTATTAGCTGTATAAATTAAGCCATTTATCAGTGAAAGATCCAACGCAGGTGTTTGAAGCACTATTCCTATGAGCCAGATGGCCAGATCATTAGACTTCTTCATCCTCCTCCTCTTCAACAGTAACACCTGGTGAATCCACATACAGATCTCTTACTGTTGATTTTGTTAGAGAATATTAGAGGTCATCTAAACCAGTACTGTGCATTTGTTTTATTAGTTTAGGTGAGGAGGTTCAACCAGTCATACATATTACAAACTGTTATAAACACATAGGCCCACATGAACAAACCCACAGATCCACACATATCAGCACGAGCACTGAATCAGATGCCATGCAACACAAAAAGAAAATTAAGTCAAATTTTAAGTCTGATGTTTCTAACAGTTTAACTTACTATATCACCTTTTTTGGCGACCAAAAAGTATTTGAGAGGTTTCTTTCATGTGTAGAGTCATTTCAAACACCTGTGAGAAAGACGTGAAGCAAACTACACATCAACTTCAAAGGTCGTGTGCATGAAATGTGAGGTTAAGTTCACCAACTGTTTTGTTGTCTTCTTTTATGTTTTCTTTCAAAATGGAACTTGTTTATGTCTGGATTGTACCTTAATATTTGTTCACTGTGATATATGGTAGATGTGTTAAACTTTTCCATGTCAGAAAAATAGGAAATAGTGATAAGAATAAAATCAGGCATTGATGGCAAAAAGGTTAAAACCTGTATGAGGTTCTTTAGTCGGCAGAACAGAAAATAAATTTTGACAAAGGTTGTAGGGAAACAACTATTACTGGATGGCCACTGTATTTCCACCATATTAAAAACATAATTTCTGTGTGTGTTATATGGAAGAAAGTAATACAGGGTTGAAATGACATAAGGGTGGCAACATAATTATTTTACATTTATTTTCTCATATTTTATTTTAGTTTTCATGACCTACCTTTAAAATCCCTTTGATATTCTCTATATCCTGATATTTTTTATTATACTTTTCATGCTTTGATAAGAAGATGGTTAAACTAAGTTAGTACGTCCTCCACTAAATGTCTGTATTACTAACAGTAACCATGCTATAAATCATAACTACTGGGAAATTTTGTGTTGTAATTAATGCTATTTCAGGTTGTCAATTTATTATGACTTTATTAGACTTGTATGTTGAATGTAAGTTGATGAAAGTTGCTGAGGTAGGCATCAGTCAGCTCCCAGCAGTAGAAGACTCATAATTACCCCTGCATACAGCAGTACACAAGATCTACAACATCTGCACGTGTGGGCAAATCTGTCACCAAACCTGTGCAATCTTTCATCTGGCCAATCAGAGCGAGGCTACAGAGAGCCCAGGTGTCCATTCCAAGGCCAGCTGTGCAGTTCTCCTTTTTTTCTTACTCTTCACTCTCTTCCTCTCTCTTTAGACATAAAACTTTGTGATTTTTTTGAGTGCTGTAGTAATACTTTGCTAATTTCAAGTAGTATAAATGACCATAAGCAAAAAAAATAACACAATGTTTGTCTTTATGTTTGCATCTGTGTGTGAGGTTGTTTGGGTTCATAATCAAACATATAGTGTTCAAAAGCCAATTAGGAGGCTCACCATTTTTTGGAAATAATCAGTGACCACCAGTAAATGAAATTAAACTGCTCTCAAACAACAAAAGCTTTGGAAAGCAGCCAAACATCCCTCTGCATGGGGTCCTACGTCAATATATTTACACTATCAGTAACAACAGATGGTTTAACTTATCCTCAGTTGAGTAACTATGATTTCTGGCAATCCAAGCGCTGAAAGACACAAACTTATAACCCATACAAAACAATAGTTGGAAAGATTCAGTAATTCTGCTGCAGGTCTGGGAAAGGGTTGGTTGCATATTCTGAGAAGTGCAGGCTAGGAAGACAACTTCTGGTTAATGAGAAAGAAAAACTTTCTCATTTATGAAGAAGTGTCAATTGCAAAACCTCGATACCCAGCTTCTCTCCATAATTTGAAACCTTAGTTGACCATAAATAAAAAAACAGATGTTGACTGGTAAGTAAAGAGAGCAAACAATTATGCCAAAAGTAGTCACAATCAGCATCTTAATGATATTGATAATGATACTGATAAAGATCATTTATTTTGCCTTAGTTAAGTTAGGACATTTAAGCAGGTTTTTGTTTTTAGAAAAACATTACTGGTGTGAATCTTAACAAAACAATTACAATGACATACTTTAAGATGTTCAAGTCAGTTCCTTTCAGTTAAAGCAGCTCAAACATGCATTTTAGTCTGGGACCAGGTTTAAACCTTGTCTGTAAAACCGGGCAGTAATGAAATATAAAGACTGTTCATTAATGGAATTTAGGCAGTATTTCCCTGCAGATTTCAGTCCATGTAAAAGTTGTTTCAAAAGCAAGATAAACTAGATAATAAAATAAATGAATTCAGGCTAAAAGAAAATATTTGAAAAACAAAATAAAACTAACATAAACCTAATACTAGACCGATAAACAGACAGATAGAAAGATAGACTTATAGATTTGTATAATATATCATGTTATATATATATATATATATATATATATATATATAAAATGTTAATCAAAGAAACTAATAAACACTGCACTAGTATATAAATAAAAAACAAAAAAAGGTCAAATCTTATTTGTCAAATCTCTGCCATGAGAAAATACATTTTATTGTAATTATCTATGGTGTAATGCAGTATTGTAGACCTGATGTGAGCTTCATTATCTTTGTGATAATAATCTTAAGTTGAAATAAAAAATAATAAATAAACAAACAAACACAATAGATTTTTTTAATATCAACACCATGGTGTTGAGTGTATCCTGGCCTACAGAATCACTCTATCATGGACACTGATCACTTTCCAATATCAGCTGGTGAAATTGGCAAAGAACATCAGTACAATTCTGACATTCACACTTGTGATTCTCTAACTAATGTTTAGCTTTCCTTGCTGAATATATATTAAAAAAAAACATGAAAGTGCCAAAATGCAGCAAAATAGATTCTTAAATACAATTCTTTCTTCCAAAATTGTGTTGCATATAGAGTCTATTTTGTCCAGCTGTTGAACATTTTGTAGCACTTTGACATTATACAAACACCACAATCAAATTCTGTGTGTACAATTAAGAAATCCTAAATTATGTCAGCAGATCCCAAGCAATGCATAATGATAAATCAAAAGACCAAGACATGGCAAAACATTAATCTAAGAAGACTATGGCTTTGGATGCCCCACAGAAGGTGTTATTATAGTGCACATGTGAAGAGGTAAATGGAGAGTTGCAGATAAAGCGTTTGTGTGTCTAATGAGTTAGTGAACATTGGAGACAGGAAAATTGACAGCTGGCCATGAATGTTTCTGTTAAAGTGAGAGCGCCTTTCTCCTGTGCTATAAGACAAGGTGACATTGAAGCATCAGAACAGATGATTCTCCCCATCTCTAGATTAAGCCTGACCCCACATTCTCAACTTTAACCTCATAAAATGAACTTGGCTACTCATTAGTAACAGTAACATCTGCACCAGGTAAGATGACTCCATCATAATGACAGACACGCTGACAAATGAAAAAAAATAATGTGCTGCCATCATAGAATGGGGGACCATAGTAGTTCTTCAAAGCAAATACCCAAGCAGTCTCAGACAACAAATTAAGACTTACTCCAGCATTAGATTAAAAGGGGATGTCAGTTACTTTCAGCACATAGAGAAAGTCCTGTACTACTTCCAAGTCCAAGTGTGAACAATAAATAAAAAGTGAAAGTTTATATTCTTTATAGCTGTGCTTCCATGTGTCATGGTATTGGTGCTTCAATTATTTGTGGGAGGAACATATTAGTAGAAGGGTCATGCTGTGTCATCTTAATGCAATCAGTTCTCGGTGACTAAGCCTCTTTTTAGTATTTGGTCAAATCACCAATCATAGCCAGGACTGAATGTGTCAGTGGAAATGGAAATTTGTTACCATACTGGAAATATTGAGTTCCCAAAGATCCTGTCAGGGTTCTGTCACTTCAGTTTGGGTTTCTAGTGTGTTGGTTGACAGAGTTGGTTCACTGCCCCTTTGTGATTTGTCATTGTGTAACCCCGCCCACCTTGTTACCTCGATTCCCGTGAGTGTTGTCAGCTGTTCTCTGCTTGTTACCCTTCCTCCTGTGTCCTATTTATATTCCTTGGTGTTTGTTGTCCGGTGACGCGTCATTATAATGTGTTTTGTACCTTACCCTGTGATGTCAAGCCTGTTTCCTGACTGTAGATTGTGTCTGTGAAATCCGTTCTATCCCGTTTGTTTTGTGTTTTCGTCTATTGTCTAGTTATGATGTTTAGTTAATGTTTTCCCCCTCGTTTCTTGTGTTATGTTCCTTTTGATATAATAAATATATGCTTTCCCTTGCAATTGAGTCCTGCCTTTATCGTTATGTGACAGATCCCTCCATTGAACGGTTTTGAAAAGAAAGATTTTTCAAATGTTCTTCTTTTAATGCAAAGTTTCCATTCATGTTAAAGGTTCTTCGTAGATCATTGAAGATATTATTTAACTTCATTTCAAACATCTCTACAAGCTACAATGTATTTTGGTGTAATGCTTTCAAATGCTTTCCTCTGAATGTGAACAGTTTTCACTAAGGAGATGTTTCCTCCCACTTTTGCTCACAGCCAGTTTTAAACCAAAGTGTATGATTTGGTCAAATGATCACTTGCGTAGACTTTGTTCCCAGGCTAGTCTCATAAGACAGTATCACTGTAACTACTTCTATCCAGCACCACCCAGCATTTCGTTCTTGCTTCATTTCAGAGGGTTCCATTACAGGCTCAACAATCTTTAGATATTATTATTATAACCATTGTTACATTATACTATATACCATCCATCATCCAAGCCGCTTTAGCCTAATTAGGGGTGAAGACAGTTGGAGCCACTGATGAAAAAAATAATAATAATAATAATCACCCACTTGATATTTGCTTTAAAAATGAGTAGAAATTAGTCACACACACAAAAAAAGATTTCTGTCAACTAAATTATTCGATTTTTTCATGTCCACTACAATAGGAACCAGGGCTCAAGCATCAAAAATAACAATATTTATATTTTTATAAATATTTCATACATATGTATGAACTACAGCTTAAGCATAAAGTAAACTAGTCTCGAAGATTTTAGAAAAGAGCATACATACTGTAACAATGAGCAATGATATAAGAGGGTATAAAAAGGCTGATGTATGATAAGTCTAGCAGTGTGTAGATTTGGATGCGTGTAGTGTCTGTAGGTAGTGCTTAATTAGTAAATTAAATATTGCTTGATTAAAAACAGCAATTAAAGGGTGCTTTGACCACACAACACAAGTTTTCCTGGAACATACAATGACATCACTAAAAGGTGATGGCACAACCATAAGAGCATCGTTCACACGCTTCTGTACGGCTCCCACAGCAGCCTTGTGTATTACTCCGTCACATATATACCCTGAGACTAAAAATCATTCATTTGATCAGTGATATTCTCTCACCGACAACGTCGTTGCCTCAGGGTTGTCGCCACAAGGGGTCAAAATAGGGCATTGCCCCCTCCGATCTGATTTGTTCCCCCCTCCAAACCTAAACTGGGACAGATTTCACCTTTTAACACATCTTATCAAACCGGTGTGATAAAAATGTTTAACAAGTTACTAGATCCAAAAGTGCTTTCATCAACCACATAATGTTTATTTTAGATTTCAAACATTTAAATAGGAGTGATTTTGAACTCAAGAAAGCTGATCAAAAATGTATATGCTGAGGGCCTATACATAGCAAAACATAATCTCCAATACATCTGCATTATCCTTAGAAGACAAATGCAACCATATTAACATCAATTTTCAGAAAAAATTAACACTAGATTTAGAATGTGTAGCTTTGAAATGCTTGCTTAAATTTCACAACCTGGAATACGACTAACTGATTAGGTTACCTTTTCTTATCTTTTATCTTTAAACCCCTTATCTTTTAAGCCCTGTTGTCTATTTTGGACATTACCTGTAAATAGAAAATATACATATAAAAAATGTATTAAGATTAGATTAAGACAGTATTAGGCCTTAGCTAAATTTTTTGTTGCTTTCATAAATGTGCCTTAGTAAGAAAATACAAAGAGATTTATCAGGATAAACTATATCACTGACATATTTAAAGTGCACACTGATTTCAGATGGTGAAGAGATGAATTTTCAGTAGATGTTTTGATGTATTGGTGCCAGTTAAAGGCCAAATCTTTTCATGTAATGGTTTTTACATTTTAGAATCAGAATCAGAAAGAGCTTTATTGCCAAGTGAGTGCATTGCACACACAAGGAATTTGACTTGATGCTTGAGCTTCCAGTGCACCTATACAACACAACTTGAACAAACAAACAATCACTGAAAGAAAAACCACAAACACAGAGGCGCCATATATGCAGCGCCAATTTTACGTTATTTCACACAAACACACCAGCTCCTCTGTCAAATTTTAGAAATCATAATGGCCTGTGAGTCAAAAAGTTTGCCCACCCTTGGACTAGAAGCTCTGTCTTTGCCAGGTTGAGCTGCAGTTGATGCTCTTTCATTCATGCTGAGAAGTCCGCTATACAACTACCGCGGGATCATCTGGTTGAAATGAGACGTAGAGCTGTGTGTCTTTGGCATAGCAGTGATAGGAGAAGCCGTGTGCCGAGAATGAGAGAGAATGAGAATGAGAGAGAATGAGAATGAATGAGAATGAGAATGAATGAGAATGAGAATGAATGAGAATGAGAATGAATGAGAATGAGAATGAATGAGAATGAGAATGAATGAGAATGAGAATGAATGAGAATGAGAATGAATGAGAATGAGAATGAATGAGAATGAGAATGAATGAGAATGAGAATGAATGAGAATGAGAATGAATGAGAATGAGAATGAATGAGAATGAGAATGAATGAGAATGAGAATGAATGAGAATGAGAATGAATGAGAATGAGAATGAATGAGAATGAGAATGAATGAGAATGAGAATGAATGAGAATGAGAATGAATGAGAATGAGAATGAATGAGAATGAGAATGAATGAGAATGAGAATGAATGAGAATGAGAATGAATGAGAATGAGAATGAATGAGAATGAGAATGAATGAGAATGAGAATGAATGAGAATGAGAATGAATGAGAATGAGAATGAATGAGAATGAGAATGAATGAGAATGAGAATGAATGAGAATGAGAATGAATGAGAATGAGAATGAATGAGAATGAGAATGAATGAGAATGAGAATGAATGAGAATGAGAATGAATGAGAATGAGAATGAATGAGAATGAGAATGAATGAGAATGAGAATGAATGAGAATGAGAATGAATGAGAATGAGAATGAATGAGAATGAGAATGAATGAGAATGAGAATGAATGAGAATGAGAATGAATGAGAATGAGAATGAATGAGAATGAGAATGAATGAGAATGAGAATGAATGAGAATGAGAATGAATGAGAATGAGAATGAATGAGAATGAGAATGAATGAGAATGAGAATGAATGAGAATGAGAATGAATGAGAATGAGAATGAATGAGAATGAGAATGAATGAGAATGAGAATGAATGAGAATGAGAATGAATGAGAATGAGAATAAATGAGAATGAGAATGAATGAGAATGAGAATGAATGAGAATGAGAATGAATGAGAATGAGAATGAATGAGAATGAGAATGAATGAGAATGAGAATGAATGAGAATGAGAATGAATGAGAATGAGAATGAATGAGAATGAGAATGAATGAGAATGAGAATGAATGAGAATGAGAATGAATGAGAATGAGAATGAATGAGAATGAGAATGAATGAGAATGAGAATGAATGAGAATGAGAATGAATGAGAATGAGAATGAATGAGAATGAGAATGAATGAGAATGAGAATGAATGAGAATGAGAATGAATGAGAATGAGAATGAATGAGAATGAGAATGAATGAGAATGAGAATGAATGAGAATGAGAATGAATGAGAATGAGAATGAATGAGAATGAGAATGAATGAGAATGAGAATGAATGAGAATGAGAATGAATGAGAATGAATGAGAATGAGAATGAGAATGAATGAGAATGAGAATGAATGAGAATGAATGAGAATGAATGAGAATGAATGAGAATGAATGAGAATGAATGAGAATGAGAATGAGAATGAATGAGAATGAGAATGAATGAGAATGAATGAGAATGAGAATGAGAATGAATGAGAATGAGAATGAGAATATGAATGAGAATGAATGAGAATGAGAATGAATGAGAATGAATGAGAATGAGAATGAATGAGAATGAATGAGAATGAGAATGAGAATGAGAGAGAATGAATGAGAATGAGAATGAATGAGAATGAGAATGAGAATGAATGAGAATGAATGAGAATGAGAATGAGAGAGAATGAATGAGAATGAGAATGAATGAGAATGAATGAGAATGAATGAGAATGAATGAGAATGAATGAGAATGAATGAGAATGAATGAGAATGAGAATGAGAATGAATGAGAATGAGAATGAATGAGAATGAATGAGAATGAGAATGAGAATGAATGAGAATGAGAATGAGAATATGAATGAGAATGAATGAGAATGAGAATGAATGAGAATGAATGAGAATGAGAATGAATGAGAATGAATGAGAATGAGAATGAGAATGAGAGAGAATGAATGAGAATGAGAATGAATGAGAATGAGAATGAGAATGAATGAGAATGAATGAGAATGAGAATGAGAGAGAATGAATGAGAATGAGAGAGAATGAATGAGAATGAGAATGAATGAGAATGAGAATGAGAATGAATGAGAATGAATGAGAATGAATGAGAATGAGAATGAATGAGAATGAATGAGAATGAATGAGAATGAGAATGAATGAGAATGAATGAGAATGAGAATGAATGAGAATGAGAATGAATGAGAATGAGAATGAATGAGAATGAGAATGAATGAGAATGAGAATGAATGAGAATGAGAATGAATGAGAATGAGAATGAATGAGAATGAGAATGAATGAGAATGAGAATGAATGAGAATGAATGAGAATGAGAATGAATGAGAATGAATGAGAATGAGAATGAATGAGAATGAATGAGAATGAGAATGAATGAGAATGAGAATGAATGAGAATGAATGAGAATGAATGAGAATGAATGAGAATGAATGAGAATGAATGAGAATGAATGAGAATGAATGAGAATGAATGAGAATGAATGAGAATGAATGAGAATGAGAATGAATGAGAATGAATGAGAATGAGAATGAATGAGAATGAATGAGAATGAGAATGAATGAGAATGAATGAGAATGAGAATGAATGAGAATGAATGAGAATGAGAATGAATGAGAATGAATGAGAATGAATGAGAATGAGAATGAATGAGAATGAATGAGAATGAGAATGAATGAGAATGAATGAGAATGAGAATGAATGAGAATGAATGAGAATGAGAATGAGAATGAGAATGAATGAGAATGAGAATGAATGAGAATGAGAATGAGAATGAATGAGAATGAGAATGAATGAGAATGAGAATGAGAATGAATGAGAATGAATATGAATGAATGAGAATGAATGAGAATGAATGAGAATGAATGAGAATGAATGAGAATGAATGAGAATGAATGAGAATGAATGAGAATGAATGAGAATGAATGAGAATGAATGAGAATGAGAATGAATGAGAATGAATGAGAATGAGAATGAATGAGAATGAATGAGAATGAGAATGAATGAGAATGAATGAGAATGAATGAGAATGAGAATGAATGAGAGAATGAGAATGAATGAGAATGAGAATGAATGAGAATGAGAATGAATGAGAATGAGAATGAATGAGAATGAGAATGAATGAGAATGAGAATGAGAATGAATGAGAATGAGAATGAATGAGAATGAGAATGAATGAGAATGAGAATGAATGAGAATGAGAATGAATGAGAATGAGAATGAATGAGAATGAGAATGAATGAGAATGAGAATGAATGAGAATGAGAATGAATGAGAATGAGAATGAGAATGAATGAGAATGAGAATGAATGAGAATGAATGAGAATGAATGAGAATGAATGAGAATGAATGAGAATGAATGAGAATGAGAATGAGAATGAATGAGAATGAGAATGAATGAGAATGAATGAGAATGAGAATGAGAATGAATGAGAATGAGAATGAGAATATGAATGAGAATGAATGAGAATGAGAATGAATGAGAATGAATGAGAATGAGAATGAATGAGAATGAATGAGAATGAGAATGAGAATGAGAGAGAATGAATGAGAATGAGAATGAATGAGAATGAGAATGAGAATGAATGAGAATGAATGAGAATGAATGAGAATGAATGAGAATGAGAATGAGAGAGAATGAATGAGAATGAGAATGAATGAGAATGAATGAGAATGAATGAGAATGAATGAGAATGAATGAGAATGAATGAGAATGAATGAGAATGAGAATGAGAATGAATGAGAATGAGAATGAATGAGAATGAATGAGAATGAGAATGAGAATGAATGAGAATGAGAATGAGAATATGAATGAGAATGAATGAGAATGAGAATGAATGAGAATGAATGAGAATGAGAATGAATGAGAATGAATGAGAATGAGAATGAGAATGAGAGAGAATGAATGAGAATGAGAATGAATGAGAATGAGAATGAGAATGAATGAGAATGAATGAGAATGAGAATGAGAGAGAATGAATGAGAATGAGAATGAATGAGAATGAGAATGAGAATGAATGAGAATGAATGAGAATGAATGAGAATGAGAATGAATGAGAATGAATGAGAATGAATGAGAATGAGAATGAATGAGAATGAATGAGAATGAGAATGAATGAGAATGAGAATGAATGAGAATGAGAATGAATGAGAATGAGAATGAATGAGAATGAGAATGAATGAGAATGAGAATGAATGAGAATGAGAATGAATGAGAATGAGAATGAATGAGAATGAGAATGAATGAGAATGAATGAGAATGAGAATGAATGAGAATGAATGAGAATGAGAATGAATGAGAATGAATGAGAATGAGAATGAATGAGAATGAATATGAATGAGAATGAGAATGAATGAGAATGAATGAGAATGAATGAGAATGAATGAGAATGAATGAGAATGAATGAGAATGAATGAGAATGAATGAGAATGAATGAGAATGAATGAGAATGAGAATGAATGAGAATGAATGAGAATGAGAATGAATGAGAATGAATGAGAATGAGAATGAATGAGAATGAATGAGAATGAGAATGAATGAGAATGAATGAGAATGAGAATGAATGAGAATGAATGAGAATGAATGAGAATGAGAATGAATGAGAATGAATGAGAATGAGAATGAGAATGAGAATGAATGAGAATGAGAATGAATGAGAATGAATGAGAATGAATGAGAATGAGAATGAATGAGAATGAATGAGAATGAGAATGAATGAGAATGAGAATGAGAATGAATGAGAATGAATGAGAATGAGAATGAGAGAGAATGAATGAGAATGAGAATGAATGAGAATGAATGAGAATGAATGAGAATGAGAATGAATGAGAAAGAGAATGAATGAGAATGAGAATGAATGAGAATGAATGAGAATGAGAATGAATGAGAATGAGAATGAATGAGAATGAGAATGAATGAGAATGAGAATGAGAATGAATGAGAATGAGAATGAGAATGAATGAGAATGAGAATGAATGAGAATGAGAATGAATGAGAATGAGAATGAATGAGAATGAATGAGAATGAGAATGAATGAGAATGAGAATGAATGAGAATGAGAATGAATGAGAATGAATGAGAATGAGAATGAATGAGAATGAGAATGAATGAGAATGAGAATGAATGAGAATGAGAATGAATGAGAATGAGAATGAATGAGAATGAATGAGAATGAGAATGAATGAGAATGAATGAGAATGAGAATGAATGAGAATGAATGAGAATGAATGTGAATGAGAATGAATGAGAATGAGAATGAATGAGAATGAATGAGAATGAGAATGAATGAGAATGAATGAGAATGAGAATGAATGAGAATGAGAATGAATGAGAATGAGAATGAATGAGAATGAGAATGAATGAGAATGAGAATGAATGAGAATGAGAATGAATGAGAATGAGAATGAATGAGAATGAGAATGAATGAGAATGAATGAGAATGAGAATGAGAATGAATGAGAATGAGAATGAGAATGAATGAGAATGAGAATGAGAATGAATGAGAATGAATGAGAATGAGAATGAATGAGAATGAGAATGAATGAGAATGAATGAGAATGAATGAGAATGAATGAGAATGAATGAGAATGAATGAGAATGAATGAGAATGAATGAGAATGAATGAGAATGAATGAGAATGAATGAGAATGAATGAGAATGAATGAGAATGAATGAGAATGAGAATGAATGAGAATGAGAATGAATGAGAATGAATGAGAATGAGAATGAATGAGAATGAATGAGAATGAGAATGAGAATGAGAATGAGAATGAGAATGAGAATGAGAATGAGAATGAGAATGAGAATGAGAATGAGAATGAGAATGAGAATGAGAATGAGAATGAGAATGAGAATGAGAATGAGAATGAGAATGAGAATGAGAATGAGAATGAGAATGAGAATGAGAATGAGAATGAGAACACTCATTAGCACACTCACTGCAGCGCTAACAAACATGAGGCCAACACAAACAACAACTAAACACTAAACACTAAACGGGGAGAACTAAATACATGAGTCGTAATGATCAAATGAGAAACAGCTGTGACGATTAGTGTCCATGGTAACAGATCTAAAACAAAGAAGGATGGAATGATGTTAAAAAAGGAACATGTGACATAAACGAGGCAAAATAAGAGTCAAGGTTAGGTCAGCTTTATCATTGGTTAAAGAAACCAATCAAACCATCTTTTGAAAGTAGTTAAATATGGTACCAAAGTCATGTATAAAATGTGTTACAAAATTGTGTTTTGTAAGAGATTACAACTATTGTAAAGTGACTTTTTGCAATGGAACTGGTACCGGGCCGCGGATCGAATTCGCGGACCGGTCCGTGAGCGGCTGCAAGCAGCTTTGACACTGCTGCTTTGGCGCTGAGGAGGTGTGTTCAATCTCGCGCGGACTCATCATCATTCTCGCGTTTACCGGTCCGCGGCACAAAAAAGGTTGGGGACCACTGGTCTAAAATTATTCTGTCCCCAATATTTTTCTAAGTATCTTTCATTCCCTGCATTCTCGTCATTCAAGGAAGCAGGCATAATTCGGATTCCTGCCCCTGCTAATTCAAAAAATATTCACATCTGCTCATGGAAAATATTTAATAAACCAGAGACTACCATACATAGACAACAAAACAGTCAATAAACCCCAATGTTTCCAAGTTAAAGGTCTACCAGATGCCGACTTGTTACGTCCCCAGATGGCCTAGGAGTATGAGGGAGACGTACATAATAAATTAAGCATAAATCGTATGTTATTTATTTCTGGGAGGTGTTGTAGTGAATGAAACAGCAAGCCGGAGTGTGATAAACAGGTGGGTTGTTTTATTTACAGATTTCTATTTACACAAGGGAATAAACAACCTTATATACCTATACCACTATTTACAACTATATACAGGAAGTACAAACAAATTTGTGACAAACCAAAAATAAGCCACAGAGAGAAGAAAGTGAGCAGTGCTAAACAAACAAAGTAACAAAACAAAACACGCTAACTCACCCCCAACCTCTAAGCTAACTAATAACATAAACAGTAAAGAAAAGACTCTTCAGCGTGAGACACGCCCTAACTAAACTTCACTACCTAAAACAAAACATACATAGGGTTGCACACGCTCCTTACCTAATGTGTCTAACAAAGAATAAACTGAGTGCAAAAATGTATGTCACGTGACGTACTTCCCTTTTCCTTCTCCCTGGGCAGGCGAACGGTAGTCACGTGGAGTGGTTCTCCGTACACTCAACTCAATCAAACCAATAGCAATAGCAGAAACCTGGTAAATTAGTTATAGCAAAAGAGCGGGAAAACAAACTGGAAGAAACCAAACAACAAACGGGTGACACAGAAAAAACATTACATAAGGATAATAAATCCTGTCACGTAACACGACTCCAGAGCAAGAGGTCCACTGAGGGCTCATCCTGTGAGATTGATTTATGAAGGTGAGAACACTGGTCAGGTTAAACATCATGTCAGTCACTAATTCAAGGTGTTTCTCTGATGAATAGCTGCTTAATGATACAGAACACAGTCACCACACATGAGCAGCTAGTCAACGGTGCAATTAACTCACATTCTCAACATGTTTCACTCAAGTAGCTACAGCTGTTTGGCAAAGAGGAGAGTTTAAGAGAAGGAAATTTGAAAGTCTTGCTAATTATTTCAATAATATGAGTCAAAACCATTAAGTTCTAACAGAGGATATTGTCATACTTTGTTATTTGTTTAGATGTAATCTCATTTCCATTTTCAAGCATTTTCAAAAAAAAAATTTATTTTTATGTCAAATAAATTATGTTTAGGTTTAGTTAATTTACTCAAAACCCTATAAAGTACAATAAAATCCATTCAAACCTTAAAAAGGTGGTCCCTGCAAATGCTATGACAAATACGGTCACAGACTTGAGATGAAAACTCAATCCATTCACATTCTTTATCTAGAGAAGAAATAATTTCTTTGAAAAACCTCTAGTTGCCTTTAAATGATGATAAATTAAATATCAAAAGTTGTCATTTAATCCTATTGTCTAAAGTTAAAAGTTGTCGAAATATAAATGTAATAATGATAAATACTGATCTGTTGGGCTCTACAAGCATGAACTAGAACTAAAGTTATTTAGAATTATGGATCAGTGACGTAGAATCTAGAATTTTTATATATGATTGTCAGTGGCTTCAACATGTTTCCCATATGGTACAACAGGACATCGTTGTAAACGAGGAAAGACACAATTCTGATCTGGCAGCAACTCAAGTAAGTGTCACCGTTCCAAGAGATAATGACACATAACATTCTTTTCAATCTGGTCTGTCAGAGTGCATGAAAATATTGTATCTAAATGATTTATAACCCAAAGTGGCTTACCATTGGGATAACTGAAAGAAATTATCCAGTGACGGAAAGCTGAGAGAAATTAACCCGATGACGGAACTGTGGGTGGGGTTTGAACCATTAAAGCTTGCATAAATGCATTAATCTGAACATGATGCTCTTTTCACTTTTTCTCTTTCTGTAGATTATCAATCTAAAGATGAGTGTATTATGTGACTATATTGATTTAGTTTAATTTTTGAATATTGCAAATGGAAGTTGCAAATGCAAGTTGGCATTAGTCAATTGAAAATCCAAGTCCATATTTTCATGGCTTCGTAAGGACTGGATAAACATATTGTTGCTCTCTTTCAGTAATTAAAATGCTTCCTCCACCTTTTGCTATAAATTGCAGCATATCATTGTGTATGTTTGGCAGGCCTTCAACTTCAAATTGGTAAAAAGATTTACATAGATTTATAATAGACTTAGTTGATTTTAGTGATTACATGATATGACATATGAAGGCACAGTGGTCGATGGGAGTTTGACTGTTCCGAAGACATATCTTGATTGCATTCATCCCCTCTCTCCTAATTTTCTGTCAGCTGTCTACACTTGGAATCTGAGGAATCTGATATAGGCATCAAATTAAACTTTCTCCAGAAATTTGAGTTCCTTTCTACTACAAAAAAACGGGAAAAAACAATAGAACAGAACCAAACGATGGACAAATGATTCCGTGATGGCCTCTAATGAACTTCTAAAAATGTGTCAGTCAAATGCAATTAAAATAGAATGATGCAGTCAACTAGCAGCTATGGACTGAGATCCGACATGTCTCCAGAATATCAGATAAAGCACTGTCACCTCTATACAATGCAGACCTTTGTGCTTTATGAGAGTCCAGGAAGGCTAGACAACAGAGATATTCTTGAAGTCACATATTTCAATGGGACAGTTTGGTTGTAGTAGACAGTATCACTAATTTAGCAAAACAACTCAGTTCATATTTATAGATCATTTCAACCAATTCTGCAGCACTAATAAGACTTTTCAACAAGTAGACAAAAATTGGAGGGACGGGGGATACTATAGATTTTTTTAGGAGGGACTATCATAAAAATGTGTGACTAGAAACCATCATGCAATTCGCTAGAAACCACCCATAATCTAGTAACATCATAGCAGTAAGTTAAAGAACCACAAAGCATTTTTTCTCATTTTTCTTTATCTTTATTGATTTAAATTTCCAATTTCCAAAAATAGGATTAAGTACCTAAAACATTAGCCATATGTTAACTTGATGCTAACTATTTGATCAACTGCAAAAGTGAAAGTCAAAATGTTATTTATGAATGCAAAGTATCACTCAACAATTTCCTCTAAAATGTACACTACATTACACACATTACATACTACGGCTTAACTGAATTTTTATCAAATAAATGCAGCCTTGCTGAGCATAAGACTTTTTTGAATGGTAATGATTTATTGAAAGGGAATGTTTTTTGTCTGAAATTATAGCAGAAAGGTTTGTCAGTAGTAAAAATTAATTGACTGCAGTTCCTGTTCTCACCACTCAAACTCACCAGTGAAGCGGAGGGTGGACAAAAATAAATCCATGACGTTCTTAATCTTATCGTGAGAGTGCGGAGCATGTGTCTGATAACCTCTACTTCCTCATATACAGTGGAGACCCTTTTGTGTGGACAGGCAATACACATCACAGGACATATGAGGAGCCACTGTCCTGTCTGCAGCTGCACCTGTCAGACGAGCATATTTGAGCCCTTCCGTTCTGGCACATTCCAGCATGAAGGACATTAATGGTAATACATAGTTTACCAGGCCATATGTAGACACGTTCCTCGTGGAGTTGAGATGTCCTGTCAGAAGAACGACATGAGCCACTGACAAGGTAAAGATGAACAATCTCAATGGTTAAATGTCAGTTCTCCCCTATTTGTAGTACAACCACAGATTTTCATGAAAATCCTGCTGCAGTTGTATGTCTGGTTGACATAAAAGCAAAGAGAGATCAAGAAAAACATTGTCTGTACACCACCACTAAATCCCACCTCACCTCTTCAGAGATCAAAGTTGTATGAAAATCTCATGTGATTCTCTAAGGAAAATGACTTTTCTAGAAACAAACTTTAAAGAAATAATCTAAACATTTGTCACATGGCACAGGGTCCTCATCAAGGCACTTAATGTTAAAATAGGGTCCAGGGACATGTTCCCCAAGAAGGCATTTTTTTGCTAAAATATGTTCGGCTCTGTTGACATTAGCAGCAATAGCTTTACATTTAAGTTCTGTTCTTAGCATTAATGCAACTATGGTCTACAGATTTTACTGTAGATGCTCATCTGCTACTAAGTGTTACCTAAAAAAATCTTTAAAAGTTAATATTGAACCCATCACTTACCACCAGATTTTTTACTTTCTAATAAACTTTTTCTTTTTTTTTTTAAATAAATAACTTTCCTTGCCAGCTGACTTCACCAGGTGAATCACTACCAGGCAGCAGATTAATAACAACTAATGAGTAGTAAAATGAATGAAGTCAACCAAATGGTTGGTCCAGCTGGTCCGTAAAAGCATTAATTCCTAATCAAATTAAATAATTAACTGTTAACTTGACTCAGCAAGAGACCAAATAGTGAGGTTATGAACTCTGCCCAGCTGAGGCATGAGGGTAAAAAAGTATGCTTCTTTCAAATAGCAAGCTGTAGTAATTTAACACAAAAAGAACACATCTACTTGGTATGCTACATGAAGTACACCACACTGCTTACATTCAAATTTCAAGTCAATGTCCTGCTTGTTTATGTTTTTTAAATTATAAACAATTTAAAAAAAAAAATTCAAACAAACACCTTTGGACATGGCCCATAGTTCATCCATTTAAAAAAAATTCCACCAATGTCGAAAACAAAAAGGAAAAACTTTGTCAAACATCTAACCCGATTTGCCTAAAACCAACACATATTTAGTTAGCTGCAAACAATTGTCTCACTTGAGAATGAGAACTTAGGTAGTTCAGTCAGAATTAATTGCTAACTTAATTCGAACTACATCTAAGGATGTTTCATTACTCACTGACCCACCATGTTAACAGATGTAGCTACCTACATAAAATTAAAGAGAGCATCTTCTGGGTCACTTGTCCGTAGCCTGAAGAGGAAGGCTCTGAATGTTCTCTTTGAAGCCTAAACATTTACTCCAAAACTGCCCTACTGCGGCAAGGGCTCCAGGGTAGAGGTTCTGCTAACAAGCTTTTCCCACACACCCTGAAAGCCCACTCACACTGATAAAGCCCTGAGTCAGCCATGGCCGGCTCTGTTCGAAGAGGAGGAATAAAAGCACAGAGACCTTCAAAGCAATCTGCTTATAAATGGTCAACACAGATGCTTCCAAATTGACTCAATGATACAGCAAATCTTGTATATTCTCTTTGAGCATTTGACACTGTTAAATATACAGTACCAGTACAGTGCTTATAACTATAGAAAGTAAATGACAACAAATATAACATAATAGACAACAATGTTCACTTGTGAACACATGGAGGCATGATGCAAAGTTCTGACTATATCCCCTCCCACCCTCTCCTTATGCCTGAAAAAACCTGAGATTCAAAAATGCACGAAAAAAAAACTGTTTCTGTGAATGAGAGCAAGATATGTTTTTCCATTCTATCACTTCAGAGACTGATGGTAGCAGGTGGATCAAAGGGATATCGGTCATTGTGGAGTTTCCTTCTTCACCACAATTTCCAAAGGAACCATTGCAATAATACAGCTGCTTTCCTTCACAAATTCTCAGACTTACTGAATCTGTCAGGAAAATATCCATTGCACAGTTGTCTGCTTCAGATTTGAATCAGATTTCAGATTTTCAGATTTCAGTCTTTATTCTGTCACAAGAACTTATTCTAGGAGCTTGTATGTTTTGTATGCACATTTATGAAATGTCATTGACATCTTTTTGTCTCCATCCATCCAGCATTTTTAAGCAATAGCCCAAAATGGATGATATTGCATTAATACTGTATTTTGAAAGTTGTTACACCTTGCTCTCCTCCAAGTTTGGAGGAGACTCTCCTCAATCTTATCAGAAGTTTCAGCAAATGTATCTCTTATGCAGATGTGATCAGAAAAACATGATTAATGCAGAGGTATCCAAAGCTATTCCTGTACAGCCACTAGTATGACCTTGAATAGCTGGTTCAGTTGAGTTTAATTGGGGTAGAAGCTAAAGGACGATGGGAGCAGGTTTGGCTGAGCATATTATTAAACAGTCACACTTCATGTCACCTTCGCACTAAAATTCCCATTGTCATCTCTGGCCATCACCTGCACACCATTTTCCAATCATCCACACATGCCATTACTCACCCTCATCAGCTCCAACACATTTAAGCCTGCTTCACACTCCTGGTCTGGTATTAATGTTCAAACTCTTACCTGACAAGGTTCCTTATGAAAGGTTCGACAAGGTTCCTTCTCCTTCAATTTTCATCCATCCATCCATCCATCCATCCATCATATGATCTCAAACCCTTCATACCTGCAAAACAGATAAGAGTGTCAATGAATGCCACCATTGCCCTCATGCGGTTTTCACCGACGCTCACATCACCAGTTGTTTGCCTCTTGTTTAGATAAACCTGCTTAAAGATCATTTGTCTGTGCCTTCTGTATGATAATGCAAAAATCATATCTATTATTAAGATAAACTAGACATACCCATAACTGAAGTAAAACATTTATTATAATCATGTAAAATTCCCTCAACAAAGAAAGCTGTAATACTTTCAGTAGAAAGTTCCAGCGTAATTGGTGTATATATTTAAATAGACCACAATAGTCACGTAAACACAAAGGACTCATTGAAGCTTAAGCACAAGGACAGGATCCTGCTTGCACAGCAGTAGTTAAACTGCCTTAAGCAACCTGGTTCCCATTGTATGACGTGGTGGGAAGGAAAGCCATAAACTTGGAAACAGGGTGATTAATTTATGCAATGAAAAACAGTTTATTACTTCCATTAAGTACATATTCTTTAAAAAAAAATCTATGATATTCAGCATAAAAGGGACAGTTAATTATTGGTTAACAGATGAATTGTTTTCATGTGTGCTACATCATGAAGCACATGTACATAATATTTTTACCTTTGCACCCCCTGTAAGCAAGATCATTTTTAAGCCCATGTTCACCACGACAAGACCCAAGACCTTCACCTCCATCTCTTTTTTTTCAGTACAGGAGTGTGGTCTTTGTTGTTTCTTCTGGAATCTTAATGGAAAGTGAGCTCTTTCTTGGCACACATAAACATCCTGTTCTTATATCCTATGAGAATACAGAGCAGAGTTCAAAGGTTAGGCTGGTAAGTCATGCCACACACATGAAGGTAGTTGGCAAACTTATTTAAACATACAGCATATTGTTGCTCCAAGAGAGTTGCTCCATTACATTACTGTAATGTGTCCGTCCATAGGTTAATGAATCCTAATCTATCAGTGTCTCATGTCTCATAACATCTCAAGAAGTCTTTATTTGTAATGGAATGATCTGGGTTTGCCTGTGAAAACTCTTTAGGGCATTGAAGGTGATACCCACTTGGGCATCGGCCACACACACAGCATGTTTGCGTAACCCGAGTTTAATGTTGCATTCGAGAAGAGGTTGGAAGTTGAAATAACCCACTTCTGACATCAGTGCTCCAATCAATCACACCTCCCGGTCACATGTTTACCACACGATATCAAGAGTTGACCTCTCTTCACTCATATATTTTCAATTAGAATATGTTAGTCACGCTTTGGTTTGGGGAACACATTCACTAATAACTACGAATTCTACCTCAATAAACTCCTAATTTACTGCTTGTTAATAGTTAGTGTCTGTAGATGTTAACTTTAGGTATGGGGTATGTGTTACACTCATGTCGTGTTTCGTCACTTTCCTCCTGTGTTATCCCTCTGTGTTTCTGTCACTGTCATGTCAGCCACTCCCCCTTGTTAGTAGTTTCAGGTGCTCCCCGTTATCCTGCCTATTTAAACCCTCATGCTCTACCTTGTCTTTGTCGATTGTTGTAACTGGTTCATTGTCTGTTTGCCATGTGTGGATGCTCTTCTGCTGTTTTAAAGTATTCCGAGCTGTGCGCTGTTTGGTCCCATTTATGTTTCTCCGTAGTGGAATAAAGCGCTTTCTATTGGATCCCCTCGTCTCCTCGTGTCTCCGCATTGCACACGCTCCACTTTGATTACAGTGTGTTTAAGGGATCTATAATGTCGTCATACAGAATAAGGCATTAATATGTGATTTATATGTAATTATAAACAACTAATATGCAAGCTAATGACCTACAAGTTAATATTGAGAATTGGTCCCCAAACTAAAGTGTTACCGTCAACTGCTCAGGTAATGTTAATTGAATTATGGGTAGAAAGGTCTCTTCATATTTACTGGTAAATATTGAAGTCTTTCCAAAGGGATCGAGCATTCTTTAAGATGGTCAAATAAATTTGGTTTTGCCGTTTGATAAGGGTAGTATTGCAAATTGAGACAGAGACTGTCTAGAAAGAACTTGTTTCCTTACTTTTTTGAAACCGAAAGAATGCTTAAACACAAATGGAAAATGATTTCTGTGAACTCTCTTCAAATAAATATGCATTATTCTTGTGTTTAATTACAATTTGCTGCTAAAAAATTATATGCATCACTTAGTGATGTACATTTTTGCTAAATTAAGCAGGCCAAAATGCTAAGAACTTTAAAAGGTTTTTTGTTTTTTATTTTTTACTGCACAGTTTCTAGATTAAGAGGCCAGTTAGAGACTGACTAGCTATATGAAAAATAAAGTAGACTTATGTGCCTTATTTAACTGCATTTTATACTAACTTTGATCAATATTTAAAAAGGTGACGACTAAGGATCCAATACTAACTAGCTGTACAATCAATTTACACAGTAATGTATTCTGCTTGCATTTCATAAATAAAACCCAATGTAGAATTCAAAAATCCATTAGGAAAACAGGTTTTTCCCCTAGGAGCATTGTGATCGAAGCATCTTTCTATACTAAATCACTGAAGATTTAGATGAAGATTAATGAGCTAAATCACAATTAAGACTCTTTAAGATGGGTTGTCGTTAATTAAACTGGTCCTTTATGATGAGGGCCAAAGTTTACAAACATTTTACAACCCAAAATTGTGAATTAGTGTTCAAAGACCATATTTATTGTGTTTGTAGTTTCTACCACTGGCTCCCAGCTAAATAAACACGTCCTTTTTGTTTGTTGACTTTAATACAAACTGCCAACCAGGGTTGTTTTTGGGGTCAAAGAGTCGAGACCCAAAGAGATTCCCATGATTCCAATCCTTGTGTTTGAATCTGTTTATGCTGCCTAATCTCTGTGCTGTGCTTTAGCTGTTTTAATGGTAAAATTGTGTAAAGTGAGCCAAACTGCATTGAACAGCGTATCCTTTGGATGATACAGGAAGAGGAAGAGCTTTCTGAGTTTTAGGAATGTGCTTGTTAATAGAAATTAGATAAAAGCTATTGTCAAATGACTGTTGTAAGTATTATTTAAAAAATACAACACCATTTAAAAGTTTGTGGTCTTTTTTTTACATAAGACTTAATGCCTTAATTGAGTAAAGATGCATTAAATTGATGAAAAGTGTCGGAGTACTCTTTCAAAAATCCTGAAGACAAAAATTTGGGAGTTTCTACAGAAATAATAAATGGCTAGTAAAAATTTCAGCTTTGTCATGCCAGGAATAAATTACATTTTTAGTATTACTAAATTAAATTATTATTTAAAAAATTGATAGTATTTCAAAAACTTAAAGTTTAACATTATCAACAAATGAAACAAATAAAGAATATTATAATTAAATTATAATTACAATTTTGAATGTAACTCTCTTGGTAATTTTGGGACAACAGAATTCACACTGAAATTTTTATTTCAGCAAGCTCATACTCTAACCAATGACACATGTTTGCATTTCCTCCTGCTTCCTTCAGAATATGAGGGGGGTAATTACTCAACAGCTGGGCAGACTTCTTGTGCACTATGCTGTGGGAAATCACTAAACAGAAAATGAGACATTTAAAAATGATAAAAGGCAGGTTAGAGGTTAAACGAGCCAAATGCACACATGCAACATGTCATGGAATAAAATACTGAAGATAATGTTAATGCACTTATGATTGTACCTACTGACCCACACCCTCTCTGTCTTTTTAGTGGTTAGCTGTGCAAGGCATAAACAAACAAAGCTGTTTGAGGTTTTCAGTCCCAAATATTTGAGTCAACTCTGGAGACATAAGTGCGTCCACTAAAACGTATTCATGTGTGATGATTGACTCGAGTGCAGATTATCAAACGCAGCAATTCTTTGATAATGAAACATTATTGAAAACTTTCTTTATGCAACTTTTTGCTAATGTTGCAACATATTCCATCTAAAAGAAAGCCGAGACAAAGACAAACGAGCACCATAATTACACAATGAACTCTGCCTAATTGTAATGCTTTTGTTTGAGAGACTTTAACTCTCATTTGCAGTGTTGAAGTTTTTAAATGTTCACTCAGTAGATTTTATGAACTAACAATGAATATCATTTCATTGATAAAGTTCATCAGTTCATGTTCAATTTGATATCAAATATCAGTGTGTATACATGTGCATTGGCTTGCATTGAAAATTGGCTTCAAAATGTATTACGTACTCCACTTTTTTTTAAATACACAGAATTGTGCAGATGTTTTTGCCAAAGTGGTCTTGCCAAGCTTTCACTCATTATTCTCAGCCTATAATTCAATATCAGTATGTGACAAATATTAGCTATATTATTAGATGTTATTTTGAGTTTAGTGGCCAAAAGGAGGAAGGAAGGAGCTTTCCTCTGTAATCAAGGACATTGTAAAAATGGCTACATCTGGTCAATCGGTTTGGAAATGGACAATGTGCACAGAAACCACAGTGAATGTAAATTGCTGTGGCTGGTCGAGGATGAAAATCACCTGAATGTGGAACCACCTCAAAACTGCTTCTAATGATCTGGATGAGACAGTCGACCTCCAAATTCAACTGTAAACCAACTACTAATAGAGGCTGGATTGAGAGGTTGTAGCAGTGAAGAAACCATTTTTAGTTGTATCTACTTATCAACTAAAACACTTTGCATTTTCCAAAGAACCCAAGGACTTTGCATTTTCCAAAAACCCATCTTGCACGGTGTGTTCTTCAGTAAAAATTTAGCAACTTGACATTGGATAGAATCAGGTATGTTTGTAGGAGACAACTGGAGAAGTTGACAACTGAAGACAGGCAGGGGAAATGTAATGGGGACGCATGTCTGCAGTAGATGATGGAAAGATGTACAATGTTGCTGGAACTTTGAAAATGGAGCAATACTTGGGAATCACACATTTGCATTTTGAAATCTTTAAGTGGTCTGCTCAGTCCTCTGACTTTAAAGCCACTGAAAACCTTTGGAAAATTATAAACCTGAACTGTGATAAGACATGAAGGTCTTCCAGTGAAGCTTAACTTTGGGAAGAACTTAAGGAGTTTTGGGAAGATATTAAGCACTACGTATGTGCAACTTTATTGAGTCAATATCCAGAATAATGTGAACTTCTTTGTTTTTATTTTTTCTGCAAAATACAATAAAAGCAATATTAAATTAATTTACTTTGCCTTTCTTACCAGTATATACTTTGTGACTGGTCATAATGTTTTGGCTCATTAACAGATTTAAAAAAAAAAATCGAACTTTTAAAAAAAAGTATCTGACAATTTCTCCCACCATCACATTATTTGGTTAATCCAACAATGTGCCTATTGTGTCATAGAAATATGTATGACCTTTCATCATTCATAACAGACAGCACAAATTAAAAAGCTTTAAATTTAATTTTAGGATGTTCGTAAGCAAGAATATTTAATTAAAATAATGTACAGTACTTATGTGCAGTATGTGGTAATACAAGCAAATGAAAATGTCGAATAGGGAAAATAAACCCAGTACATCTGTAATGTATTTGTTTCAAAACACAATGGTACAATGCCTTTCTCAGACTCTGACGTGACCAAGTTTCTCAAGCTTTAAAATGACAAATGGTAGGCATGCATATGACATGCATAGGATTGATTATGTTTACTGCTGTCCCGTTTCAGCATAGCTGTTAAAATGAAGATAATAGACTTTTGTTGTACAGATGTCTGGGATCCAACACTCTAAGAAACAAAACACTCACATCACTTTTCATCCTCTAATTAGTACAAGGAAATTATTGTGCAAGAGCAACCATACAAACTATTTTGCCCTAAAATGTGGCCAGTCAGTTATCTTTACTCACTGTCTGCACTCTCTATTCTTCCGAGATAGTAGTCTGAATTAGTCATGATGAAATGATTCACTCAGAAACCTGGATTCACTCAAAAGGACCCTACATCTGATATTGGCTATATAAGACTATAGTTTACTTACTCACTTGCACCAGCTGGGTTTTCCATAATGAACCACAGTGAATCAGAAGTGATGAGAACAGGGAAGGCTGGAGATTTCCTTTAACAACTATATCTCAGTTGTTTTGTTTTGTTTTTATCTGAAACTACTGTAAGACATAATTTAGCACATTTATCTGCCACAAAGTGGAATTGTTTTTAAATCTACTTAAAAAACTTTGGCTACTGTATCCCTGACCTCTAAATGTACATGTCAAATAGAGTGCTGCTGCAAATAGAAAATGTGAACACCGATTTAAATTTTGGGTTACATTTTACAATAAGATCCCAATAGTAAGTAAATTAGTATATGCTAAATTTGTTACAATGAATAATATTCATTGTTTGATCATGTTAGCTCAGGTTCATTAAATAATATTAACAGATACAATTCTGATTTAAAAAAAAGTTTAACTAAGATTTAGAAGTTACTGTGGGATCTGTTTGCAGATTTCAAAATTGAACAATGGGCTTTTTATGCAGACATGCGTTATTTATGAGGCAAAGCTATACTTCAGTTCATCCATTCTATTCGATTACAAGGACCTTGTTTTGGTCATAGCACTTTTAAAACATAAATGTGAATATTATGATCATCTTCTGTACGGAAGACAGAAGACATCGCTATTGTATGAAGTTGCGCTGTAGCTCTATCTAGTGGTCATTGTCGGTAACTTTACAGGTTTTAGGACTGCGAAATGTTTTGTTCAAATGTTATTTTGTGTGTGTGTGTGTGTGTGTGTGTGTGTGTGCGTGCGTGCGTGCGTGCGCCATAAATTGACTGAATCAATCTAGTCCAAGAAATACTGAAAGGCGCACTGTTGCTTCATATTATAATCCTGACGTCAGAGTGTTTCAATCATTCTGTCAATCATTCTGACATACAGCTGTGATGGGCTTGCTCAATTAAGTCCTCAGTTGAGTAGAGACCTCAGCTGAAACATGAAACAGATGAACACTGATGTAATTAAGTGTAAGAGATTCTCTGGCAGAGCCTGTATGAATCTCAAGGGTATTTATTCCTATTTTAGAGTCAGCTTATATCACTAGAGAATAAGAATGGGCCTAAAAAAAGAGCTCCAAACCCCAGTGGGTCATTTGTATCACTATAACTTCACAAGAGGATTAGAAGACAAACATTCATCTTACTTTATCTACATTTGTCCTTATTTTCATTCCATATGGCTGAACTGCAGGCCCCACATTTCTCTTGAGGAAAGCCATACTAGTCAGAGACAAGAGGCTAAACTGGACACAGAATGCGCTGTCCAATGCAGGTTGGCATTTTTGTGTCTGCACAAGAGGGGGCATTTGTCTGGTGCAGAGAAATGTTCTCAGCATGTTTAACGCCCATGCAGAGTATGAGGCGTCCATGCCTCACAGGGACCAGGATGCATCTGCTGCTATTGTAAATGTGCCATGGGAAGGTCACTGCCAGGAAGGTTCCTGCATTGACACTGTCAGAGTGATCAAAGGTTATATTATAAACCATCTCTTGCCATTGGAAAATGCTTGTGGATAAGATAACATGACGGATAGCTGAAAATAATAATAATAATAATAATAAAAGCAAGTAAATACGATCAATTATGGCAATAACATAGAAGATGAAATTATATGTTTGCAAGAGGTAACGGTTCGCATGCAATTCAAAGTCGGCATAAAACAGAACTTCCCTGTTGTGGTGTATATCCAAGTAAAACAGGCTTCTCGAACAAGAAAAAATGTGGGGCAGGACTTGATTCTCTCCATCGGGAACTGAATCATCCGGGTTTGCTATTACTGATCTCATGTGACAGGTTGACCCGCCCCCATGCCATTAATATTAAAGATAAGAAGAGATGCAAAAGGGAGAGAAGTTATTTTGATTAAAAATTAAAAGGGCTTGTGTATGTATATATAATGATGTGAAAAGATAAATAATTGACAATAAATACTACAATTTTACATTAAAATAATAAATAATATTAATAATTGTCTTCAACTCTGTCCTGGCCAAAATGAACACCCTCCCCTTCTTCTCTCCACCCATTAATGTGCTCTGTGCCCCTATTGGTCATGATTTCTACACCCCACCAATAGAGTCTCTGTAGGGACTGCAGCAGCCTAGTACTCCAGGGGCTTGGATATGCAGGAGAGGCGTTTTTTACAGTGCACTTCTATTTCTGTTAAAGCTTTCGATACTTTACTTTCAAAAGAGCAATTCCACATGCATAAAGAAAATTATATATTAAGCCTAAAGTGGAGGACAGTTCAGTATAATTTAGACATCAAGGGGTTTAGTGTTCTTCAAGTACACTGAAATGAGACTCTCATTTTTAGAATATATCTGTATAATTTTGGATTGTTATTATTCTGTTAACTTACTGCAGTCATTTGGACATGTTATTTCTGTAGAACCTGCTGCCGGTGCCAGTTCATTGTTCTTAGCCCTTTAACAGTCACAACCAGAAATATATAAGAAAAAAATATTTTAGTAATTAAAATAATAGGTTCTTGAACCGTTCTCATTCTGAGCTTTAATGAAAAAGTTACTGCCTTCAAGACAAGGGTTAAGATCAATGAAGAAGAAAGGGCATTGCATGCTTTGTCTGTAAGTTGCTTTGCTGTTTGGGCCGTAAATGACAGTGGTTTGTGTATGAAGGATATTGGTTTCAAGTAGACTTCCAGTCGTTATTACAACATGAATGCATTTTCTCAAATGAAATTAAGTCATGCATTTAAAAAAATGTATAAAAAAAAGTAAAAAAAAAAAAAAAAAAAAAAAGAATGAATGAAAGAAACACACAAATAAATATTTATAAATCCCTTTGCTTCTTTCAAAACTTTCCTTCAGATTTTTTTCCAGCCATCGAACCACAATGGATTGAGGGAAATCACAAGCACTGAAGCATAGTCTACCTTCAAAAACTAACCAGATACAGCAATCTTAACAGACTGAATATGAAGCAAAATATTGATTGGGACATGTATTGCTGTCTTGGTACTGAAAATAGCTTGTGGCTTTGACTTTCCGAAAAAGCCACAATGACTAACATAATAAAGAGACTGAATTAAATTGTTTAAATTGCACTGAATTAAATTATAATGAAATAGATACATGTTAAATGAATAATTATAATTTCAATTCTTTAATTTCTTTTATTCCATAAAGTACTGCCTTTATATTTGCAGAGGTGGTATATGCAACAAAACATTGTTGCTTAAATTTGTTCAAGTGAATGAGCTGACTGAATGGTGACTACTGCATATTTAAGATATCACACTTAAGTAACACACCTGAATCTTGAACTTCCAAAATCGAAACTGGGTATTTTGCAGCTATTCCTTACTTAAATAAAAAAACACAGATATGGTGAGGATGCTTCTGCTCTCCCTTAAATGTGAAAAGTTTAAAGGTCCCACCCAAATAACAAGACAGATCTACTAAGAGATTGACAAAACAGTTAACAGGATAAAGAGAGCACTTTTCCCCCTGTAAAATCCAACCTGCCTTTGCAAGTTAAAACAATAAACTTTTGAGGTGTATATTAAAAAAAAACTAAAGGTGTGTATCAGGTGATGCACCATTCATAAAACGCTTGCTGAGAAAAAAAAAGTCACTCAGGCAATGCCTTTGTATCATAGTAATTATTTCTAAAGCAATATCTTGGCAAATGTTAGCTGTGATATTTCTCACTATCATAGTCAACTTAAATCTTAAATTGGCACCAAAACAGCAGATATGGCACTACTACTAAAGATAATAACAGGTTTTCCTGTAGCTCAAACAGAGTGTGGCACTTGCAACACCAAGGTTGATCCCCAGAGAAAGCAAGAACTTATTAGAACGTCAATGTGTACTTTGAATGTAAGTCACTTTGGATAAAGCATCTGCCAAACGCATAAATGTAAACTTCACAATGAAAAAAAAAGACTATAATGTCAGTGGTGCAGTGATGGTGTCAGTGGCAATACTATAGAGCTCTGATGTGTAAATAACCAATTTTAAGAATACCATAGTATTACTATGGTATCATATCAAAGAACACTACACTACCACAATAAGGGTAACCCTGAAATATAGGTCTAAAATGACATGTCACTATCGCAGGGATACTTTTGCCACTTTTTGTAGGTGCATTTATTGTCCTGAACTTTTTATCTGCCGTGTCTACGGTGCTCTTGGACAGTGGCAAGTGCCAACGGGCATTACAACAGCAAGCGGCCATCTGGCAGCCCAGCGAACTAGCAGCAACCCCACCAGCTGCAGTCGCAAAACGCCCTTACAAAGCAGGACATGCGAGCAGCTTCTGACGTCTGCGGCCACACTGCGCTACAAAGCGTACCAAAGCAAGAGCGGAAACCATGAGAAACTATCCTTCAAAACAGCCCGATTTAGACACCCATGAGTTTCCCGGGCGCACATGCGAGACCGTTTCTGTTGCTTTTGAATTTGCGATTAGTTTTGACGAATATTTACCCCGCTAAAATAAATAAAGGACTCATGCAGGGGCAGTTCAATACCCCGACATGGCGGCAAGAAAAAGAGGAGAGCTTTTTACTATTTTGGAAACTAGCACTGACACAGAAACGAACGCGCTCTCCGACAGCGAGGACTGCCCGTTAAATCTGCCTGTCGATGTGAAGTGGTTCGAGATTCCTTTCAGAAAGTCCGAGTCGGACGAGGAAGACGAGGAACTGCAGGAGAACAAGGGGGAGTCTGAGCTGGAGAGCGCGGCGGCGGCGGCGGTGGCGGCGTCGGCGTCGGCAGAGGCAGGAGAGACTGCGGACTCCGCCAGCTACATCGCGGGAGGCGGCTGCAATATCATTTTAGTCACTGGAAATGGGATCAAGCACGAGGACTACGAGGAGGACTCCTATTTTGCGACTTCCAATAACTGCTCTGAAACCTCTTCGACTGACTCAGACATCGATTTTTCCGATATAGAGGAGGAGGAACACCCAGCTTTATTCAGCACATATGATGTTTTGGACGACGAGTGCACTTATCAGGATTTCTGGGGAGAGCCTGACCAGGTAATATCAATTGAGCCTTTCACCGCTGACAGTGGCCCTCAGCACTCGCTAGGGGATGATGCTGACACTTTAGACTATTTCCGGTTGCTCTTCCCAGATTCATTGTTTGAACACATGGTAGAACAAACAAACAACTACGCCCTCTACCGGCAACGGAGAAGCGGCAGATCAGACACCCACTGGCACCCCACTGACATTAGAGAAATGAGGGCATATGTTGGCCTTAACATCCTTATGGGCATCAATCAGCTGCCAGATTATGGCATGTACTGGGCCAGTGACATTTTCATAGGGAATGCTGGCTTTAAGAAAACAATGACTGCCCGGCGCTTCGAAAAACTCAACCAAAACCTGCATTTGTGCGACCGCGAGTCAGAACCATCCAAAGGGGAGCTGGGCTATGATGGACTTTACAAAATACGCCCCCTGCTGGATATGGTCGGAAATACCATGTGGGATTCCTATCTGCCTAACCGCTGTTTGACTATCGATGAGTGCGCTATTGCCCCGAAGGGCCGCTTTTCACCAACGCAGTATATGCCGTCGAAGCCTTTGCGGAAGGGGCTGAAGGTGTGGATGCTGTGTGACTCTCGCTCAGGCTACTGCCACCGCACTCGTATTTATGTCGGTAAGCCGAGCGACGATCTGGCAGCTGCTGCGGTGGGCCACAAGGTTGTGATGTCGCTGGTAAGGGGGCTCGAGGGCAGACACCACCACATTTTCATGGACAGCTTCTTCACGTCGGTGCCCCTGCTGCAGCATCTGCTGCATCAAGGGCTTTATGCCTGCGGCCCCACCAACCCGTGTCGCAGCGGTTACCCTGACGCTCTCAAACCTCGCAACGTTGGAAAGTTAGCACCGGGCGAGTTCTATCAGTGTCAACACGGGAACCTGGTGGCCACTGTCACAAGAGATGCTAAAATTGTCAGCTGCATATCTTCTAACTCTGCACCTGGCATCGTGGGCATTGGGCCGGGTAAGCGGGACGGAGATGCAACTGATGGAGATTGTGGACTAGTGGGGCTTGGGATACCTCGTCCACTTCCTTTGCTTTTATACCAGGAGAACATGAGGGGGGTTGACATGTGCGACCAGCTTAGGGAGTGCTACCAGGTTGGGAGGCCGTGCAAAAAATGGTGGCGCTACTTGTTGTGGTTCTATGTAAACCTGTGCATCGTCAACGCCTATGTGGTTTTGCGTGAGAGCCGAGGAGGGTCGCCACCGGCGGGTTTTAATGGAAAACAGTTTACACAGCGTCATTTTCGTATTCGTCTGGCGCAGCAGCTGATTGGTGACTACCAGGGGGCAAGGGGCATGGAGCGGGCAGCCCGAAAACGGCACGCAGACTCGCCCTTAGAGTACGGGCACCGCCTCGAGCGCATGTCGGAACGCTCACGGCGCTGTCGGAACTGCACAAACAAAGGCCTGAGACACGAGAGTGTGTTCGGCTGTAAGATCTGCAATGTGCATCTGTGTAGAGGAGGGTGCTTCAGTGAATTCCATAAATAAGCATTTTTTAAACAAGAATTTCCACATTTTGTTTGTTTGTTTGTTTGGAAAATGTTTAAAACAGTGGACTTCTTCTCCCAAGGTGACCACTGCAAGTGCTGTACCAATCATAGTCTGATTTGATTAGTAATCGTACTCTAGTAATAGTTGTTGTAGTCATGCACGATTTGCAAGTAAAGAAAACAGAAATGCATTAGCATAGATCGTTTTATCCAATTGACTTTCATATTGCCAACAAAAGGCATTGTCACTTTTTTATATTATGATGAACAAAAATGCATTTTATGGATTAATACAACTTTTCAACACATACATTGGCACCTAAAACGGCATATGTTTTCTGTGAGAAGTTCTTATTCTTTTTTCTAAATAAATACTTAAAAAAAAGAGCCTGTTATTTCAGTTTCTTTCAGATTTTCTTGCTCAAAATAACGGTGAAATGGATTGTGCGCTTGGTGTTTTATTTTTTAAAGGGACTTAAAAAAAAATATTGTTGCCATTTTAAAAAGCATTAATAACCACAGTCTTAATCTAAGTGCAATGAATGTGAGACATCTTCAGGGAAGGTGTAAAGATGGCTTAATAAGGCTCAGTGTTTTTCAACACATTTCTATACTTGAAGTGTTGGAAGCCAGAGAGATGTGATCTCATTGTTAGCTACAGAGATGACTACAGTCAATCTGTCACTACATGATTTAGAATTTTTTGTGCTGCTATGACAGCTTGATTATGATGACAGTTACTCTTTTCCTTAGTTGTAAAACCATATGACTAAATCTAATGTGTATCTTTTATTGTACATTGTTTTTTAAACATTTTTTTTTATCTTTTTAATTTTTTAAAGGAACTATTTGAAAACAGATTTAGGAACACATCATTTTAAGTGCTTTAAAATTACGTAAATAATTGTAATAATTTTTCATAAAATAAGGAGAGCAATCATCAATAAACTCATTGGAGTGCCATTGTTTGGTTGTTCCCTCGGCTTGTTTTGGTGAGTCAGTGTAAGGCCTGTAAGCGTAGTCCTCTTGAGGTTTTGGTTTCTCAGATCCACAACAGTGCTTTTCCCTCCAGCTCTCTGATGAAGAACGGGTTAGTCAACTGGACGCCCCTCCTGTCGATCTAGGGGGAGTCCCGCGGGGAGTTGCTATGGCAACCCCAACATGTGAAGACAGTGAGTTGCCAGCAGGCTCAAATAGTTGTCATGGGTACTTGCCGGCTGTGAGTTGGGAGATAGCTCAAACCACACCCCTTGAGCTCTGTTCCAAAAACAGTCCACGTTCAAATGTGGAGAGGGACGGCGGCAGAAGCAACCAAGGGTTTGTTTAATCCTGCAAATAGCTGAAAGTGGGATACTTGCATGTATTTAAATGGTTTTTAAATGGAAAAGGCAGTATTAATGTGCATCATATACATTTATTAAATATGCATGGGAGAAAGGATTGAGAGTTTTTAAAACACTAGTAGACTAGACTTCAGGAAAAAGTTGGAAGGACAAAATATTGAGTATTGAAAAAAACATTATCCATCTGAATCAACAGAGAGCGGAGAGACAAAAACGTAAAACTTAAAAGAATAGTTCACCCAAAAAAATTAATCATCTGTCATAATTTATTCATTCTTATTTTGGTCCAAACATGTATGAATTTTCCTTTCCTGAATAGAAATATTTTAAAGAATGTCAGAAACCAAACAGTTGATGGGCCCCACTGACTTCCATAGTATTTTTCCCCATATGATTTAAGCCAGTGGGTGCCATCAATTGTTTGATTACCTATATTCTTAAAAATATTGTATTTTGTGTTCAGCAGAAAAAAGAAATTCATGCATATTTGGACCTGAGGGTAATTGATAACAGAATTGTCTTTTATGGGTGATTCATCTCTTTGAGATCAGGCTGTGCATCTGTAGTTTTTATTTTTTATTTCAAGTAAATGGTGAAGCAACAGAAACACACACACACACACACACAGAGAGAGAGAGAGAGAGAGAGAGAGAGAGAGAGAGAGAGAGAGAGAGAGAGAGAGATTAAATTGTTTATTGGTTTCTAATGTAAACAAAAATAGCCAGTAGATGGCAGAGTTTACAAGAAAATAGATTAACTTACAAATTACAATGCAAACATCAGATATTATGTGGATACCTTGATATATTATATATATCATCATATTGTCACACACACATCATGATCTGTTCTCGCTGTTGACCTCTGGAAAAAGGTTTTGAAGCATTCAAAGCAGGCCAAGCAGTTTCTGCAATAGCTTTTTTCCCATGGCTGTAGGACAGCTGAACTCTTTTTAATTTTAATGTTAAATGTTTTAAATGTACTGTTGTTATGAGATATTGCGTGAAAATTTTGTTTGTGTAAACAGAATGACAATAAAAACTTGTCTAATGTCTAAGTTTGTTTAAGGGCTGTTTTTCTGTTGGGTCAAATATTTACAAAATATATGATTATCTATAATCTGTACATGCATATTGTGGTCCACAATGGCAATGAAAATGCTTCTGTTCATCTAAAGGTTTGCAAAACCTGATGATCATGATCTTCAGCATTATTTGATAATGTTCCAAAAAAGCAATTGAACCAATAATTAACATGGTTTTCTTATGTCATTCGTAATTTAAAATCTAAAGATTCATTAATTATATTAATGTTTTGGTATTTATTGTTCAAAAACGTTTTAATTTAGGGGATTAATACAAATTCTAGATTTTTAATGTCTCAGATTTTGGCTCAACTCTAAATGGACACAGTTAGTTGTCAGTCCTTTAAATATTTGCAAGCGATGTGTAATATACAAAATGTTTGCCAATATTTGTTTATATAATAGAAACAAACTTGGCAGCCAAATTATGTTTGGCAAAGCATTCATGAAATTCATGTTACATTACTCATTAGTATTCTTGTTGGGAGGATGCAAATCTGCTAATCAAGATGAACAATATAAATGTTGAATATGTATGAATAATACTACAGAGAATACATGCCAAGCAATCTAGAGTAATACAAGAATAACTGGATTCACTGTCTGGTAGATATTAATTAAAGCATACTTCTGTAAAATCTTAAATTATATTTCAAATTGCAACACAGCTTTTTTTATTTTACGTAATTTATATTTCGAAGTCCTGTTGTAAATCTTGAAGTATTTGAAATGGGATATTTCTCACTTGTACACCTTCGGTTCTGCTAAAGAATAATATCAGCCCTTCTTCAGTACCAGCCATTGAAATGAACTTAAGAAACTGCAAACTCTTTGTTAATTATACTTAATTATACCATACTTAAGTTAACCAAAAGTAACATCAAAATAGTGACTTACACAAAACACAACAATATATTACAAAACATCTAATAAAAATGCCAAACAGAGCTAAAATATCTCAATAAGTTTTGCAAAATACAGCACAAAGTAAAAATAAATAAATAAATCCATAATCTAATTCAGCTATTTAAAAAACATCAATAAATAAGGTCAATATATCAATTGCTTTATACCATTATAAGGTAATATTACATTTCCGTATTTACATTAAATAATAATAAACTAAAGTCAAACAAGGGGAAAACTATCCTGCCCTAAGTGGTGTCTGCGTGCTCAACAGTCTGTTTAGGTCACACTAAAACAGAAAAAAGAAGTTAAGTTCATGACTCAATTTAAAAAAAGTATTTGTGCCAAATTGTTTTATTTAAGGAGAAATCCTTTCTTAATTGCATATACTTTCATTTTTAACAAGCCATTTGTTTTTTTTCTACTGATAATATACAAACTTTAATTTCCCAACAGTGAAGCATGGTGGTGGCATTATCATGCTGTGGGGGTGTTTTTCAGCTGTAGGAACAGGAAGACTGGTTGCAATCGAGGGAAAAATGAATGCGGCCAAGTACAGTGATAACCTGGACGAAAACCTCCTCCAGAGTACTTAGGACCTCAGACTGGGCCGAAAGTTTACCTTCCAACAAGACAATGACCCTAAGCATATAGTTAAAATAACGAAGGAGTGGCTTCACAACAACTCTGTTACTGTTCTTGAATGGCCCAGCCAGAGCCCTGACTTAAACCCAATTGAGCATCTCTGGAGAGACCTAAAAATGGCTGTCCACCAACGTTTACCATTCAACCTGACAGAACTGGAGAGGATCTGCAAGGAGGAATGGCAGAGGATCCCCAAATCCAGATGTGACAAACTTGTTGCATCTTTCCCAAAAAGACTCATGGCTGTATTAGAGCAAAAGGGTGCTTCTACTAAATACTGAGAAAAGGGTCTGAATTCTTAGGACCATTTTAGCAAATGGTTGCAATATAACAAAGAGTGAAAAATGTAAGGGGGTTTGAATACTTTCCGTACCCACTGTATATAGTTGTTACCTGTCAGTCATGTCTTTCGTGTACTTCCTGTTCCCTTCCGTGTATTCCCATGTGTTTTCTCTCCTGTTGCGTCATCATTCACCCCATGTGTCTTGTCAGCTGTGTCCAATCTCCTCATTATCTCCTCTTGTATTTAAGCCCTCTTGTGTTCCATTGTCTTTTTCAGTTGTTGACGTTGTTTCCTGTGTGTGGATGCCTCTCCATTTTGTACAAGCATGCCATGTTGCAGTTTTCTCTGCATCTCACACGCTCCCTTGTAACAACAGTGGTGTGAAAAAACGTTTGCCTCCTTCCTGAATTCTTATTTTTTTGCATGTTTGTCACACTTAAATGTTTCAGATCATCAAACTAATTTAAATATTAGTCAAAGAAAACACAAGTAAACACAAAATGCAGTTTTTAAATTAATGTTGTTACTGTTAAGGGAAAACAACACATTAGCCATTTCTAAAGCTTTGGGACTCCAGCAAACCACACTGAGAGTCATTATCAAGAAATTGCAGAAACTGAAAGACTTGCTGTGATAAATGGAACCATGAATTATAATGTATACCAAAAGAAATATGAAGTACAATGCCTGGCCATCTGTTTGCGACCTCAAGTCGAAACCAACTTGGGGTTCTGCAGCAAGACAATGATACAAAACACACCTGCAAGTCCACTTGTGAATAGCTGAAGAAAACAAAATTATGACTTTGGAGTGGTAGTCAAATTCCTGGCCAGTATCATATTGAGATGCTGTGGAAGGACCTTAAAAATGCAGTTCATGCTTGAAATGTGGCTTCCAATGTGGCTGATGATGGTGTTACAACAATTCTCCAATGTTGCAACAAAGATTCTGCAAGACTGCAAAGATTAGTGAGCCAAACATGCAAAAAAGTAATGGATATTCCCTTGCATATTCAGGGAGCATATTCCCTTATCAATCAAAAAAATAATAATTCACACCGCAAACACCCAGAACGTGCACAGAAGTTTTAAGTACACTTAAATTAATACATATAAAATTAAAGAATGTGTTTAAAGGATAGATTGAAACTGTAAACTGCCTGAGCTTCATCAGGATAAGAGATAAAGGCATTGTTGATTTAAAGTTTAATTCACTCTGAAATGATTTTTCTGATGCATTAATATCAGGAAAAAAAATGTATTAATGTCCTCTTTGTACTAGTGCATGAATTACATTAAATATAAAAAAAATAAAATTCACATGATGGATGGGTTGTGCACATTCTGGGTGTTTGCTGTGTCGAAAAAGATATTGACAGATGAGCGAATATGCTCAAGGAAGCTTGTATTAATGAATGTATGCGAGGGGGGAGTCAGATTTGTGCGGGGTGTCAGATTTCGGCACAACACCATCATGTTTGATGGCGAAATTGCCCAGCAGTTCAATTCAGACACAGAAGAGGATGACTTTGATGGATTTGGACAGAATGTGAGTGTATTGTTAAATAGTAGAATAAAGTTCAACTAAACTCACTGTTTTGCTTTCGTTACCTTTTTTTGTAGACTGTGTGTTTTAGCATGCACCTTCTAATACAGTGCACCTTATGTATGGATTAAATACAGAAATAGACCGTAATTGAGACTGCACCTTATAATCCGGTGTGCCTTGTGGTGTGGAAAATATGGTAACACTACAGTTTTAGGAGTCTGCGTGCTGAAAAACACTACTATTCAAAAAGCTTAGTCTCACAAAATGAATGTCACTGTACACTACCTCGATCGAAGTGCCTATGAAAGCCAGGACAGGTGCCTTGATCGAAGATTCTTGTAAAAAAAAAAAAAAAAAGGTCTTGACAGGCCTTACAGGTAAATTGTTCCAGTAGGTCCAGAAAAGCACTAATATATAATTCCTTATATCTCAGTTATCAAATCCAAGTAAAATGCATCTATGCAATATATGCAAGGTTCTATATCCAGTGTAACAGAGCATATAGACACTTAAAATTGACGGAACTTATAGCTGACTACACTGAACACATGTTGCCATCTTGACTTATGTTCATTGTTAGTGATTTAGTTGGTCTAAACACATCATTATTCTGGAAAAAAAGATTTTTCAAAAAAAAATTGTACAGCCAACCACCACTGCAATATGCGGAAAATTATGGACTTGACACTACCTTTTCGTGTTTATTTTTATTGCCTGTAGGGGGAGTCATATCTCTATGTAACTTATTGCATTCGTTTCACTCTGGTTAAAATTCAAATTTGGTCAATTTGGGTTAAAAGTTAAAAACTATGTATTTCCCTATAGTCATTATGATGTAAACAAATAATATTCTGGACTTTTCTTTAATGCAGACTATACCATTGTGTCCCTATGAAAAAAAAAAAAGCTGTTGCTGTCTTTATTTATATTTATAACAGAGAAATACTGGTGCGTGCAGATACCACTTCTTTCTTTTTGGAACTAATGACTGTACCTTAATTCATTTGACTGTAGTTAAACATTGCTGTGCCTACATGCTTGGCTCACTTGTTGACATATCAAATAGTAACAATACACTACAACTGAATTTGTATCTCTATTAATAAGAATTTGCACCATGTTTAGCATTCTTTCTTAGACAATACTCTGTGATACACTCTTATACACACTCTGCAAAGGTGTTAATCATTTTTACCCTCATTTGCCTCAATTGCAGTCTATTCAGTTCCCAGTTGTCTGGTCATGCCTATGTTTGAGTTGAATGTGTTTGCTTGCCATCCTTTGGACTATTTTTGTCAGGTTTGGGGTAAGGGATGAGGTGACTCAATTGCAAGGGAGAATGCTTTTTATTAGTAATGAAAATAAAACAAAAAGGCGAACAAAACAAACAAAAAAAACAGGGGGGAAATGGCTTGACTTGACTTACAAGCGACAATTCACCGGCAACAAAGCAGCACAGGACAGCAAACACAGGGACAATAAATAGGGAACACAGGGCAGGTAAATGAGGGAGAAGAGGTGAGGCAAAACAATCCAATAACAAGGAAACAAGACAGGGGGGTTACACACTTGACAGAAGAGCACATGGCACAAGAGACAAACGTGACAAGCCATGTGCTCAGACAAAAACATGACATGAACATGCAGCCTATGAGAACACTCAAAAGGCGCATCTACACAAAACAAGACGACATTAAAGCACACAGCCAGTGAAAACACGCATGAGTGTCCAAATCCCAAAACACAAAACAGAACAGGACTAGAATCGCGATCGAACACCACGCCCTGCACACCAGACAGATTACACAGACAGGAAAGCACACAGCTAGAGCAAGCTCGAACCCACACGCTCACACAAAAGTCAAGACATTAGTGGTAGTGTCAGAGCTCTGCCACAAAACCAAGAGATGGTTAGATCAAATGTGACAGAACCCTGACAATCTTCCTGTGAACTGTTAAGTATTCTGTGGAACTTTATTTGTCAGTTGTGTCTTCTGTCTGTGCAAACCCCCAATACAATAATATGAAGACTGTTTGAATAATAATGTTTTTTTTTTGTTGTTGTTGAAACTGCAAGTAAAGAAGTAAAATGTTAAAACATTTGTCAATGGTGGTTCACTCTCTGCCTATATAATGTGGCACTGAACACCAATTTCTCTTAATCTGTTTTCTTCAGACTGTCACCTTCGTCTTTAAATGGTATTTCAGAAGCCATTCTGAATCAGTGTCTGAGAAGTCTTTTTCCATCACATAAAGAAGTGTGAAAAAGCTTTTCAAACCAACATATAACCAAGAAATATATACACATTCCACAACATATCGCTGTGTCCTAACTTCAAATTACCCTAAACTTGTGACCTAAAATGTCAAGAAAAATGACAGGTTAAATATTATTTCAGATGATTATTTATAATTATATTTATTTCAGATTCAATAACTTTTACCATCTGTGCCTGAGAATCTTTTTGCATGCATGTTTTTGCATGCATGTTCATGACTCTACGTGAGAAAATGTAAAAAAAAGAAAAAGAAGAAGAAAGTTTCTGTCACACCCTGTTGCGTCTGTCACATCCGGGTTTTGCACCATCGTGTGCCTTTTCTGTTTCCAGTTTTATAAATAAAGTGTTTTTGTTTGGATCTCCGTGTCCGCACATCTCTCTGCATCGCACACAGCGCCCAGCACGTTACAGTTTCAGCATAGTATAGAAGTTTCAAATTCTTAAAGGTTTAAAGGATCTGTGAGAACTAGAGTTCAGCTGATTGGTAGAACTATTGTTTATCGACAAAAATCCATACCGATTCTGGGTTGTGTCTGTTGCTGGAGTGTCTCGTCTCACGGACTTAAAAGGAGGAGCGACGACAGTGAAGACGAGAGAGGACCAGGCCTGGAGTTTATGTTATGTTTTGTGTGGGCGGCGGTCGACCGGCGAGGGGCCGCCGCCATTACTTTCGTTTTGGATTTATGTTTTATTTCATTATTAAAGTCTGTGTGAAATGTCTGCCGGTTCCCGCCTCCTTCCTCCCTGAACATTTAACACCGTTACACTCGGTTTATGAGTTTAATTCGTTCCAAGAGCGAGCTCGTAAACCAAAATGCTCGTACACCAAAACAAGTTTCCCCATAAGAATGCACTAAAAATCAATTAATTCGTTCCACACGACCATAAATGCCCATTTAAAAAAAAAATTTGGTTTTACCCTATTAATTACAGTTAAAATTATAACGATTAAGATCTCATATAAATACTAATTAATAATTGACGATTAAACTATAAAAATACTTGACAATTTACTGTAATGCACTTCAGGTTTGAGCAGCCTGCATGGAGGAGAGAGAGGAAAGAGGAGGGGGGAGCAGGCAAAGCAAGGATTCAAGTGCAAATGAGTGAATTTATTATAATAGTGCAGAAAACAAAAGAAGTGATAATCCAGAGGTGTATCACACATGGGAGCCGCGGCCGCGAATGAACGCGCGCTGGAGCCGCGAATGAACGTGCGCTGGAGGCGCGGCCGCGAATGAACGCGCGCTGGAGCCGCGAACGAAGGACTGGACAAGACAAGCGTGGAGAGAAGTGAATTAAATAGGCAGATGATATGAGAATCAGGTGTCTCTCTCTCTCTCTCTCTCTCTCTCACACACACACACACACACACACAGGTAGAACTAGGAGACAATGAATTCATGAACTGTGACAGTTACTGCTTAGAGGTACTGTACGTGTATATTTCACTACGTGAAACCGCTGTAAATCACTTATAAAAGTCTGCACTGTGGTGAATGATGCAGCCAAACCAAGCAACGCTGAGAGAATGAATGAGTTAAGGGGTTGGAACCGCCTGACTGTGTTATGAGAGGCTGTCATTAGGATATTTCCTGTAAAAATGCGCACGACCATGCTGAGCTTCCACACAAAACATGCGCGTGGGTGTGGGTAAAATTCTTCTCGTACACCAATACAATGCTCATACACCGATTTGACCCTCCATGCTCGTAAACCGATTTGCTTGTATACCAAGTCGCTCGTAAACCGAGGTATCACTGTATCTGTATGGGTAAAAACCACTATCGGTTGGCCTCTAGGGAGAATACTTGAATTTTTAATGGATTACCAAAAAAAATTGAGAACCAATGAACTAAACGAGCAAAGTTATGTTCAATACAAAAACTTAAATGGATGCAATATGCTATATATGCAATATGCAATATGCTATATATCAGCATCCTTAGCATCTTAAAATAGTCCTTGCAGAAAGATAGTTGTGTGATGGGGTTGACACATGATACTTCATTTTATGATGGTTGATTTCCCATTCTAATGGTTGCTTCTTTTCTGAACCTGAATGTATTGCTTTGAATGTACTGACCTGAATGTATAGATGTAAACGGGTTTTTGAGGTGGTTTGACCTTGATGCTGAGGCTCAATAATATAATTATTCTTGATTTTTCATAAACTCCACCTGAATATTCAGCAAATCTAATGTGTGCTCAGCAATTTCTACTCTCATTTATTTAAATAATGCTGGTTACAGAGAGGAAGTGTTGCAGAAAGGCTGTAAATCTGTTTTACTTTCAGATTGAATGATATACAGCACAAATATTGCTCCCAAAAGTGTCTAATCAGCCTGATACACAGGTGTGTACAGAAAACAGGGTTATATATATATACAGAAAACAAAGAAGAATCCAGTGGGTTCTTCTTTTCAGACCTCTGAAAAGGTCGTTTCAGACCTCTGTCTTCGTGGATCTGGTTCTGCCTTCGCGTCTGGATCTGTTCCTGTGCCGGCCCACTGTTGTTCCCTGCATCACTTCTGCCGCGCCCGCACTTGTATCCTGCCCGGCACCTGCGGATTAAGGATTCACGGACTCTCGCTGCTTAGGACTCGCACTTGGATCTTGTGATTTTTCCCTTGGATATCTGACAGTTAATATGGTCCACTGAAGTATAATTATAATCATAATCATTTCATAAGTTTCAAAAAAGACTTTTGTCAATTACACTATGCAAAGAGTCAATATTTGCAGTGTTGACCCTTCTTTTTCAATAGCTCTGCAATTCGCGCTGGTATGCTGTCAATCAAGATCTGGCCCACATCCACAACTTATGGCAACTTATTCTGCAATATGGTTCTGGTGAGTTTCCTGGCCATGAAACCCCAATGAATGGTCTCAGAAATGCTTTACTGTTGGCATGACACAGGAATGATAGTAATGCTCACCTTTTCTTCTTTGGACAAGCTTTTTGTCTAGATGCGCCAAGCATTTAGAAAGAGGACTGATCAGATAAATAGAATTTACCGCTCTCCTCAGCAGTCCAATCCCTGTACATTTAGCAGAATATCAGTCTGTCCCTGATGTTTTTCCTGGAAAGTAATGGCTCATTTTCTGTCCTTCTTGACACCAGGCCATCCTTCAATGAGGCCATCCTTGCCTCATTGTGCGTGCAGATGCACTTACACCTGCCTGCTGCCATTCCTGAGCAAGCTCTGCACTGGTGATGCCCCGATCCCCCAGCTAAATCAACTTTAGGAGACAGTCTTGCCACTTTCTGGACTTTCACAACAATTGAATCTCTCTCCTTGAAGTTCTTGATGATCTGATAAATGTTTGATTTAGGTACAATCTTACCAATAGCAGCATCCTTGCCTGTGAATCCTTTTTTGTGCAAAGCAATGATGACTATTCATGTTTCCTTGTAGGTGTAGCATCTGGACTGAACAGACATGCACAGTTATTTGTTTTAGTTAACAAATAGTCTTTAAACCCCCTTGCCAACCTGAAAGGCTTGCTTTCAGGATGCTACCTAAGCATCTGGTTTCCATGGTTTTATGACCCAAAATGAATGTGAAAGCCTGCTAACTACCAATACAATGTAACACAATGACCATAGCAACTGATCTTTTCTTCACAATAATTCATAGGTAATCTTTACTGTGAATAAACATGCGTCTTTCCAGGATATTGTGTGTTTTTACTGTTTTTTATGTGGCATTTGTCAGGGTTCTGTCAGCTCTGACACTACCGCAATGTGCGGGTTATGATGTCCGATCCCCAGACAAGTCTTGTTCAGTGTCGGGGGGTAAAGACATTCATGACCCATGTGTTCATTCTGGTTGTGAGCACAGGAGAACAGTTGTTCACTTGTTCTCGCACACTCTAAGTCTTGTGAGTGGGCGCGGTTTAAAGCTCTGCTTGAACTGCGCTCTCAGGTCTTTGTGCAGTGTTGTAAGCATGCGGTTCTTGTTTACATTGGCTGTGTGCTTTAATGTTGTGTTTTTGTGAATAAGCAGCGACGAGCGTTTGCATTGGCTGCGTGTGTCTTGTAATTGAGAACCCCACCCCCACTCCTTGTTCTCCTGCTTAACTTTGATTTGTCCCAGCTGTTTCCCGATCAATTACCCTTCCTCCTGTGTCTATTTAATCCCTTTGTGTTTGCTGTCCTGTGTCGCTTTGATGTCACTTCTTGTGCCTTGTCGGCTTTCATGTCTAGTCTTTGCCTTGTATGTGTCTTGTCGAATCGGTCCAGTTATGGTTTTCCCCCTTGGGGTAGTTTATGTTTGAATTAAATTTTTTCAATAAAGACCCTTTCCACCTGCACAGTGACTCGTCGCTCTCTGATAACGGAAAATATAAGTATAGTGTTTTATGCCTGTATTGTGACAGAATTATTAGAGAATATGCGCTTCTACTTATTCTGTTATCTTACTCTTCCTTACATAATCACGAATCCCATTCACCTATGGGATCAAACATTGTAGTTAGTAGTAATTAATGTACTATTATTATTATTATTATTATTATTATTATCATATTAATCAGGACCACATATATAACTGTTGTTATCCACAAATTTGTATTTTGATGACCTGCATAATTGTTGATATTATATTTTAATATCTATTATGTAACTTAGCATTACAAGAGTCTTCGCAGAACAAAGGGACTGCAACCATCGACTCATGGAACCATTAAATCCTTCATCAGGATTTTAACGACAGCTTCAGACACAAAGAGACACTGCAAGTATTTGTACATTTAATGAGGTTCTTTGAGAATACACTGTTGAATCTTTTCACAGGTTTTAAATAACTCCATAATTGTATTTCCTGTTCCTGTTCCTGTTTCCGATTTAATACACTTTCACTTTACCATTTCCCATGTATGCGTGTATTGTGTGCATTGGAAACGTTTGTTTTGGGATTAAGTTCATTTTCAAGGTAAAGAGGGAGTTTGCAAATAATTGCAATTCATCTGATAACTCTTCATAACATTCTGGATTATATGCAAATTGCCATCATAAAAACTGATGCAGCAGACTTGTGAAAATTAATATTTTTGTCATTCTCAAAACTTTTAGCCACGACTGTACATGACTTTGGCTGGATTTTTCCCCGAATTGCCACCAAATCAGTGCTTGTTGCGGTCACAGATGCTGTTAAGTGAGCAGGTCAGTAACATGATCCAAACCTGCCTATTGAATATTTTCAAACCTGTTTGATATTATCGCCAAAGTGGTCTTTGCGCTATTCTTAACATTATTATCAAATAAATAAATAAATCCATCAAATAAAACTGAACAGTCTTGCTGAACAGATTTGGACAGACATGAACAGCCAGCCCACATGGGTTTCTGCCCATTTTTTTTTTCTTCTCATTTTATTTCTGCAAAAATGACTTGGGCAGTGAGCATGAGTGACTCTCTACTATCTAGCATGAATTCATGAGAGAAAATGTTGTTGGTCTAGGGTTGCCACTTGGCCAAAGATCTTGTAGTTTGTGAAAGTTTTGGCATTTTGTTGTGTAGTATGAGGATTGCTAAAACATGATGATGAACAGTTTTCATTGTCTGAGGTCTCAGAACCCTCACCACTGGCTTTCAACACTGTTGTTGCAGCTGTTCTAACTGACCAGCCTTTTCTTTGAAACTTCATTAGTTCCTTCTTATTTTTCAAACCCTGTCAATCTGTCAATATTTTCCACTGTCAGTAAGGAAATGGTTGTAACACTCTTTAAAGATACCAGCAATTTGTTACAACATTACCTCACCCCTTTCAGCCAGTGTTTAGTTACATGTATTAGCATTATGTTTTGATATTAGCAGCTGAAACATGCATCGCATATTACCTGAGACACTAACATTTAATCTAATATGAGTTATATGATGTTATTTGCAAAAGAGTAAGTACAAAAAATACATAATTTTAGTTTTTTTAAAAACTCTTTTTTTTTTTTCTCTATCAAATATTTGACAACAGCCTTGACAACAGTTCATGCGGTATCTGGGAGGAAGTGGATAAATAATGAAATGATTGTGATGCCACAAATCTTCCCATGTTACAACCATACCTGTTCTGACCCCATACAATTTATGGTTGTAAAATAAAAAGAAAAGAAAATTGATATGTCATTTATTTATATAAAATATAAATGTATCCAATAGTCAAAACAATAACATACAATATGGCACCTGCTCAGATTATATCTTTTAGATTTCCATGTGTTCACCAGTGCCACTAACCACATTCAAACAATATTTTTTCGTAAGTTACATTGCCTTAAAAAGTAGCATATAAAAAAGCCTATTCTTTTACTGCGAACATCATCAATAAATATATTTTTTTAACTAACAATGAACTACTGTTTTTCCATATGTTTACAAGATTTTTCCAATAATAAGTGTGTATTTATATTTCATTCATACCTGTACATAAAAAAAAAAACATAAAACACCAATTCAACCCAACATAAAAGAAAACATAAAAATATATGGTTGTTTTAAGCAGAATTGTCTTTCTGCTTTTGTTACTGCAAAAAGTTGTATAAAACTCAAAGGTTCAAACGCTTGTTCCTGCAACTGTATAAGGCATAACACATTTCTGAGAACAGTACTCTCCTTCACAATAAATAAAGCGGGATATGTCTTTTTAAAGGGATGTAAAATGAAACATTATAATGACGATTTAGAAAGAAACAAAATAAATAGAATATAATAAATTTTTTTAGCTTAAAAAGAATAAACATCCCTAACTAAAAATATAAAAGGCTACATATTCATATCAGTAAACTGATTAAAAAGATGAATCAATTAATCACACATTTTCCTGTAATTCATCATACCTAACAATGTTTTTAATATATTTTTATATTGTAATAATTTTCAAATTTAATAGTATTGCTTTATGTAACAAAACAAAAATTTTCAAGTACGTACTTAACAGCATCCTTTTATGAAAGAAGGCACCACCGATGCCAATAGTGCTACTGAAGTCTAAAAAAAGTATAATTCAAGTATAATTGAAAGCTATACATTTTAACATTTATTTTGCTCTTAAAAATATAACAACTTTTAACTTTTTTATTTAAACTGGCCCAGTATGTTACACTTAGTTCTGTTTGTCATGTCGTCTGTGCACTTCCTGTGAGGTCAATGTTACACTTCCTGTCGGTGAGGTCTATGGTCACTTGTGGTCACTATGGTCACTGACGTGTGTCATGTCAGGTGTTGTTTCACTTCCGGGGCCCTTTTGTGTTTCCTCTCGTGCCCTTCCTGCACCTGTCGTGTGATCACTCAATCGTCAGTCTACCCAGGTGTTTGTCATTCCCGTATCTATAAAACACTCTTGCTGTTCCCTTGTCTTGGTCGGTTGTTAATGTAGTAATGTTGAGGTTGTTAGTTGTGTGTGGATGTCCTGCCCGGCTTCCTGAGTTTCTCATCAGTCTTGTTTAGTTCAGTTCTATGCACATGTGTGCTCCTTTGTTTTGTATTTAAAGTCTTTTGTTTTGTTTATTATTAATTGAGTTTTCAGTTGTATTCTGCTGCTTCCTTGTTTTCCATCTTTTCGAGCTTGAATGGTATAAAAGCATTTGTATGAATAATAACATGGTCATATAATGTAACTTTAGATGGAATTAATGCAACATCCAACAAACAATAACAAAAAAAGAAACCAAGAAGGGGATTCTACGATTTTTCAGGGTGGTCTGGCAACTGTGGATATAATTGATATTCCAGATATGGAGGTGGAGCTGATGAGTCAGACTGGCCTGGAGGTCCGGGATAACCAGGAGCAGGAAACTGACCAGGAGCAGGAGCAGGAGCAGGAAACTGACCAGGAGCAGGAGCAGGAAACTGACCAGGAGCAGGAAGCTGACCAGGAGCAGGAGCAGGAAACTGACTGAGAGGAGGTCCGTAGTAGCCAGGAGCACCAAATTGACCAGGTGGTCCAACAACATTAAGTGGTGGGGCAGATAGAGGCATAGAAGGTGGGTTGGGGAACACATTGCCTCCTGGTGGTTGATTCCAGATTCCAAAGTCACTTTTTGTAGTACTATTTGCACTTGATAAAGACTGAGGAGGAAGAATCACTACTGGGAATTTGATCTCTGGGTCTGAGGCATACGGCACATCTAGGTAGACCTAGACACAAAGCAAAATATTATAAATTATTCAATTAGGAGTGGGTAATGGCAAAAGAAATGTGTTTCTGTACAAGATAAGCAATCAGCACAGCCCTTGTTTTAAAAGATGGATGACATGTCAAAATCCAGCTTTGAACTAAAAATCATTCAAATCTGGGTTTGACATATGCCAATATAACGCTTTTGTTCACTTCACAGCAATGGGAGGCTTTTTGTCTTTGCTTTAGCTGTAGAAACTCACCCTGAGTCTGTACTCAACCTTGAGGATCCTACAGTTTAGGATGGAGACGGTAAGGCTGGGAGGAATGGGCAGCATTTTGGTGACGGTTTTTCTTGAGTTTGGCTCAATAGGTTCCCCTTCCTCTTTAAAAAGTACATGTGTGTAAAGTTTTCTCTTTCCTCTTGCGAAAAAACTGTGTTTTTCGTAAAGGCAGTATTTTGGCTTGACTGAACGGGATGAATTGTTCTGAACTTCAGCCAAAACTTTCAAGCACTCTCCTATAGCGAGACAAAACAAGAAACTATGACTATTCTGATAAAATTGTTACTTGTGAAATACATGAGAGATATAAAAATACCAATTAAAAATGTATAAAGAAAAAAGTACTTAGAACATTGATTGCATGTATACATTTTATGTAAACTTTTCCACAACAAGTCTATGTTGCAGTGCATGTGGAAAAACAAGAAGAACCAGTTCTACAAGTGGTGTGCAAGCAGTGTGCAAGCAGACGGACTTGATGGTTGACTTCACGCGTCGTCAATTATCACAATGACCACATTCATCATCCCAATCTGCGTGCTTACACAAGAATGCTTACATGGAGTAAACAAGAAACACTTGGAAAATGTCCATCCACCTTTCACCTACTCCAGAGATATTAGATGTTTGCAATTGATATTCGATGTACATTTCATCTTACAAAAAGATTCAGAAAGGGTTGTCTATAAATAATCAAATTTTTAATTTGAACCATTAAAATATGTTATAATAATAATAATAATTTAAATATATATATATATATATATATATATATATATATATATATATATATATATATATAATTTTACCTAGGTAGTATCCCGTTTTCTCAGTGTTTATGTTCATGGAGACACTCCCAGAGGTGAAGAGATTCATTTTTTTGTCTTTGGTTCCATACTGAGGCGCCTAAACAAGACAAAACATGTAATATTGAGGTGATTTAACCTTAAAGCATAGTAGAGAAAGAATAGATTAGAAAGAGAGTTCATGGTATTTTTGTTGTAATCTCACCATTAGTTCAGGATTGGACACATCAGGACTGGGGACATAGTGAAACTCTGCTTTGGCTTTGCTAGAAATGCGCATTGATCGGGATAGTTTTGTCTCCAAAGTATAGACAACTTTTCCAACTGAACCTTTGAAGGTTGGCGGGAAGTGCCTATAAGAAAATAATGCCATGTGCAAACCGTAATTATATCGCAAAAAGTAAATTATCATTAAAAGGTAGACATTCTTGAAAAATAAATATTGGCTAAATTATTCATAATATTTACATTAAATTGTGCAGTCAAGTCATTTTGTTTTAAGACAGTATTAATGTCTTAAATCTGTGTCCACTAAATCAAAGTTAGTGTGGCATAACCAAGATCTCTGGATATTGAACCTTTTTAAGAACAGTTTTGTTCATGTGAATATACTCAAAGTACAAATAATGTATAATAGTTACACTACTTGACATTTTTAAACCATATGTTTGTTTTATGTTAAAATCTATCTATATATATATATATATATATATATATATATAAGAACAAAAATTATTTTTATATTATCATTGTTAAAGGCCAACACATTTTACAGATCCAATTACAATTTTAAAGAGGCAAAGTAAAATTGACTAACTTACTGTAGAGGCAACTGAAACGTGAAAGGGTAAACATGACGCCCTGGTGCCACAACAGACGAATCTAAAGAGTTAGACATCAAAGCAAAGATCAGCATGTTCCATTCTCAACGCTCTTTGTTTTCCATATTCGTCAAATTCGAGAACAGACTTACACGGCTGTCCTGATGGATCTCTCAGCGTGCCATGATCATTACCTACAAGATCAAGTTGCATCACAAAATAAAGCTAGTGAAATCGACCTGATTTCTACTAACTATAACACAAAAAGTACAATAGTAGTTTCTCGTACCGTTTGTTTTGTTCTCCCGAACGAAAAATATCTCCACGGAATAAAACTTTTCCTTATCCGAGTAAACAACAGTGGTTTTCCCGTGCCGCTCGGACCAGCAAACATTTGCTTTCCCTTTGATCTTCACACTCAGCGACTGCATTTTCGTTTCCTTCGCGACATCCAGAATGACTTGTCCAGATATAAAATCCCCGCTGGTGAAAATATTGTTCTGATTGATAGGATTGTAAACAACAGCAATGTTTTTCACGGTGAGGGACATCTCGTCTCCAGTCCGAGCTTCTGAACTTCTGGTAGAGTCTTACTCTGGACTGTCTGGCACGCGATTGCTGCAGGAAATATAATAATCAGCAGTGTATGGTATGTGGATTTCCGCAACTGTGGGTGTTGGGCAGACTGGTGTTTGAGAGATTTGCAACTTACAGTCGGGTATAATTTAGAAAAGAAGTCGTTCGATTGACATTCTGATCTTCTCAAACACCTCACATTTAAAGTAACGAGAATACGGCCAGGGGAAAGTGAAAGAAGGGTCTGCTGTAAACTACTACTATCTAAATAAAGGAGCATATTTCAAAAAGATTGGGTTGTGTTGGACTTTTGTATCAATTCCTCAAGTCCGCGTGTTCTTTTAATGAGGGGAGCAGAGACGGCTTTACCTTTAACTATTTAATCATCAAGTAAATCATATGAATAAAGTATACAGAGCTCTGGGTCCACAGCTTTCCCTGATTACACAATACTATGCGAGTCTCGTGTCCAGGTGCTCTGCGACAACCTCGCCTTTCCCTGACCCTTATATTTATACATTTTAACACACAAGTGGGTTGTCCTTTCTTGAAAGATGGTCGCTGGTAGGTGTTGCTCCAATAGAGATCTCCCCCAATCCTGGTTCCTGTTTTGTTCCTGCACACATAAATTAACATACAGCAAGGCACCCTAGGGCGCTCAAGACACACAAACCAAATGCCCATATGTTATGTTAAATCCCCCGATACATTCTTTGTAGTTAACTCAATTGCCCCAATCTTTCAATCACCAAGACCCCCACGCATTCCACCCAATACTATCTGCAGTTTGTGTTTTCTACAGCTGTTCATTCATTCACTCATTCATTCATTAAACCCTTAAATCCCTTCGTCCTAAACGCCATCAGTAATTTCTAATTTATGCTAAGCTAAATATATATACAATTATTCCTTCAATCCCCCTTTTGATCTCCTGTCACAGGAGATCAACACCTTAAAGAACAACCTCCTCATCTTGCTTGATGGTCCATCTCTTCCCTCCTGCCTCCACTTATTGTTTGCATATCTATTTCTGTATCTATTATATATCTATTTTTTATTTTATATAAAATTATTTATAAAATTGTATATCTATTTCTGGATGATCTTCCCCTCTCGTCTACCTGAACTTTACTTCCATGTCTTCCTTCAGAATCTCCTCCTTTTCTCTCCATCTACTTCCTATGTCTAACCCCTCTTCTATATCTACCTGATTCTCCCACATCTATCTGCCCATCCTTAATATTCCATCCTAAATCTATCACAATCCCTCTCTCAGGTATCTATGCCCCTGTGTACCCTTTATCCATGCTTATACATATATACCCTACCCCCTCCAGGATGTGTTCATCCCTTTGCAATTAAGGACCTTGCATAGCTGAAAAGTAAAAAATGGTTGACCCTACCTCATAGTAAATTTCAAATCACTCAATGCCCCCAACAACCTCTTATTCTCCCACAACATTCTCAAGCTTAACAAATGCGATTTGAATTGTCAGGTGATATTTTATGTTTTTATATGCATAATCAATCCTCCCCCTTTTGGTCCTGCAGTTCCTGCAGGTCCATCCTGGTCTCCTGTAGAGCTCTGGATGGGGGATCAGTTGCTTCAAGGCATGTCCATTTGTTCCAGGTGTCTCCTGTGAATGAGACCTTAACTATTGTTGTTAGTGATACCATCTGCTTATCAGGCTCATTGTCCTTCTGGTGACCTGTGGAAAACTTATGTGGGCTGAATGCTGACCTGGTCCCTATGTGATGCTCTTCTGCTTTCTTAACAGCAGAGTTTAATCCTTATTACCCCTTATATTATCTTTCCCAAACTTTAATGATTAGCATTTTCTCTATAACACATTTCCCTTTTATTCTTTACAATTAGTATTCATTATCTCAAAATTTCTTAAGTCTTTGGACAGCGCTCAACCCACATTGTTCGAGTTAATAGTAACAAGGCAACATTTAATACTTTTGATACAAATCAGCTCCTTCTTGATAATCTGAAAAAAAGTTAAAGTTTATTCGCTGCGCAAATGTGGCACTGTTGTTTGTTTCTGCCACAACAGTATTAACCTATGTTTTGACCAGGAAACTTCATCCAATTCATCCATGGTCATTTTACTTGGGCATAATTTGCCCTGTGGGCCCACATATTCAAATTTAAATTTAAATACAGCTTTTTTGGCAAAATGTTTGATTTGCCTTCATGTCCCTTCAACCACCATCTCTCACTCCATTCATACTCATTCACACTCACACTGGCCATTTTCTCTGAGTCTTTGATCAGCCGGTTCCGATCTGAATGGGAAACATAAAAGTTTAGCTTTGGAATTCCACAAAATCTGAACACAACTTTGTCAAATCCTTCTGAATCAAGGCCCTACACTTCATTTTGGACTCTTATGAACCTTTGTTTTACTCTTTTTCTGTTTTATCATAATTTACAATTGTAGGCCTAACGATAGTGAATTTTTTCTATTATTAGTCTAAGATTTTTCCTAAACTTTTTGTTTTTGCCCAAGCTATTTTTAAGAATAAATTGTATATTTCTGCCTAATCATGGATCCATGGTCAACAGCATTTCCATCTCATTACCCCAGTGATGACAGCATTCATGATTTCATGAATTTAGACTTTAGAGTTAGTTATTATTTTTATTCAATCTAGTTCTAGAAAATTACCCTTAAACAAGATGGAGTGACCAGTAAAGGCATTTTTCTAACCACATTTCTTCTTATGATGATCTTGTAACAATATTTTCTATGTTCAGAAAATAATTCTATTATACTTTTAACCTTAAGTGTTTAATGTAATCTAAACCCTCACTATACCAAATCCAGCCTCAGTTTGATCTGTTTGGTGAGTTGAGCACCCACTTCTGTCTCTCAATGAATTTTTTTTTTTTTTTTTTGAGATATTGGGCTGGATTGGTTCCTACTGAAAGAGCAGAAAGGTTAGTTTAGCAGAGAATACAAAGAACTGCTTTGAGACCAGTGAATAATCAAAATAAATTAAGTTAATATAATAATTAAGTAAATTTGAAGCGGTCACTTTTGTGATCATTGTAGATGTCACACCTGTGCCTGTAAGGGTGTCAGTTCTTCTGCTTTGATCATCAGTCTGTTGAAGCCATTTGGCTCTTGCTCTGCATTGTCTCAAGCTGTGATTTCACTCAAATGCCTGGTGTTGTGGAGGGGAATACAGTCTCTGCTCCTTCCTGTTGTTTTTCCTCTGTTTCTTCTTAGCTTTGGCTTTTCATGTATCTTGCCACAGTTTCATATCTCAGGATGTTCTCATTGTCCTCAGGAAAAGTCTCAAGTGAAAGTTTCACCTTCTCCTGCAATGATCAGTCTTTCTCCATGATGTCCTCTCAGACAGTGTTGAATTCTTCTTCAGGAAGGGGTTGGAATCCCATCACCCACTCTCTCTTCTTTTCTCTGCAGACATGTCTTTATCTTCTCATTTGTTGCTTCCCCTCATCAAGGCAGAATTCCAGAAGCATCTGAAATTTGAACACTCAAGAGATCCGCATGAATCAAATTGAACTTTCAAAAACTCTAAATAGATTCTGTCAGAGCAATCAGCTCTTTATCTTAATTCCACTTCTTTAACCTATCTCTTTCAATGATTCCTTATCTAAAAATCTCACTGGTTGACAACAGCAGTTCCCCCATTCTATTGTTAGTGAAGCAAGTTCTTCTTTGCAGGAAAAAGCAAGCCATTTCTTCTTTGCATTATGCAGCAATAATCTACCTTCAATCATCAGAATAATACCATTCAATAATTTTCCCTATCATAAAATCAGTCATAATTTTTCTATTTTTGCATGCAGTGTTCAAAATAATCTAGTGGTGGTGAATAAAGTTTTCCTCAACCATCATCAAAGAATTCCCTTTTAAACTATTTTTCTCTTCATTTGGTCACCCAATCTCGCTCTCGTTCTCGTTCAACACTCCGCACAAGTTATTATAGTTTACACTGCCATGAATCATTTTACATACTGCCTCCAGGGATAATGAGATACAAATTCTTCAAATATAAGATTTAACAATTTAAACATGTGCATTCTTCTTATATATTTATTTATTCATCAATTTATTATCTGATTTTTCTTAACTCCTCCTGTATCTTAAAATTTCCTCTTCTATATATTGACTTTTATATAATCAATTGGTTATCTATTTATTTGCCTTTTGCATGAATATAATTTTATAGCATAAGCACCGAGAGCACCCACTTACTACCTGTCCCACTACATTCTTCCAGTACTCACTGAATGGACCACATGTCCCATACTCTATACATTCTCTATCAGACTCTCCCTCCATTCTGACTCCTTTATTTCACCACTTGCACGTGATTGACTTGAATGTGTTTTTTGTTTTGTTTTCACTTTTGTTTCATCTTGTCTTCTTTTAATCAATCACATGCACTATAACCTCTTTTTTTCTTTTTCTTTTAATTCTACTCAAATTTTTTTTTTTTTTTTTTTTTTTTCCAACCCTACTTTTTCTACATTTTCCTCTAATGATCTTTAGGAGTCGAACCACTCTCCAGGGACCTTCCCCCAGGTCCTTCTTACACTTTGTGATATGGGCCCCCAGGCCTCTGGTTCTAGTGTCCCTGACACTAACGTCTCTCAGACGCTCCCTTTCACAATCTTTAGGAGTCGAACCGATCTCCAGGGCCCTTCCCCCAGGTCCTTCTTACACTCTGTGATATGGGCCCCCAGGCCTCCGGTCCTTGTGTCTCAGACACTAGCGTCTCTCAGACGCCCCCTTTTACAATCTTTAGGAGTCGAACCGATCTCCAGGGCCCTTCCCCCAGGTCCTTCGGTCACTCGTCAGTGACACGGGCCCCCAGGCCTCCGGTCCTAATGTCTCTGACACTAACGTCACTGGGACGTTTTTCTCCCCTTTTTTCCTCTTCTTATCTTCCAATATCCTATTCTTTATAGCGTCCCTGACGCTTTAATTTTTTTTAATTTTAATTTTTATATATTTTTTTTTACACTTTATTCATATAACTTATTCGTGAAACTTAAAATTTTCAATCTCTCCCCCCTCTTGACATCATAATTTGGAAATAGGCCAATTGCAGAACTTTGATATATAAAACAGGCGTCTGCTTACCTTTTTCTTTAATTCTGGCCAGCTGATGTCAAGAGAAGATCGAAAATTGTCCACTCTCCCTCATCACGTCGAGGTCACCAATTGTTGGACTTTTGTATCAATTCCTCAAGTCCGCGTGTTCTTTTAATGAGGGGAGCAGAGACGGCTTTACCTTTAACTATTTAATCATCAAGTAAATCATATGAATAAAGTATACAGAGCTCTGGGTCCACAGCTTTCCCTGATTACACAATACTATGCGAGTCTCGTGTCCAGGTGCTCTGCGACAACCTCGCCTTTCCCTGACCCTTATATTTATACATTTTAACACACAAGTGGGTTGTCCTTTCTTGAAAGATGGTCGCTGGTAGGTGTTGCTCCAATAGAGATCTCCCCCAATCCTGGTTCCTGTTTTGTTCCTGCACACATAAATTAACATACAGCAAGGCACCCTAGGGCGCTCAAGACACACAAACCAAATGCCCATATGTTATGTTAAATCCCCCGATACATTCTTTGTAGTTAACTCAATTGCCCCAATCTTTCAATCACCAAGACCCCCACGCATTCCACCCAATACTATCTGCAGTTTGTGTTTTCTACAGCTGTTCATTCATTCACTCATTCATTCATTAAACCCTTAAATCCCTTCGTCCTAAACGCCATCAGTAATTTCTAATTTATGCTAAGCTAAATATATATACAATTATTCCTTCAGTTGATAAGGGAAATATCTTTATTTCAGTTTTACTAAATTGAAAATGTTGAGACTTATAGCCTACTTGTCGGCAATGTCTTGCTCTCTCTCAGGGATTGAGTCCTCTATGATTATCAACTGGTGAAAAATCAAATGGATGGGACACTGACAGTGTATTTCACTTCAGGTCAAGTATAGCGGCTTCTGATTTTCACAGTCTATTCTATCTATGTCTGTAGGTGAGAGATAGTGTGATGGCCCTGTAGAGAGGAGACAATAGGTGGTGGTGATCAAATGGGGGAGAAAACCATTTCCACTCTATTGGTTCACTTTATAAAAACGCATCTCATTTACAACTCAGTTGTCCAGCAGATTCCAGAACTTCTTGATGGAGATGTTAATATCTTGGACGTAAAGCATAATAAACAGCAGAACCGGGCCTTCAAACACACCTGAAGTTGTTAATCAAGCTAGATATTTTTTTTGGTAACTAACAATATAGTATTTTACAATGTGTTTGATCATTTGTTTAATCAAAATATATTTAAATCAAAAGCATAAGATAAATAATAATGACACTATATCATTATTTGGCAGGACTAAAAGCTTTTTGTCACAAGTTATTTGGATTTATTGATACAGCTTACAACTGTGTGTGTGTGTGTGTGTGTGTGTGTGTGTGTCTGCTTTACACTTTTGATGGTTTAAAGTTTAACCCTTTATAATGTGCTTACAACATAATTTTTTATAATTAGTTCAATAATTAGATTAATACAAATGCAAATATGCAAATAATTCAAGATAAATTCATTTTAACAACAAATGGTGTGTGTGCGCAGTGTGTGTGATGGAGGGAAAGAGACAGAGAGAGCACATTGCCATGTGCTTTGGCCTGTATTAAAGGATAAGACATCTCTGAGGCCTTGTCTTTTTCTAAGTTTGAATGACAAAATAAAGGCATGGAAAACAGTTAATGTTGTCAGTGTAGAGCACTGACAAGATAGTTTTATATAATTAGGTTAATAAAAATATAAACGATTTAGAGCTGCAAAAGGTAACTTTGCACTCGTGACCTAAATTCATCTCAATTTAAATGATCTCATGTATGTGGTTGCTGTGGCTCTCAGTTATACTGGCACCAACTGCTGCAGTAAATGACCTTGGCGTTGTAAACACCAATGCTCTACTAGTTGAATGAATACAAAAACAGCAAGCAGCAAATAATGAGACAACAGGGCAAATACAATATTATTTTTACCAATTGTGAGAAATCCCTAACCATGCCCCCTGATCACTACATAGTATACAAATTTCAGTCAAGAGTTGTCAAGACTTGTCAATGATTGACTGCTTTTCATTGTTCACTTAATTTAACTATACGTTGATTGAATTCACAATGATGGTGTATGTTGACGTCTGTGTGACTTTTGAGATATTTATAATGGTTTCTTTCTGTTATTATAGGACCACACACATACGTAAACACTGACTCGAGACATATTTGATCGATTTACAAACCATGCTATCAGACATGCAACTGTGTGTACAGTAACATATGCAACTGACCATTGAATAAACTGGAACCTCTTTGTTTCTGTTACTGGAAACATGGATTATCCATCTTGTGACATTCCATCTGAACAACTTAGAGCAGCACTATATGTATACTAAGGATGCAAGGAAAAATCCACTGGGACTACTGAGTTCCCATGGTTTTTTTCTATATGAGGAAAAACAGAGAGAGACAGAAAATGGCAGTAATAATAACAACAGTAAATACTGTATAATAAATTGGAACGGCACATTTTGGGTCAGTTTAATACGCTACCTGTTTCTATTGTATGTACTTTTTATTGTAACAACAAAGTAATTATAAACTATTCATTAACTGTAATAAACAATATACCGGTATATATGGACCTATGTTCCATGGTCAGGATCAAGTCTGGTCAAGTTTTTTTTTTACTTGTTCATGTGTTTTGTTAAATAGATCTGATCATGGAAATCATCCAAAATTCACTTTAAGTGTGCTTTATTGGAATTGGCATTGTTGCAATGTATTGCCAAAGCATTTTCAAACATAATATATACATACATCAACATAGAACAATCAATAAACTTTTTAGAGTTCTACTAACAATTTAGAATTATGTGTGTGTGTGAGCATTAGTCGATTAGTCACGGATTAGTCGATTAGCCCCTCTTTTTGTGACAGGCATCAATGTATTTTGCTTCTAGTAAGATACAATCTCTGTTTTCATTTAATAAATATTGGAATTGTGAATTGGAATTGTTGGGAGTGTTCCTTTGAACTCTCAGGATACCCTGAAAGAACTCCGCAAGCAAGGCTTCTGTTGGGATTTTGTCCCATTTGTCAAACTCGTGGTTCAGGAGAGGACCCCAGACTTCATTGCCATACAGAGCAATTGGCTCTATGACTGACAGGAATATTTTGAGCCAGATTCTGATTGGTATTTCAATTTGGATAGATTTTTTGATGGCATAGAAGACTCTTCTTGCTTTCTCTTTCAGTTCTTTTATGGGCAAGTTGTGGCTTCCGTTTGAGTTTATTTTCAGCCTGAGGTATGTGTAAGTTGTGGCCTGATCAGTTTTGTTCATACCAAGGGTGAAACTGTGTCTCTTTTCCTGACTTCTTGAGTGAAGAACTGAGTTTACTTTCAATTTTAATTGCACATTGATTGTTTGAGTACATTGATTTTATGATGTTATATGTTTTACCCCCAGTACCTGATTCTAGAAGTTTAGACAGCAGACCTTCATGCCAAATTGAATCGAAGGCCTTCTGGAAATCTACAAAGGAAGAAAATATTTAGATTTTTGTTTTGGTTCATCTATTTGTCGATCAGGGTTTGTAGGGTGAAGATATGGTCTGATGTTCTATAATTTGGCAAGAATACAATTTGGCTTTTGCTCAGGACATTGTGCTCTGTAAGAAAGTGCATGAGTCTTGGGTTGATGATGCTGCAGAACATCTTGCCTAAGTTACTGCTCACACAGATACCTCTGTAATTGTTTGGGTCTGATTTGTCTCCACTCTTGAATATTGGTGTTATGAGTCCTTTATTCCATGTTTCAAAGAAATGACGAACACTCAGAACCAAGTTGAACAGTTTCATTATGGCCAATCTGAATTTATGATTTGTGTTTTTAAGCATTTAATTGAGGATACTGTCTGGTCCACTTGGCTTTTTTATTGGCAGGGCCTGTATTTTATCCATCAGCTCTTTTTCTGTGATTGAGTAATCTAGTGGATCTTTTGGTATTTGCCGATTACATTTTCTATATGGTTTAATTTGTCATATATCTGTGATTGTTCTAAATTTAGGTTTAATTTGTGATATAGTTGTGTCGTAACGTGACCATAAGAGAACAAGGGAGGTGATAGGGAGACGCAGGTGTAGACCAGGATAATCCAAGAGTGATTTTTATTTACACAGAAATCAAGATTAGGGGTGCTATCTACAAATATTTCAAATCAAATAAAGTGAAAAAAAAACATATAAACACAAATGCTATACTCGTACACTTTAGTTTATCTGCTGAAAAAGATCAGAGAAGACTTCAAGATTAGTTTGATAAGACTCACCCGCTCTTTCACTCTCTGATATGAGGTAAGCCTGGCGAGCCCTTGGTTTTGGGGATGGGGTGCCTCCCTTTCGACGCACAGGTTTATCAGGACGTCGTAGCAGTCGCTCCAAACCTGGCCAATCTCGGCCCAAGAGGGCAGGTACTGGCAGATCCTTCAACACCCCAACCTCGACCATCCAGGTTCCTGGGGAAGCAGGAAGACAGTTTGGGCCGGCACATACCTTGTGTCCCCATGTACGCAGGTGATTGGGAGAAGGGACCGGCCGGGTTTTGTGGTTCCAAGAATCTGTGGTTGGATAAGGCTGACACTGCTGCCCGTGTCCAGTATGGCTCGGACTCGACGACCGTTCACTCGGACTTCCTCCTCTGGGGCACCCGGGGGAATGCTGTGGTGTAGAATGCACCCAGCCATCCAGGCTTGAGCTTCCGGTGGGTTTGGGTCAGTCGGCATGGGCTCATCCTGTCGGGATGCCTGAGAAGGGCTGACCAGGCCCACTGACTTGGGGTTGCTGTTCATCCCTCTCCGGTCTCCAGTAAACCTCCGGGGAAAGGAGGCAGCTCTCTCTCCTGATTCTCTTGCCATGGCCGCTTCAGACAATTCCACCGCCTCAATCAGCTCTGTCAAAGTTTTGGGATTTTGTAGTCCCACAGTGCGTCGGTGGGGGCGCGGTAGCGCACGTAGCAACCTATCAACTGTGACCTTCTCCACAACTTCCATCACGGTGACATCCTCTGCCAATAACCACAGCTTAACAAGCCGAGTCAGTTGTGCTGATTGCATGCGAATGGGTATCCGCGTATCATACACCCAATCGTGAATCGTGAGTCTGAACGAAGACGCACAACTTCTTCAGCCACCTGGTTTTGTCCTGCTACCAACTGTTCTGATAGCTGTTGTTGGCGAATTGACACTTCGGCTAGATGACGAATTACATCCTCCACACTTGGGCGAGAGGCTGCCTCACTAGGCTCCTCATGCCTGGGGTCTCCTGCCCATATTCTCCACCAGTGTAGCGCTCTACTACGGGAAAAGAGGAGAACAGACACGGGATGGAGTGAAGTGTCACCCCGGGAGGTGTTTTTTAATTCGTTAAAGCAGTGAAGTTTTAGTGCAAACAAACTCAGGTGTAGTGCAGGTGAAATGTTTGGTGGTTGAAAAGTGCAGTTCCTCCGTGTTCAGTGAAGAGACAAGAGTTAGGACAACTTGCTGGGCAATCCACACTCTCTCTGCAAAGTCAATCACTCTCTGAGGAAACAAAGAACATAGCGGTTAGCAACACACTCAGGGAGAGTCCATACAGCTCCCCTTCCCTCTTGCTTCAAGCCGTTTAGATTCAAAGTGTTTATTGTCATATATACAGACAGAAAGCATGTTTCCCTGTACAATGAGAAGTAAACGTGAGCCTTTTCAAATAAACGGTTTATATCCCCTCTGGATGATTGCCTCCTTGTTGTCAGCTGGGATCGCCAGGTGTACCCACTGATTAGTGTTGCCATGGGTGATGAGTGGGGCGGAAGCGATATCTCGTCACAATACATAAAATAAACTAATAAACAGATTACTTGAAATACTCTTACACAATATCTTCATAAATTACATATAAATAAATAAAAAGAACCCACAATTGGTTCCTTCCAGTCTTTTAAATATGCTGGTAGCACCCACCCCTTTAGGAAACCCGTGATCCAACCCGGAAGTAAACGTGAGCCTTTTCAAATAAACGGTATAGTAAGCAAAAAATGGAATGTGTTTATTTAAATGAAAACTAGCAGTGGGATTGGTAAATGAAGAGTGTGGTGAAATTTGCTGATATGTGCACCTATCAACAAACATGCACAACAGCATATTCATTTCCAATAGCCAAAGCAACATAATGAATGCTCCATACCATTACATTTCTTGAAATATAAACTGTTCTAATGTTTGAATGTGACCATAACTGTAAAAACTGTACATTGCACTCAAGCGCTCCTGTTACTCACCAGGTGACGGGATAACCACCCGCATCTCACCGTCAAAAGTTGCTATACAGTTTTGGATGTACTGTTGTTTCTTCTTTTTGAGTGCATTTTTATATTTTCTAAAGACAGATGTATGCCATCTTCATTATGAGGATAAGTATCTTCTATAAAATTATAGAGATAAAAAATTATAGAGATTTAAAATTAAAATGTTGATCGAATGCGGTCAGATCTTTCTCAGTGTTTCTACTGGGTTATGGATGTATGTTAGTTTTTTTCTTTTCCTTTTTATATAAACAGTAATTTGACTGTGATCGTGGTGTTAGTGGTTTGACCGTGAATATGCTGAAAGAGAAAAGATCTAAATCTGTGATCATGTAGTCAACCGTTGAGCAGACATGAAATGAACTGTAGGTGAATCTGCCAAGCGAATCCCCTCTAATCCTGCCGTTAACGAGGTGCATACCGAGGCTTTGGCAGAGCTCAAGTGAAGGCTTCCCGTTCTTATTTACTTGAGAATCAGAATTAGTTCTTGAAATATTTACACTGTGTTGTTTAAAAGCTTTGTACAACTATATGATTATTCCCATTTTCTGTATGTAGTCGGGCAGGAATCCCCACACCAGTACACTTCCCTCAGCCTGGAAGTGGTTGATTTGTCTAAATGATGATCTCAAAGTGGTTCTCATTATAGTAAGAGGACTCAGAGGGAGGAATATAAAGAGCACATACACATATCTTTTGTAGTTTGACTGAGTTGTTTATTGATTTTGAGATTCTTCTTTTTTTATTATTTGGATGTATTTCTCCATTTCAAACTTGTGCCAAATGATTGTGCCCCCCAAATCTCTCCTGTATCTAATATTTTTGGAATTATATAGATATTTCATGGGGGACTCAACAGTTCTGTGCCATGTTTCCTGTAATATTGTGATGTCCTTGCCTAATACCCGTACACTTTTCTTAAAATCCAATTTGATTTTACATCCAAAACTTGATTGATTAATGCCCTGAATGTTCCTCAGTGTGATTGTCAGAGGTTTCTTTTGATAGAAATATAACTAACTCAACTTGATCCAGTTGAAAATCTATGTGTTACCGAGTTGTGCGGGATGAGGAGAGGAGAATGGGAACAGGTGACGAGACTAACGAGATGAGTGATTGACAATACATGTGAAGGAAATGACATAGGATGCTCATGGAAGGAAACAGGAAGTGTGAAGAGACACGACAAGACTGTGACACTATGTGCATTATGTAAACGTATACATTTAAACAAATTTTTACATATTTTGCTTTTTATTTTTGTTAGTTTATTTTAGTGTCGTTCAATCTGGTGTGTTTTACTCACAATTGGTCCATCAGCCTTGTGCAGATTAAGTTGAGATTGGTAGTGTGGGTGTCATTTGGGCGTTTTAGTGTTGCAGCACAGCTCAGTTGCTCCTGCTGCTCTGGTTTGTGGACAATTTGTTGTCAAGGTATTGTTACCCATCACCAGGGCTTCTCTTCTCTGGTATGGTGGCACAAGGTCCTGACGATGCTGACAGTGGTGGGGTGCAGGGTGATTGTGTAAAGGGTGTGGGTGTGAAGGCCCAAAAGGTGGGTGTTGGAGTTTAGGATGTGGTTAGAGGGGGGCAGGATGAGGGTGCCAGTGACAGTGTCTCCAGAGTGCTGCAGGGAAGTGCTCTGCTGGATGCGGTGGGAAGACGCTGTGTACTGATGCACGGTCTAAATGACCCTGGTCATAGAGATTGGGAATGTCCAGTGTAGGGTGATGTACCAGATGAACGTTTGGCATTCCAGTACAGTGAGATATCTGTGTTGACTCTGTATAGTGTGGGGCTGGAAATTGGTTCTGGGTAGTATGGTAAAGATACTTGTTTTTGATGATGGGAAAGTTTGTGTTGCTTTAATTGCCACCTGTGTAACTGACCGTGCCACTCGCTCCTGTTGTGTCCTCAGCTCATTTATTCCCATGTGTATTATGATGTAGCTGGGATCACCAAGTTTTTCTTTGCTGAGTTGTTGAAGGGCGCTCTCTGTGTTTGGGCACCAAGTTTTTAATGTTTTGTAGTTGGGAAAGGGCTGTTTTTCATTGATGAACCTGGCATTTGAGTCCATTTTAATTACTAGTTCTGTATGGATGTGACTAGGTGTGTTTTCTTGATCTTCGGAGTGTCAGGAGTGGGTGTGCTGGTGCCTTGGGTGGCTTCTGTCTGCTCTGTAAGGCTTTGCATTCCTCTTTCTCTGAAGATCAGCTCCTCTCTTAGACTTTTCAGCTCACTGTTCTGGGTTTCTCTGTCCTGCTGCAACTTTTTATTTCTCCTCTCAGCTCCTCAACACTAGTTTTAAATTCTCTAGTGAGCTGATGAAGTTTGCTTTCCAGGTTTTGTATGCGTTCACTGAATGTTGTCTGCGAGAGCACCAGTTCTATGAGTTTGACCTCCTGAGGGACAGACTGCGGCGTATCTGAGAGACCGACTGCTCCAGCTGTGTGTCACAGTCCAGGACAGGCTCCTGCTTCTCTGGCTCGACCTTGGAGCTCTTGGTTCCAGCATGGCTGTCTGCTTTTGTTGGACTTTTCATCAATTCCTCAAGTCTGCGTGTTCTTTTAATGAGGAGAGCAGAGACAGCTTTTCGTTTAACTATTTAATTATCAAGTAAGTCGTATTAATAAAGCATACAGAACTCTTGGTCACAGCTATCCCTGAGCACACAACACTACGCGAGTCTTGCGCTCAGGCACTCTGCAACTGCTCACTATCTTTAGATACTCATATTTATACAATATAATTAAACAAGTCAGCAGTCTCTTTTGGACAAAGGTTGAGAAGATCTGGTGGTCCAATTGAAACCCTCCACTCATCTAGGCTCCTGTTTTCCTGTACACATAAGCTCTTTTCGAGGTTAATCATACAGTGAGAAGCTGTGAGGCGCCTCACATACAGAAAAACATCTCCTTCTATGGTTATCTACACACACTTTCTTTGGTCATCTCTTGTGATGGTCCTGATTCAATCATCACACCATGCTCTGCCAGTAGTCTTCTGTCATTCTACCAGCAGTCTACCAGTGCTTTGAGGCTGTTAAAGTTTGCCTGGACAGAGCTGAGACACACCTCCCTTGAAACATTATGGATCCATTGAAGTATAAATTTACAGTCAGAAATGCTTTGCTGGTTTCTCCTTATTCTTCATGAATTTGAATTTGTCTCCCATTACAGATCATGTGTTTTTGTTTTTTATTTTATTCTTATAATATTTGCAGATGACCATGTGCCAAACCTTGCAGTTTTCTGTGTAGAGTAGTAGATTTGTCATGGTGAACTTATGTCCTTCTTGAACAGTCAGCTATTTAAGTCTCAGTTTGTAGGTTGTGTTTGTTTTCTTGTCTTTATTTTCTCTGGGTATGTGATGGATCGGGGGAGGGGGATATGTTCCCTCATTTTTCAACTGCCACTGCTGTTACTCACTGTAATTTATTAAAAATATATTAAAATAACTGATACACAAATGTTTCAATACATTAAAATCCAATGCTTTTTCCCGGACGGTCAGAAAGCAGCTCCTGTCAGACAATAGGAGCCTCGTTAAATCGCGTGAGAGGTTCTGTTAAAAAATAAATTGCGATTGTAAACACAGAACATGTGGAGACTGAAGAGCCGCAAAAGAGCAGTCAAAGAGCCGCACGTGGCTCGGGAGCCTCAGGTTGGCCACCCCGGCTCTACTCCATTGACATCCATAAAAAGGCCTATTGTCTCCTTCCCTATGTGCTTCAGCATTAGCAAGCATTAAACCTTTTTTCAGCTAACTTTGCAGACTTGCCTTCTAGTGTATTTGTGATCACTTGCTGAGTTGTGGTGGCACTTTTGGTCCATACCCTCATTTCCTGTTTGTAGCTTTAGAAGCCATGCACTTAAAAAAACATGTGAAGTATTTCTTGTTTATCTACCTTACCAAGCATTTTAAATTGCCTATATCTGATTTTTAGTGCATCAAAAAAATGTGCCCGTTTACTGAAAATATCCCTTTTGATTTTGTTTGTCGTTTGCCTGCCTCTCTATATTTTTAACTTTTATTATGTCGTTGACTGACGTTTTGGATTTTTTGCCTGTGATTGTCTTCTACAATAAAGATCCTCTGCAACATGGATGTTATGTTCTGCTATTGGTTCATTATAACTCCATGACTGTATGCATGCATGTGTGTACTATGAATAGATGTCATGAAAGCGTCACAAGACAAAACATGAGATGAAAGCACGCGGCCGATGTAAACAAACCGTACATAGGGCGCACAAGCGAACACTCATCTCTTGTGCGTGCACAACAGAAACACACACGGAACATGACACAAAACCGAGACTGAACACCATGCCCCGCACACAAGACACGTAACAGACAGGAGAGCAAACAGACAGTTTTCGTCAGTAAACTGACGAAAACATGAGAAAACTAGACAGAAGTGACAGAACCCTGGCAGAATGATTAAATGCAAAATGGTAACATTTTTTCGTTTTTTTTAAGACAAAGATTTAACAAAAGGAAATATCCAAAATAATAAACGATAACCAAATGATGAGTCAATATACTTGAGAACTATGTTGAGGACACCAATTGCACATGAAAAACATACCAGAACATAATTTCATATTTTTTTAATCTTTTAGAATTCCAACAGTGCAATAAATGTTACGTTTGTTTAAAGCTTTCTTTTATACAAATACATACTAGTCACACTAGATACCAAACAAAATCACATGGAGATGTTAAAATCCACTATATAGCAGCCACCTTGACCTGACTGCATATAGCTTAAATATGGATTGTTCAGATTAACTAAACACAGCAAAACACAAACAAGGTTTGTTTGCTCATTATTAATAACAACAACAATGGACTTGCATGTTCCCAATGTAAGATGGGTGTCACTGCAATCCTCTTTACCTTGTAAATACAATCTTCATCCATAAAAACTTGTGGCTCATTAGGGCTGATAAAATAATCTTAGATTTTAATCTTAGCTTTGAAAACACTGATTGGCTGACTTTTTTTTGTCATACCTTGAATATGTTTGTATCTTGAATCAGCCAAGAATTTCCTAAACCGATATATAGACCCTTCCTGTGGGCGATCCTCTCTATATTGCTCCAGAGTTTGACACATGCAGATGGGCAGAGGTGACATGCAGGCAGACTATATATTTTACACAGGTGATTACCAATGATAATGTGTGAGTAAATTCAGTTTTATGTTTTATATTTCATATATAAAATAGTTATTATTCAAATCCAACTGCAGTATAGAGTTACTGTGTTGAGAAAATAAAGTGTTAAGCAGACTCCCTGTTGTGACTCGTTTGAAAATATAATTGTTTTTTAACAATTTATGCAGAAAGTTATAATAAATAAGGGTTAACACTTCTGTAAACATATTTTCCTGCAACTGTATAAGGCATAGAACAATTTTGGAGTATAGCATCTACCTTCTAATAAAGAAGGATTTATCTTTTTCAAAGGATTTAAAAATGTAGCACAATACTGAAAGTTTAGAAATAAAACATAAAAAAATAACAATAAAAACAATAAAAAAACAGCACGTTATATGTTTTTTAATTTGCAGTCGACTTCAACTAAAATATACACAACAATATGATTTGTTCTAGCAATCAAGGTAAAACAATAATAAATTATAAAGTGATTTAAACCTATAAAGTGATTCTAAAATCAGTTTGTCAAGATTTTGCATGGTGGTCTGGCAACTGTGGATGTAAATGACATTCCTGATACGGAGGTGGCGGTGATGAGTCAGACTGATGTGAAACTGAAGGACCAAACTGGCCAGGAAGTCCAGCATAACTAGGTGGAGGACACTGACCTGGGGGACCAGGGTAATCAGGACCAGTAAATCGATTGAGAGGAGGCCCAGGGTAACCAGGATCAGAATATGGACTCAAAGGAGGTCCAGGGTAACCCAGAGAACCACAATAACCAGGTGGTTCAACCATATTAAATGGTGGGGCAGATAGAGGCATATGAGGTGGGTTGGGACGCAGATTGCGACCTGGTGGTTGATTCCAGATTCCAAAGTCACAGTTTGTTACACTATTTGCACCTGATGAAGACTGGAGAGGAATAATCACTACTGGGAATTTGATCTCCGAGGCAAATGGCACATCCAGGCAGACCTAGACACAAAGCATACATTTATTTATTTTTAATAAACAACAAATTATTAAATTAGGAGTGGTTAAAAAAAAAACTTATGTCTGAACGAGATGAGCAATCCTTGATTTAAAAGACAGTTAACATGTCAAGATACAGCTTTAAAACATAATATCATGAGTGTCTGTGTGTATTGGTTCTACCACGCGTACAATTACTTATTTAGGTTTGCATACACACTGAAGCGTCAATACTGGTGTATTAACAGAACTAAAACGTACATTTACACTAACTTTATGTACAAATCCTTATTTATGGATATTAAAATCATGGCATTAATTGAGAATGTAAAGCTGACAATATAGTGAGTTGGGTCCCTTTCCTAGTGAGTTTAAGGCAGTGTTTGAAAGTTATTCAGGCTGGATGAGAATTGCTCTAGTAGCTCTCATCATCTTTCAGGAAGAAAACTGAATATTTTGATTACAATGTTAAAACAAGATTACACTTTAAGCCCTTAAAATTAATAGCATTTCTGTAACTGTTTAGCTATTGTTTATCATGTTACATTTAGTTCATTTGGCGTGGGAAACAGACATTTTCTCAGTATAGTCCTGTGACTCACAATAGCAACGCAATATAAATTCAAATATATATATATATATGTTGTTTGTATGCTGTAATTAAAATCTTTATGATCCATATGTTTGTGAGGAACAGTCCCCCAAAACTTCTGTGATCTTCCTCTCCATTCTCAGCAGCGACCACAAAAGTCAAATCCCAAGTGGTGCAGAGCCGAATTAAGTCACTGCCCTGTCAAATTAAGTCCAAATGAAACCACTTCTCTGGATGTCATGGGTGGACCTTGACCGTGGTCCATCTCTGTGAATCTAATGTCTGGAGGGATAGAGTTATGGGTAGGGTTATGGGGTGGTTGGACATTATAGCTGCAGTCATTATGAGAGGCGGAACAGGACTTCATGCTACACCCATGGCTCTGCAGTGAGCAGCCTCTTTAAGCACACTCAAAAATCTTGTGTTTGTTACAAATTCAAAAATTGCCAACATGTTTTATAGCAGTGATGTTAAACGCTCATTGGCTCTCTCACACCTGCTTTGCCACAGATTGCAATATGCTGTGTTTTGGGTGAGGTACATTTGGAATGATCGTTAACGGAGTGGCCATTTCAAGATTTGCTCATGACACTTCCTATTCTTTTGTTTTCTGCCTGCGGTCACTATGAGTGAACCGTCATCATTGTCATACACTGCGACCTTATGGAATAATTGTGAATTGTACTTATTCTGTCAAAGATTAAATTGTTGTACAATAAAAATATACTTTCACTGTTACACACCTGTATAATTTTATCAAAGGGAAACAGCATTATTTTATAATTTTATAAAAGATTATTATTAGAATATTTAATTAGATGCAGTAATTAGTTAGATTAAATATACACACTTTTTTCTTGTTATATTGTTTATAATGCATCGAGCAATAGACTGACATCTATTTTTTTTTTTTTAAATGAATGAGAAGGAGGGTAATGAATGATATCCCAGGTCTTTTTAAGGGTTGAAACAAAACTGGCAGCAGTCACATGGAAAGTATGAATGTAACTCAGCTATTTCTAAGTATTTATCCAAATTATTCATGAGAATTACCTTGTTTAATCCAATCACTGCACTGTATTATGCATGAGATTGCATTACATTGGATAATTCAAATTTCACAAAAGACCGGTTCTGCATTGTTTTTTCTCATGGCTGTGTTCAGCTCTGTGTTTGGACACGTTACAAAAGTATATGTTTCCGCAGCATAGTATCACAAAATTGTTGTTTGTATTTGACATCCAACACGAGGAATATGACTGTATTAAATGCGAGAACACGCGGAGCATGCGTGAGAACGGTTTCTACACAGAACGCTGTGATGAACGCTTAACAACAGTCGCAATGCGGATCATATAGATCAGGGGTGCCAACACTTTTTTTGGCTGGTGAGGTACTTTTAAATGACCAAATAAAAATGATCTACCTACTATAAAAATACAAAACATATAAAGAATTCTCAATATAATCAGAAACAAATATATGCACAATATATGCTGGTGTAGCTTGCAGAACTATATGAACCTATATTGCAGATATATATACAACTCTGTATATCTCACTGAAGTTAACAGTGAGAAAAATGATGCTGTTTTCCTGACTGATTTGTCTTTAGTTTTGTGTGCTTTGTTAAAATCCTTGTCAATGTCACTGCCCAGGCAGCCCTGTTCCTCTAGGATGGCACATCCATGTGCTGTCGCAAGGAGGTTTGGTGCGTCTGCCAACACAGTTTCAATTGCATGGAGGAGACACTGGGAGACAGGCTGCTACATGAGGAGACTTAGAAGGGCAACAATCCAGCAGCTGGACCAGTATCTACTCCTTTGTGTGATGAGAAACAGGAGAAGCACTACCAGAGTCCTACAAAATGAACTTCAGCAGGCTACTAACGTGCATGTTTTTGACCAAACGCTCCGAAACAGACTTAATGAGAGTGGCATGAGGGCCCAATGTCATCTAGTGGGACTTGTGCTCATAGCTCAGCACCATGTAGCTCGATTGGCATTTGCCAGAGAACACCAGAATTGGCAAGTCACTTATGAGACAAAGTTCACACTGAGCATATGACGGACGTGTAATGGTCTGGAGATGCCGTGAGGAATGTTATGCTACGTGCCACATCATCCAGCATGGCCGGTTTGGTGGTGGGTAAGTAATGGTCTGGGGAGGAATAACCTTGGAGAGACAAATTATCCAATGGTTCCCTTACTGCTGTTAGGTACCGGGATGAAATAACCAGAGCCATTGTTAGAACTTATGTCGGTGCAGTGGACCTTGGGTTCCTCCTGGTGCATGATAATGTCTGGCTTCATGTAGCTAGACTGTGTGATTTGTAGATGACAAAGACATTGATGCCATTGACTATATTTCCTTCAGCCACCTTCCAGCAGTGTGTAAATCAAGATAAAATTTGTAACCCCCAGAGTAGAATGATTCAGCCAAACAGTTTGTACAGCAAAAAGGTAGACTTTTGAAGGGGAAGGTGCCTTTGAAGGTGGTGAAATTTAGTTAGTTTTCAAGGAAGGACTTTGGATACCTACATCATTCTTGACGATGGTTCAGAAAGAACTATGCTGATTTCCCCTGCTACAAAGATTCTGGCACTGAATGGGGCAGCTGAGTCCCTGAAATTATGAACAATTCTTGTCTTCCTGTAGCTCAAACACTAGAGCGTGGTGCTTGTAATGGCAAGGTCATGAGTTCGATTCCTAGGGAAAACAAGAACTAATTAGAATGTCAAGGTATCTTGAATGCAATGCAAGTCGCTTTGGATAAAAGTGTCTGCCAAGTGCATTAATCTAAATGTACCATCGACAGGGTTCTGAGGATTTTGAGGGCTGTGACATTACATTTTCAATCTCTGCAGCATCAAGCAAAGGGAATTTCAGACTAGGGCAGAATTTGCATCTAATATACTGGAATTACATGAACAGACCTACCCTGTTTCAAACTATCCAACGATGTCATCAACATTTTAGAGGTATTCCGCTTGAAGAATTCCATTTGGTTGACCTGTTATTAGTGGGAGCAGATCCTCCCCACTTGCTAAGCTCTACTGAACAAGTAGAATTTGGTCCTCCTGGAAGCCCAGTTGCACTGCATACTCATCAAGGATGGGCACTGCAAGGTCACTTGTCCTTGATAACAGACTAATTCTACCTCTCAGTTCCAATTTTTTAGCTGCTTCAACCAAAAATCAGTTACAGAGGGATGTAGAAAGATTATGGCAGATGATGTCCTTCCTTATTCCCAGTCATCAAAGAATGCTTTTTGGCCAAAGCAAGACCAAAAGGCTCTTGAGTGCCTGGAGCAGAAAACAGAATGCCTAGAGATCAATGTTGTTGTAAGATATACAACTCCCTACTCCCTTACTTCGAGCCAAACATACACATACATTGGTTCACACAGAAAGCCAGCTTTCAAAGAATCCAGTGTGTACAGCAACATAAGGTCAGAAAATTCAAAAGCTTGTTGAATCTGGCAAAGTGAAGAAACTGACCCCACAAGAAGTGGCTCTCACTGATGAATGTAGGCCTGTATGTATATCTGGTATGTACCTCATCAAAGGCCTAAGGATCCAAACATTTCTCCTGAAGACGTGACACGAATTGAAGAAATCTTTGTTTTGTGGCCAGAGCTTTTCCAAATTATACCCTTCCCAATTCAAACTCTTGGTCAGAGCTCTTTCCCCTGATTCATCTCCAGAGGAAAAACTCAGTCAAAATAAAGCAGTGCTTCTATTCAATCAAGCACAAGAGGACTTTAAAAATATGTTAAAAATTATGTTTACATATTTTGGGGTGGCTGTTGAGCATTCTCATGGGATCACATGACGTAGCAAGTTGAATTTTCATGGTGTTAATTGCATTTAAGATTCTGTTTGTTTTTTATTGTCTTTTGTTTATAGAAACCATACAACTCTATGTCTGATTCTCATGGAACTATGGCCTGATTAAAAATATGTTTAGGTTTGGAGTAGGGTTAAGGGATCTAATAATGATCTATAAAATGGTAAAGGGAAATTATAAAATATATATTTAGAACATAAAAGATTTGTAAATATCTTACTTTTCATAGGCTGTAAATATTAGATTACATTATAAAACATTTAAATGTTTTATCTTTTAAACATACAAAGAAAATTATTTTGCACCTGTAAATGTTGTACGTATTGACAATGAGACCTGACTGGCAAATGTAATATATTTTTTTCACTTCACTGGAATCTGACTACTTTAGTTGCTGAAACTCACCCTGAGTCTGTACTCAACCTTGAGGATCCTACAGTTTAGGATGGAGACGGTAAGGCTGGGAGGAATGGGCAGCACTTTAGCGACGGTTTTTCTTGAGTTTGGCTCAATTGGTTCCCCTTCCTCTTTAAAAAGGTCATGTGTGTGAAGTTTTCTCTTTCCTCTTGCGAAAAAACTGTGTTTTTCGTAAAGGCAGTATTTTGGCTTGACTGAACGGGATGAATTGTTCTGAACTTCAGCCAAAACTTTCAAGCACTCTCCTGTAGTGAGACACAATTAGGTAAATTAAAATTACTTGACAAATTAATCACAATCACAAATTCCTCTTAATTCAGAATCATATCATTTGAGATAGAAAAAAAATAGACACTGAAAAATTGTAACTTGTACAGAGTACCGTATTTTCCTGCATATATCCCGTGGGTTATACCAGATTTTACAAGCCCCGGCAGGGAAGGTGCGGGTTATATAAGGGTGCGGGCTGTATCATAAATTTTTTACATGTAAAACATATATTTCAATATATTGTTTGAAAAACATAACAAACATAATTTAGTTATATATTGTTCTAGGTTTGATTTGCTAGGGGTGGATATTATGGCTACTATGGTGACTTCACAACAACTTACTGTATCAGGACCAAATCAACATTTCAGGATACAATTTCATATCCGTGGTTATATTGCTATGCACTTCAGCATATGCAATGGCAGTTAGCTTGAAGTTGGCTGTGTAAAACATTCGTAAAATGGCATTTTTTAAATAAAAGAGAAAAAAATTATTTAAACTCGAATCTACACTTCACAAGAATACAAGATTATTTAGAAATGTTTGCGTTTATCGGTATATAGCCTGTAGTTGAGTCACAGCTTCTAGAGACATCCTACGTGCACTGTGTACTAAGCACTGTGTACCGAGCCTGAACAGTTAGTTGACGTCATGCGAGCAACATTCGAAATGGACAATTGTGGCATTCAGCCTCAGGACCTCACACCATTGCATATCTGGCTCACAAGTACCTGGCTTTAAAATTCAAATCTGCCGTCTGCCAGCCAGAATATAGTGGAGGCAGGGTGACTAACTTGAGCTGATGCAGAGGGATGAATATGGACCGGGGCGACTGACTTGATAGCATAAATACAAATTTGCATGTTGGGCAGGTGAGCGAAAATGTAGTAGTTGTAGTATCGTTCGTCATCCACGTGTGAGCATTGACGAATTCAGTCCTTCTAAAAACAGTAATGGGAGACATTGTGAACATACACGAAAAAGTTGATCAATCTATGGTTGTGGGTTATAAATAAGGAGCGGGTTATGCCAACGATGTTTTACACAAAACCCCAAAACACACGGGCTATGTGAGGGTGCGGATTATCTGTATCTGCGGGATATATGCAGAAAAATATGGTAAAGGTATGTACATTATTTTTCTATCAGTCTATGCTAGATTGAAAAAAATATATAATTCTACAAGAGCTCTGTTGTTTCAGGGACTGTTTTCATGGTGAATCACACAATCTGAAACTCATGGAAAATGTCCATCCACCTCCTTACCTATTCACCTATGTTTGCAATTTTATAAACATGTCTTCTTAAAAAGATTCATAAATCGTTTCAATAAAGCTCCACTTAAAATGGTGGTCTACAGGGATCCAAATTTGAGTTTTGACAAACAAGAAAAATTCTGAGGTGTTAAAATGCTATATATAATTTTACCATGGTAGTATCCCATTTTCTCAGTCCTAATGTTCATGGAGACACTCCCAAATGTGAAGAATTTCATTTGTTCATGTTGGGTTCCGCATTGAGGTGCCTAAAAAGAACAACACAAAATGTGTAAAAAAAGAGGTGACTGAATATTAAAACTTCTTAATTATTTAATTATAAAACTTCTTTAAAAAATCGTAATTATTCATTCATAGTAGAGGAAAAATATATTAGATTAGAAAGTGCATGGGATTTTCAATAACGATAATCTTACCATTAGTTCAGGATTGGACACATCAGGACTGGGGACATAGTGAAACTCTGCTTTGGCTTTGCTAGAAATACGCATTGATCGAGATAGTTTTGTCTCCAAAGTATAGACAATTTTTCCCATTGAAGCTTTGAAGGTTGGCGGAAAGTGCCTATAAGAAAATAATGCCATGTGTAAACTGTCATTGTACAGCAGAAGGTAAAGTATGATTAAAAGGTTGAAATTCTTGAAAATAATATTGACAAAAGTAATATATTAAATATGTTCTATCTGAGCCATTTGATTTAATTTGGGTAAGGGTCAACACAATTAGACCTGCTGGTTGGGCAGAGCTCAACAATAAACAGAGACTCTACAAAGAGACTCTACAAAGTGACAAAGGAAAAACAAAACATTTCATTTGCTTCCCATGTTATCTTTTTTTTTTTTTTTTTTTTTTTTAAATATTGCATTGCTGTCCTTTGCATTTCTCTTGAAAATGTTATGTGGAATAAAAACAAGCATCATACCACCTCACTGGATCACTAATGAATTCCCTGCATCACATCTTAATTGAGAAGCACAAAAAGAACAAGTATTGTAATAGTGACTTTAAAAGTTTGAAACCTTTTATATTGTGCAACTTTTTATTTATATAGGTTTATTTATATGGGACATGGTCCCATCTGAGCTCTGACCAGAAGGCCTTGAAGGCCAGAAGAACTGCCATCATTTTCAGGTAGTTGATGTCTCAGTTCATCATCGCCCTGCTCAGTGTTTTTTTTTTTTTTGTCTGGATAAATGGTTAAGCAACAGAATATTGGTGCTAGCTTCCATCTCACAATCAGACAAGACTAAAGATATAAAGGACCTTGACCAGTCTCCCTGTAGAACGAACTCTTGGCATACAGTAGTGTTTAGAAACAGACCAAATAAATGTTGCAATGACTTACATAAAAAAGAATTATGTCAATTATGTCACATGGATTCCTCACTTGGTTCTTAACATATAAAACATTCTCCAAGAATTGTGCTAGCTGTGATGAGTTTGGGAGCTTGATTCATTTTGCCATAATGTGATTGTGATGTCTGAAGCTTTGCTTTCACACACACCCACGTGACTGCTTCGTACTTGGTTTCAAAAATAGTGCTAACTCTTTCTGCAGCTCTAGTATGTGTCACTTCTCTGAAGAGATTAAATTCTAATACAAATTCCATCTTTTGACCACAAGATGTTGTTAGTGTGTGCAGTGTTTTATGGTACAGTTGATGGCAAAGTTGATGATTTCATTAAATCTCTCATCATTGACTGATGCCTCAAACCACAGAACATTGGTCCCATCAGATCAGAAAGTGACAAAGTACTAGACAGGTTATAAAAAAGAAAACAAGGGGGGTTAGGCATCAAAAGGTACAGCATAATTTGTTCCCTATGATTTACAACAAGAACAATTCCCTTTTTAGTACCAGAGGCAGATCAAAGTTATTTTGTATAGGCTACTTAATAATTCATCTCTTTTTATATGCCTTGTCTATGCATTTATTCAAACTCTGTTGAATACATGTTGGTAACAAATATCACGTGTAGACTATATTATGTTTGGTATAACCAACATAGAGGAGAAATAACATTTCTAAATATTAAAACTTTTAATAAAGTCGTGTTTATTTGCATGTACTCAAGGATAAAATAAATGACTTTACTTTTACACTAGTAAAGTAGTGCAAGTCATTTTGTTTGTGTATAAAATATTACACTTGTCGAGATGAAAGAAACCCGTAACTTACTGTAGAGGCAACTGAAGGGTGAATGGGTAAACATGACGGCCTGGTGCCACAACCGAAGAATCTAAAGAGTTAGACATCAAATCAAAGATCAGCATGTTTTCCAGATTAATTCTCTAAGCTCTTTGTTTTTACATATATAGCCTATCTAATTCGGTAACAGACTTACACGGCTGTCCTGATGGATCTCTCAGCATGTCATGGTCATTCCCTACAAGATCAAGTTACAGCACAAAATAAAGCTATTAAATCGACCTGCTTTCTACTAACTATAACACAAAAACTAGAACTGTAGTTCATCTTACCGTGTGTTTTGTTTTCCCGAACGAAAAATCTCTCCACGGAGTAATACTTTTCCTTATCCGAGTAAACAACAGTACTTTTGTGACGCTCCCTCCAGCAAACCTCTGCTTTCCCTTTGATCTTCACACTCAGCGACTGCATTTTCGTTTCCTTCGCTACATCCAGAATGACATGTCCCGAAATAAAATCCCCGCTGGTGAAGGTATTATTCTGGTTAATAGGACTGTAAATAACAGCAATATTTTTCACAGTTAGGGACATCTCGTCTCATGGTGCCAGCATCCGCTTCTAGGAAACAATCAGCAAATTATATGGACCAGTTGTGGGCGTGGCATGACACACACATATATATATATATTAGGCACATTAGTATTTTCTCATTAAAAAATTGTTTTAAGACAGTTATTTATATCTTTTTTCTAAAGTGTGTCATTAGGAAATATCACTTTACATTTCAAAAATCACAAGTATTCTTTTTTCCATTAATTTTATTATCCAATGGGATCTTTGTATACACATGGAATCTGAAAACAGCCAGTGCTCCATGGTAATGTAAACTGATATTTCCTACTGAGACTCTACAGCAAATTCTATGGAGGGGAAATACTAGCATCCAAAAGACTGTACTGTATATAATGGGTACAGTAATGTATACAGTCATGGCCAATTTTTTCAAGTATTGTCGGAAGTATTAACTTAACTTAATTAAATAATTACTTTAAAACATTGGCTTTCTTGTGTGTCCCAGTTTTGTTACGTCCCTTTTGAGCCGCGGGGCGTAACACTCACAGAAAAGTTTTGCATTAATGTCATCAACTGTGGAGAAAGGACAAGGAGATGCAGGTTCCAAACTAAACTCTCTTTATTGATAAACAGGAAACAAAATACTTTAGATAGAATAGAAATGGCACTCTGTGGTGCAAAACTCAGAACTCTTAGAACACATGGAGAACTCGAAAAGACATCCACACACTACGTTAACATCCGCTGAACAGTGAGAATCATCGACAAAGACAAGGGAAACACGAGAGGGATTTATACAGGAGGAAATGGGAATCAGCTGACATGACTAACAGGATAACTGACTAACAAGACAGGTGTTGGAAGGGCAACAGAGAGACACAAAAGGGACCCGGAAGTGAAACATGACCAGACCGTGACAATTAACACATGTTTTGCAATACACATGTACACTTACTCGAGTACCTTTTGGCAAACTGTACTCAGTCGACGGATAGTCAAGGATATTCACCCTGAGCCTGCAGGACAGCTTGAATTTCTTTGGTTCTTGTTTGGGGCTGCTTATACACCATCCGGACTATCCTGCGTTGCAACCTTTCATAACTGTTTCTGTTTTGGCCACGTCTAGGGAGTTTTACATTTACTCATTTAGCAGACACTTTTATCCAAAGCGACTTACAATTTGAGAAGTATAGACGCTATTTGTCCAAAGGATATAAAAACACATAAGCACTTACAATATAAAGTTTCAAACATTTTGAACACAAGTTGCACAAGCATGGGGAATAGAGAAAGAAAGAGTGTGTGTGTGTGTGTGAGTGTGTGTGTGAGTGTGTGTGTGTGTGTGTGTGTGTGTGTGTGTGTGTGTGTGTGTGTGTGTGTGTGTGTGTGTGTGTGTGTGTGTGTGTGTGTGTGTGTGTGTGTGTGTGTGTGTGTGTGTGTGTGTGTGTGTGTGTGTGTGTGTGTGTGTCATGTTAGGTACTCATGGAAGAGGTGTGTTTTTAGTAGTCTTTTAATCTTGGACAAGGAATCTGCATTCCGGATGAGGGCAGGGAGGGCGTTCCACCAGCTGTGATGTGAGTTAGTGCTGCAGATTGTAGGAGAGAAGGCTTGCAAAGATTTAGCAGTATGGACGTCATTCAACATCAATGTCAGAGATAAGCTACAATCCCATGAGTTGCAAACTTCTTGATAACGTTGTGCACCATGGACAAAGGAACATCTAGATCTCTGAAGATGAACTTGTAACCTTGATATTGTTAATATTTTTCCACAATTCTGGTTTAAGTCCTCAGGCAGATCTCTTCTCCTCTTTCTGTTGTCCATGCTTAGTGTGGCACACACAGACACACAATGCAAAGACTAATTCAGCTACTCTCATTTTTATCTACATTTAGGTGTGATTTTTATATCACCACTTGGCCCAGGTGTGTTTAAAGGAGCATCATATGCTTTTATCAATCTTACTCATCCACAATTTTTAAAGGGTGCCAAAAATATTATCCAGCCCATTTTTGGAGCTTTGTGTGAAATTAAGTCAATTTATTTTCTGTTCCAATTCACACAAAGGGAATAAACGTGCATAGCAAAACATATGTTAATGCAATACTTTTATGTGAGCAATACTTGATTTTGGCCATGACTGTATAATGGAAAGGTCTATAAAGTAGAACAGCAGAATGTAAATATGCATGGAATAAAGTTATGGGTATAGTTAGGGTGTGTTTGGATCTTCTAGCTCCAATGACTATGCCCAAATTACATCCAGAGAGGGGGAGCTGGACTTCACGCTCCACTTAGTCTCAGCCTCAGATGTCAAGCCCACAGAGCGCTAGCTGGTTTCTGTCATCAGTTTGAAGGTCTTTCTACTTAAGACTTTGCTACAGCTCAGTGAGTAGCCTATCTTTATTACACACTACATGAAAGGTAATGCCATATATTCAATGTAAGACTTTACCTTTGGAAATAATAAATGTGACTGTCTTGTAAAGTCATATCATAAAATTCTCTTACAATTACAGTAAGATAATAAATGAGTAATTGAGAATTACATAATTGAGAATTTTTCTCTTGCAAATATGCATAACAATCTGTTTAACAATCTTGGTCTGTTTTTCTAGTTGTCCACTAGGTGGCAGAATGCTACACGTGAACACTATAAATGTCGAATGTTGCAAAGTAATAAATATTGCACAGAAAAACATATTTGTATAACTCTAATGGGAACTAAATAAAGAGCTCCTTAAATGTACAGATTTTTATAAAAATAAAATGACAGTATTACTCTGCTAAGGGGAGTGAATGTGTATGTTCTTGCACAGGTCCTGTTGATCTGTTGTTTTTTGTCTTTATCAATAAATGAGTGATTTTAACCTGTCTTTCTACTTTACAACTGTGGCCAAACTACTGCATTTGAGGTTAAAGTAAAAATCATGTCTCATTCCCGATGCATGCTCATGTACAAATGTGCGTACAGGTTGTTTTAAGAACAAATCACGATACATAAACAAAATTACATAATAAAATGTATTCTAAATGTACAAACAATTAGAGAGATTTTTCGTTAGAAGTTCTCATGTGCGTTCAAATACGAAGTAATCCAAGTAAATTATTAGAGAATGAGACCAATGTTCGCATAGCCTCTGACCATTATGTTCATATAAAATCATGTGAAAAACAAAGGACCTGAGTGACCAAGATTGACCTATAATTATTATTTTAATATCTAATAAAAACCAAAACAGCACAAACGAACGAGACTATTTTGCTTTTATTTTGCGTTGGGTGGGGGGCAAACTTCACGCAGGTGCTCTGAAACCATTTTTAAAAGTATTTCATTATTGTTTTGTTCACTAGATGGCAGCACGTTACATGTGTACCTAGTTGACTGATTTACAAACGAATCTCGATAGCCCCAAGACTAGTGCAGAATCCAGAACTGGAGATTAGGACAGTCAATAATAATAGTAATAATAATATTAATAATAATAATAATAAATATGTTTAAATGAATGCTCATTTTGTAAGTATGTATAGTATATCCATATACATATCCACCCCACCGAATTCACGGGCTTACCGGGCGCGTGGCCGCAGTCAAAGCGAAAGGTGTTGAGGGGGCGTGGCCATATAGGTTATTTGCAGAGAGAGAGAGAGAGAGAGAGAGAGAGAGAGAGAGAGAGAGAGAGAGAGAGAGAGAGCCTCGATCCATCCAATGGTGAGAAGCTGACTGAGTCGCTATGGTGACGAGATTGTTTCAACTGAGGCTATGATGGGTTGACAGGTGCGTGACAGTCGCGTCTGTACAAGCATGTACGCCAAAGGCAAGAACAGCGTGCCATCGGACAGCCAAGCCCGAGAAAAGTAAGTTTAATTGATCAGGCAGTGGAGGAGGAATGCTCGCGATCACATCTGCAGACGCACACACACATGATTTGGACAGAGACATGCAAGACAGCGGCTGGCGCATGTACGCTTTGCTCCTCAAGTTACGCTCTTTCTGCATTACGAGATATTTTGTGGTCATGTAGTAGCTTATATGATTATCAAGAATAATTTAGTTTCCTTTAATGTTCTTGAGCAGTCAATGGCAGAATCCTATACACAGTATTGTAATTAACTTGTACTAAGATAGTTTGCTTCTGTTTTCCGCTGTAACTCAATGTTTTATGCGTTTTGAGTGACCTTTCCAGCTGTCCGTATGAATGTCTCTTGGCTGACTTTCCGTGTTTTAGATATTTTGACTGATCGTAAACAAAACAGGGTTGGTTGTGTTATGTTGTTCTTAGAAGGTGCTGTGCAAGAAGGTGTTCTTAATCATAAAGATGATCAAATAATGTTAGTTATTGGTTGATGACAATTTGCATGGGCATTGACTTTTTGTTTCATCCATTGTTTTTAGCTTTTCTATTTTGTGGTTTAGTTCAGTAGTTCAGTGGTGGATGTTTTATTTAAAGGTACTTAATATTTCAAAAAATGTTTTCACACAAAGAAGTGAATATCACTTTGCATTATGTTCATTCACATGAGATGAAGATCTAAGTATTTTATATGTATTGGGAAAAAAACCCTTTTTTTATGACCAACAAGCAGTCCTGACACCACAGCTCCAAACAAAATTCATAATCAAAACAACAGATAATGTGTTGAAGGTGGTGTGGTTGTATTGTATGATGGGTGTTGTAAGTCACTTAGCAAGTCATTTGTATTTTATACCTTGAATTAATTTCCACAGTGTTTTTTCATGTTTTTTTCTGCTGTGAGGTTACACACTAGACAAAGGGCAATACTCACTAAATTTAAATAATGAAAGTTGATTCAAAAAAGAAACTTATAGTAAAGGCAAACCTTGTTTGCTGAATAGCAATCTTAAGCATCCCCTTCAAGGCTTAGTTCACCAAAAAATGAAACTGATCCCATAAAAGCCCAAAAGCGTTCCTAGGTGTATATAACTTTCTTCTTTCAGCCAAACACATCTGGATAACACATACAAAAAATATCCTGGCTCTTCCAAGCTTTATGATGGGAGTAAATGGTATCTCAGATTTTGAAGCCCAAAAAAAGACATCCATCCATCATAAAATTAGTCTATACAACTCCAGAGGGCCTTCTGAAGCAAAGCAGCGTTTTTTTTTTTGTAAGAAAAATATAATTTTTTAGAAACTATACTCACTGGCTTCCATATGCAAGTCGAGTTGACGAATGACGTAAAGCTTGGGTGAGAGTTGACGCCGTCGCTTCACTTCAGAAGGTCCTGAAGCTGTATGGATTACTTTTATGATGGATGGATGGATGGATGTGCTTTTTTGTCCTTCAAAATCTATAGTGATAGAATATTTTTAATATAATTACGATTAGTAAATTATGCAATAATTAAAATGTTGGGGTGAATTAATACTTTAACTTACAAATTGCTCTAATTTTAGACAGCTGTAAAGACTCAAATTGTAGTCAATGCTTTGTTTTGCAGGCCTATCTCAGTTTGAGGAGTCACATTTCAGGAAGGTGATTAAAACTACCCTATAAGTAGCAATTTGACCTAGATAGTTAATGTGGTTAGACTTCCATAGTTACATATTCTCAGTAACTTTCTATGAGTTGTACGGCTTAATTAAATGTACTGTATATAAAAGGTAACAAATTAACATTTGACAGCTGCAAAATAAAAAAATAATAATAATAATAAAAAAGAAAGTAAAAGAGTAAAAACTGGCTTTGGTGAGTAAATAAAATGACAACGGGTCTGCAACTTTATGAACGGCAACTAGATACATGGTTTAAACTCTCACTGATGTAAGTGATCTGAGCCCTTCCAATCAAATTCAAAGACATACAAAGCATCTACTAAAGAAAACATATGTCACAACGTGTCTTCCAACAACTTTTAGCTCAGTGGAAAATGTACCATAGGATGTTTATCTAAGACGTCTGATGTGTCTTCTCTTCTCCAGAAGTCCATATGTGGAAAACTCCTCACATTGAGCTGCCACACCAAAAATAATGAAACAAAAGCACGGTGGTGGTTTTTGTGACAGTTTCCATAGAAAGACCTATCCAAAATGAAAAAGTTCAGTAATTTAGCTATCATTGAGAGAATGTACCCCCCCCCCCCCCCACCCCACAAAAAAAAAAAAAAACTGGCAGATGCTTTTATCCAAAATATTCTACACTGCATTCAAGCATTTATTATTATTATTTTTAAATTCATGGTGTCGACCTTGGTGTCGCTAGCATCATGCTCTTTACTGTTTGAGTACCTACAAATATTTTTAGAATTTCATCAATAGTTCGTAAGAAATATCTTAACCAACTAATAATTGGCAAATGTAAAAAGTTAATTTTGAATCCTGCATACATATACTTCCACTATTAAGTTCCAGAATGTTGCTTTTCAAATACATTTTTCTTTGTATTTTTTAATGTGGAGAAAAGTGTGATTTTTCTGTTCTGCAGTTGTTTTCAGTATGTAAGAGAGAATGGCTAGTGTTGTCGTTCCTGCTGCTGGAACAGTTTTCCCGCAGAGTGGTTGGCCTCTGATATTTCTCTCCATCATTGATATGCAAGCGGCATCACACCGGCCCTACTGCAAGGTTAAGCAAGCATGACGGCATGGCTTAGAAACTGGCTAGGATTCTTTCTCTCTGTCTTTAGCCTGTATGGTATACAGCCTTCCTTTTTTATTAACATTTCACTCACACACACATACGCGCACACACGCACACACACACACACACACACACACACAGAGTTTGTTTTCCCATGTGTCCTTAGACATGTTTGAAATTCAGAAAAGTTTAGCGGTTTCTGCATTATTGCCATTTTGGACTATTTCTGTTGTTGTTGAAAACTAGACTAAGATCTTCTGCTAAGCTTGTGTGTTGTAGGTTATTTTCCAGAGCTGCTCATTTTCTCCATGCTTTCATCTGCAAGATAAGCTGGCATTTCCTGTTGTCGTGGAGAAAGGCATTGTTTCACAAGGTGTTGTGCAGCATGCTTTGGACTAAACCCTGAAAGTCCTGGTTTTCATTCAGATTGTTCACATTTTTGTCATCTACACGCCTTATCAAACTACATTTCTTATCAAAAATATTAAACACAAGCTGTGTTGTATTGTATTTCTATAAAATTATTTCCAGCTTCAGTTGTTAAACATGTCCATATTGACCTAGTAGAACATTTTAATTAAACCAGAATAGAAGAATGTAGCATTGTCCTGTCCACACAGGAAATGAGTTTCATTCCTTAGACTTACATTTACCCTCTGAAATTGTTCTGTGTTTCTTTCATAACTCCTGTATCCTATTTTCCATTTCTCCTGTCTTGATCATGTGTTTTTCCAAACAGAACGATTTAAAAAAAAAAAACTAAATTGATTTATTAAATTGTTTACAAGTGATAGTAAAGACCCTTTCTTTACTTCAAAAAGTTTCTATATTAAATAAATGCTGTTCTTTTGAACTTTCTATTCAAAGAATCATGTTAAAAACACATCACTGTTTTCACAAAAAAAAAAAAATTCTTTGATTGGAGGATCAAAGATGTAACATTTTACAGGACATAAAACCGTTCTGTTCATTTTATCTTAAACAACTAGAACATGATTTTCACAAAAATATTAAGCAGCACAACTGTACTCAACATTGATTTAAAAAAAAAAAAAAGCAGACATGTTTTTGAGTAGCAATTCTGCATATTAAAATGGCTTCTGCAGGATCATGTGACATTGATACCATGACAGAAATACATAAATGTTAAAATGAAAAACTGATTTTAAATCGCATAACTTTTTACTATAATTTTCATCATATAAATGCAGCCTTTGTGAGCATAAGGGACATAAAAACAAATTTCTGAATGCATACCACCGGTTGCAGTCAGAGGCGAAAAAAAAGGATCTGGGTGCTGCACTACTTTATTACAAACCAAATTTACTAAACAAAACACTCTTTAAAAACCAAAACAACAACAACAAAAATAAAAATAAAGAACAGGACAACCAGATATAACATCGACAGACAACTAGAAAGAACAAAACACAGGGCTTAAATACACCACAAACTGTTCAGGGAGACGAGACACAGCTGGCGGAACTCACGTGGCGATTACAAGAAACAGGTGACTAATATTAAAACAACAGAGCACATGGTAAAAACTCAACTAATGCAGACAGATACAACAAAACAGGATGAACACTAACCCAACACTAAGCCCAATTGTGACAGCTAGTGTGTATGTATACATATTTTTTACCTTTTGCATAAATATGCATCCCTACATTACACCATTGTCTATTATCTACACATCAAAGTTCAAAACCAACATAATGTGTATAAATGTATATATTTTCAAAGGTTCAGCTATAGATTTCAGGTACTGATGCACATGGTTTTGTTGAATAAAAGCAACATCTTGTTATCTGTTGGCTATTTTACAAAACATGGTTGTAAAAATTTTCCCCCGTTATCCACATGTCACTCTCCTTTCTCCTCTTCAGCTTTCATCATTAATCATTTATGAGTTCCTGCTTTCCTGTCTCTCCTCTTCAACCCATCTCTATATTTGTCTTTCTGCATTCATCACCTGTTCTGTTTCACTGCATCTAATGTGTCAAACACATACCCATTGACGGATTTGTCCCAAAAAATGCAGATACACACACACAGACAGGATCACCCCCAAACTCCATTGCTTCCCGCTCTCTAATGTCTCTTGGGAAATTAATCTGTTTGTGTCTAGTGAGTGTACGGCAGCCAATGATGATGTTGTCAGTTCATCTGGAGAATGGGAAAGAACGCTGTGTGGATGGGATGAGGATGCAGCATGAGGTTAATGAAGCGCTTTGAGACTATGTGTTCATCTTGATGCTGTTCTCTTCTGTCATTATTATATCTTTATTTTATTTCTCAACAAACAGCTAATATCTTGAGCTGTGAGGTCATTATATTATTATTATTATTTTTATTAAAACAAATTTAATTGACTATGATAGTGTTAATTTAATGTTTTGATCAAGGTTTTTCAGCTATGTAAAACTGGCTAAATATCAATCTTGTGCTTATTAATTATTTTATTCAGAATTTTTCAAATAATCTTTAATAGTTTATTTGTATTTAATTTTTTGTTATTTAGTTTTTTTTACTTTGTTTTTAATTTTAGATTGTTTGTTGGTTGTTATATTTCTTCGGCCTATACTATAGGCTTAAGCAGGGAAAAGTTTATATATCTCATATATATATATATATATATATATATATATACAACTTTATATTTATGTGGTGAAGTGGTTTTACTGATTGTAGAGTTATCATGAGCATTGTAATGTTTGAAGCAGATGTCATAACAAATGTCAGTCATTTACATTTATGAATTTGGCAGACGCTTTTATCCAAAACGACTTACATTGCATTCAAGGAACACATTTAATCAGTTCTTGCTTTCCCTGGGTTCGAACCCATTACCTTGGTGTTGTAAGCACCAGTGCTCTACTGTTTGAGTTTCAGGAAAACTCAGCAGACTGGGAGGATCTTAAAATAAGCAGTTCTTTCATAAATACGTAAGATCTTACCGTCAAGATGTAGAAATACAAACCAGAAGACAGAACCCAATGAGCGCAGCGGTGAAAATAGAAGGGGCTACATAAGGTCTAAAGTTAAATGTAAAAATCTCATCTTAATGTATGTCTCACCACCATCTTTTATTTATAAACTCTTGAAACCTAGTTTTGTTTCCATTCCAGTTTGAAGATTTTAGACTGCAAGAAAGTTCCTCTCTCTGTCTCTTTTCTATTTTTTTGTCACTAGAATATGAAAGTTTGCTAACAATCTGGAAGATTAATTCTCAGGAGCTCAGGGCCCCCCCATCATTCCTCAAGCCTCCAAATCTCCTCCCTCAATCTCGCTTGTGTTTGATCTTGGTTTGCCAATGTTTCTAAACTCTGCTGTCATTAGTGTACAACTACTTTTACATTGTCTTATACATTGTAGTGAATGTTCTTCATATATTTCACATTTTTGTTTTGAGTGTATATGCATTCTCATTTGGAGGTCAAGTGTGTTGTCTGCAGAAACAAGCAGGAGAGGGAATACTGTGTCTCCAGACATGTGAAATATAATTAGATTTGACTGTGCCTGAAATGATAAAATTTAATAGGATACTGCTGGATTCTGCTGACTCAGGTACACTCACACATTCATAGAGGACACAAAAAAAATCTAAATGAAAATCCTTAGCTTTATAACAATAAACTCACCAATACGAAAAAATAACAAAATGTTATCGCAGTGATTTGGAACACTAAAAAAGTTCCAAGTCAGATTGTAAAACTGAAAGTGCAGTGGTGAACTGAAGACTACTTAGAAGACTGAACTCTCTGTGAACTCAGTGTTTGCACAAAGTTTGTCTTGATTATGATCTTCAAACTACGACTTTTGAAACGGGTTGCCTCATTAAATTCACATATGGGTTACTTAACCATATGAGAGGTTACACAGCTACAAGATAAAGATATGGCTTCAATTAAAGCATAGTGCATCCAGACAAAAATGAAATGAGTGTCCGGATGTGTCAAAAGTGTTGTGCCACAAAATGACAATGACAGATGACAAAAAAGCACTATAAAAACAACCATTAACATTAGTCCTAATGACTACACTCTTCTGAAGCTTTGATGTGAGATTAAATAACGATTCACTAAAAATCTTTCCCTTTGCTGTAACTCAATTTGTGAAATATTGAAAATGCACATTGCCAGGGTCATGGTTTTGTTTTGTGTGATTTGATTCAGTTTTGTTCTTTCTCCCTGTCATTAACTGTATCCTAGTTTATCACCTCATTAATTTGTCATTTGGTTCAGCTGGTCTTGATTAGTTTGTTTGGTCCTTATATTTAAACTGTGTTTCATTTGGTTTCTCGTCTTGTGTTGCTTATGATTAAGGATAGTTGTGCTTGTTTTTCTCTTTGGAAATTGAAGACGTTTTGCATTCTTTCTGAGTTGTGTGTATTATACTGAAACTTTCAACATACATGGTATTGACCATTTTCATATTTGGTGAATTAACAGATTTCAGTCTTTCATCTCACACAGACCTCTCATATGGCTTCAAATTATATTGTATGGGTTCTTTAATGTCATTTTTGTTGCTTAATTGATCACAAAGCACTTAAGAAAGTAGCATTAATGCTCTGCTAAACATATTTTGTGTCTCACAAAATACAGGTTTGGAACAACATGAAAATGTGTAAATGATGACTAAATTTTAATTTTGGTTGAGCTATCAAGTTAAGTTTGCCATGGCATGATAATTATTTATCACTAACATTTTAAGAAACTGTACAGTATTAGTATTGGATCAAACCTGAGATAAAGGCATCTTGAAGGATCTAATACAGTTTCTTTTAAAGTAAGTTTCCTCAATATCTTCTTAATTTTTCTGTTTCTGCAGGTTAGCTCTGTATGTGTACGAATATCTGCTACATGTGGGAGCTCAGAAATCAGCACAGACTTTCCTGTCAGAGGTAAGTGAACCAGTTATTTGCAGTTTTTCTAAGATCTTTACTGTGAATAATGTGATCAATTCAAGATGATGTAGTTTTAATTAGATATTATTTACGTGTAGGCTTACAGTACCAGTAAACGGCTCTTATGGAACCCTCACTGTTTTCTGATCCCAGCTTAATTGAATTATTCTGGATACAAACGCACACTAGCACTAGAAACTAGGCTTCTGTTTAATGGCACTGTCTCTTAGAGATACAACAGGGTACTGTATGCTTATTTACACAAATTCTCAGAAGGACTGAGTGTTCTCTAAATGAACGTTGTTTATCTTTAACATGAAATTTTAGTTTGAAATAGCTGGTTTTGAAAGGCATTCAGATGACCCAGAACAAAGTTGGACCCTTTGAAACCTGTTTGCATTGAAGCCACAATTCATCAGACAGCAAGCAATATGTTTTGAATTCCTTCTGAAGGGTCTGACACAGAGAAACTCAGTTAATGGCTTGTCATCCTCTCAAACTGTGTTTGGGAAAAATATGTTTATATCTGTTTCCACGACAGCTCACTTACTTATGACATGATCACTGACAAGATACAATTGAACAGTAAAAGAAAACACAGATGCAGACACGTTTTGAAATTCTGAGTCGAGTAAATATTTGCGAATGACAGCGGATCAGATAAATACTGGAACAGAACAAAGAGAGAGGAGAGAAGACAGAATGAGACTGGCACAATCACAGAGGTAAAAACACAAAAGCTGGCCGACTACTTAGACGTGAACATCAACAAGCCAGACACTGCTGTCGTGACTCAGTCCAGCCTCTGTGACTAAGCCACCCGCCCCGTCCATTGTGGCTGGTTTCCTTTGCGACTCCTGTCTTTTGCCACCCTGCTCATGTAACCAGTTCCCGCTGGACTTGAACCCAAAAATAGCAGTGGCTTTCGCAGCAAAGTATTGAGATTATGTTGGGCACACCCGTGTTGTTTATGGCAGCTGTCGTCAGAGCTTTAATGTCTGTAAACCCACCTCACATGGTGACTAAAACTGATGATCTCATCTAGATGGATGGTGTTTTCTGTTCCTGTTTAGTCTTTTGAGAGAGTTAAGGAAGAGAAAGAGTTAAGGAAGAGAAAGGAGAATGAAGTGCAGAAGGTTTAAACCTGAAGTATACTTTAATCACGTTTAGCCTATCAGTAGTACAGCCGAATGCACAGCCTTTCAAAGTATACTCCATTTGATAGTATGCAAGAACACATGTACTCGACACATGCACACTAGAAAGCTTCATCCTTTTTCGGTGTCTGCACTATTTCTTTGGAGAAATTATGATCGCAAAAAATGTCTTTGTACTTGTTCAAACTAGAGTCAGCATTATGAAATGCTGACTCTTGTAGCATCATGAAATCACGCACACTCTAATCAGCAGTGCTGGTGATTCCACGGCTTACATTTTATCAACTGATGCTGAAATTAATTTGCAATTATTTTTGAAAAACAGTGAAGCAGGGGAAGGATCACTGCATGTTCAGTCTTTTCATTGTGGCAAATTCTTATTTTCAGTTTTGTTCCGTCCGTTCTTTTACGTGGATCTCACGGTCACAAAGTATTAGTCAGATGTTATGGCTAAAGTTACTAGTGGATTACTGTTCCGTTTAGCCCCCTACAGTCGCCTATCAACTTAGTTAAAGTTTAAGCAATACTATTAAATAATGACACTCCAATGCTTGCTATTATCATGATAGTTTTTAACCCAGCCCCCTATTGTTATTAATATAACTACATAACAACTAGAATAGAGCTAAAGCAGAAACCAGAGGTTAAGCCAGAACCATTGAAATAATACTGCCCCAATTGTTGCTATTATCTCAATAGTCTTTTGATCCAGCCCCCTATAATAAATGCAACTGCATAACAACTTAACTGAAGTCGAGCAATTAGTCAGGAATCTAGAATTTCAGATGATGTGCCCCTTGGTCCATCTAAGATGAGATCCAGTTTGTACTCAACCCTGGACACGGATTTGTGGTAGAAATGTACGCAATGTAATCTAGAGGCAGCCACACTCCTAGTGGAGTGGGCACAGACCCTCACAGAGAAGGAAATCCGGCTGACTCCTAAGCCAAATAGATAGCCTCAGCTATCTATCTGCTCAAAGTAGTTTAGATCAGAACAGCTGGTGGGTCCTATGCCACAGACAGACCTAGTGGACATAAGGGTCCAGTGCTCACACTGGAATGACCTTGTTCTTGAATCCTGGCCATGATCACCAAGAGAGAAGCCTCAAGCCATGAAGGAAACAAGTACCGAGAACGAGTCACCCCAAGGTACGTGGTAAGCAAGGCACCTACATAAACCTCTTGGGTGGGAGGAGAGAACCCTCTAGTGAAGCTGTCCCACAGGAAACAGCACAACATAGGGGTGTACAGTTTCCTCGTGTTGGGGGCTCTGGAGAGAAGATTGGTCTCAGCAACCTTGGTTGAGATACGGGAACCCATGTGCCAGGCCCCCTTGGACAGAGATACGCACTCTCTCAGGTTGATCAGGGAAAGGAACAGACATAGCCTCGGTCACCTCCTAGTATCCAGCCCAAAAAATGGTCTAGAAGAAAGAGTGGGATACCACAGAGAACTGCAGGAAGTTCCCCAATTTTCCCCGGGTCTCTGCCCCTGCCGCGACACAACGCCTACACCCATATGATAGGTGACCACCGCTGTGTTGCCGAATTATGGGCAACAAGTTGATGGCCCCTAGGCCTGCCTTGCAGAACCCACTGGGAGACCTCTGGTAGGCGTAAATAAGCAACCAGAGATTATCCAAAGGGAAACAGCCTCTCAAGTCTGTGTTATGAAGGAGTGACCCCTCAGGACCACTCCCAAGCCGTAAGGGTGCATCCGTCGATAGTATACGCGTAGACAAGGAGCATCAGTTACTAGTCCTAGAGACTGGAACCTGCTAGAAACTCTAGGAGGGGGAAACTCCCCAAAGCAACCCGACTCTGAGGCGGCAGATGAGGAGGATCGCGAATGGTGTCAGGACCTCTGCTCATAACCTTCTTAACAGAGGAGGCCGTCCTCAGATACGGCCCAGTGCTAAAGGGTTGAGCCTGAGAGCGCTGGCCCGATCCCCCGGTTTTTAAGGAAGGATAGCGGGTAATGACACTCTGCTTGGGCGGATAGACCCCTCAGGATCACTCCCCACCCGTAAAGGACACATCTGTCACGACACAGAGCTCCGATACAGTCCCTGGAACCAGGGTCCCTCCCCCGTCCATTGGTTCTGGCCACCACTGCTGTTACAGCAACCCGAGTGACTTTACCAATATTGGGAGTCGTTGCCCAGTCACACAGTGCTCGGAGATTGCTTGCAGTAGGTGCCTGGCCCATTGTAAGCTCTTGACCGCTGAAAGGGTGAAATCGATGCACACGGGGAAACTGTGCTGACATCGAAACTGATCCGGAGGAGACACACTCCTCTAAGTTCAGCCTCAACCCCAAAATTTCGAGACATCTCGATGTTGAACTGCTAGCCTGGTGACTTGGCAGATAGCCAATCATCAGAGGATGTTATTAGAACACGCTGTGTCACAAAAAAGGGTGAAAATGTGGGTAACAGAACTAGGCCAAAGAAGAAGCCTCCGAAACAGGTACGCCTGCCCCCCAGAGGTGAACCTGCGGAGCTTCGTGAATGGAGATGTGAGAATGAGCATCTTAGCTAGAAGGTGACAAACCAATCCTCAGATCTGGTTTTAGACCCGATCGTTCATTACTGTGCAATTAAAAAAGACACAGCTGTCACTCGAACCCCATCCACTTGGAACAAAAAAGAGATGGAACAAAGACCCTCTGACCGAGAGGGGTGCATGTTCTATGGCCCCTTGCCTCAGCAGAGTATAGGTAGGCCCCCCTGCTGGGGGGGTAGAACCCCCGAGAAACGGGGTGGAGGAACCCCGAACTGAACAGAGGCTGGTCTGTGCCAGCCTGAACAGAGGCTGGTACAGAAAGAACATCCACAACAGGGCCCAGTTTTTTGGGAACACCTGGGTTAAATGCTTTAGGACCCTCCTCGGAGGGGGTGACTCCCCAAAGCACCCTGACTCAGGGGCGGCAGTTAGGGAAGATCGCCAAAGTGAGGTCTGGATTCTCATGCTCTTAGCCTGCTTAGCAGCGACGATGGTCCTCAGATCCGTCCTCATGCCAGAGAGCGTCAGCCTGACCCCCTGGTTCTCATGAGGGGTTAACGGGTGGCGACACCCCACTTGAGCGGCCCTAGGAGAGGAGCTGTGAGGCAGAGCAAAGCTTCCTGAACGCCACCTGCCGTACAAAGCCTCCTGAAACCTCTCAACGACAGATCCTCAGACTGCGTCGCTGAAAAGGCATGGAGGCAACAGAGGGACATCAGGATCTTTTTCTTTTTTTTTTTAAACCCTCTCCGTAGCTGCCAGAGCCATATTCTTGGAGTGGCCAACTTCTCGTAGAGGCTGACTCCCTAGCAGCCCCACTTGTAAAGTCTGGAGTATAAGTTGGGTGCTTAAGCCTACCACTGCCAGGTTGGAGCGGAATATGCTCTGCCCACCAGAGTAAAGTGACCCGCATGGCTTTGTGGGCAGCGCCGGGGATGAACTCTGACCCTGGGATGGAATCGCGCAGTAGACATTCATCCAAATGTGATTATTAGGATTAGCGTCCTGGTCTTGGCAGTTACATTTACTTATTTATTAATGCGCGATTCACAACCTTGACAATCTCTTCATAGGCCTGGGAGAAAGATAGCGAAACTTCCTCTCCAGTTTCAACACTAACACATCCGACTCCTCAGAGATGGATCGTTGTTGTGTCAGTATGCCCTTGCATGTTTGGAAGAACCTAGAGCCCTAGAGCGTGCTTCCGAATCCAGGCATAGGAACAGATCTGCCAGGTAAGGGCTGAGATAAGGCAGAGCCCATCTCAAACCCCGCTGCCAGATCCAAATGTTTTTATATCATTTCGAACCCTGGAACAAAGATCGCTGCTGAGCATCAGCAACAGCGGGATCCGAGCTCTGGGAATGCAAACCTGGGCGGCGAAAATTTTTTATAAACCACCTTTAGTTTTTTTTGGGGGAGGGGGCAGAGCGATGCAGCGTACAGCCAGTGCCCTGCCAGCTCCAGTGAGGACAGGGGAAGAACACACTCTAATCTTGTTGGTTCACCATTAATATAAAGGTGTGGAAGTCCCTTGTCTTTAGCTAGCTAGGGGAAGATATACTTTTGTTTCACACACACAGATCAACCAGCTTCACACAACACACCTGACACAGGGCTATGCTGAAGACCACTTTCTGGTTTCTGGCACCCTTTTATGATCCTGGATCATGACGTCACCAACAGCCGCGACGATTATCCCTCGATCACGCGATTGATTTCACAGTGCTTCACGAGACTACATGCCAAGGCATTCCCCTAGCGTTTTCGACAGAGCTCGAGTTCCCATGAAAGGGAACTGAAGGTGCTTTTACGGGCTGAGAGTACATTGTAGGTGTGGTTAGAAACATTTGACTGTGCATGTACAATACATACTATGCTGATGACGAAACCTGCATCGCGCACTGTGTGCATACCCTTGAATACGTTAAAACCAAAGTGTACTTTGGGCTTTAGTGGCTTGATATTTGACCTTTGCTATGCCCAACTTGTTACTGATCAGTCCTACCTTAGCAACTTACAGTATAATACAGTATAATAAAATGTTGCAACTTAAAAAAAAATCCTTCCATTGCCATGTTCTGCAAAAGTAACAACCAAGTATGATGGATCTTAACAAAGTGTCAATTGGTTAACTGAATTGAATAAGGATGGCATAGATTGAGTCTCACTGAGTTACAGTTTTATCTCCTAATTATGTTTAAATCACAAAGGGAGCACAGTTCTACTTGTCACTGAATTTTTATAACTCTTCCTTTGTTCTCTGTTTAACTCGGCAGATACGATGGGAAAAGAACATAACATTAGGAGAGCCGCCAGGGTTCTTGCACTCATGGTGGTGGTAAGAATATCTGCTTGAAAATCTTTTTTTAGCACAATTTAAATGGGATTACTGTTCTAAAAATGTTTGTGTTATAATTATTCAAATAGTTACAATACTGAGGTGGAGTGCATTATGTAGATCGTATTGTCTGGATGTGTGGAACACCAAACCTATCAAAATAAACTATAAATAATGTAAAATAATAATTATATAATATTATTTATTTGTGTATTTTTAATCTATAATTATTACATAAAATATTCTAGAATTTATGGATTTGGGTTATGGATTATGGTTGTTCTGTGCAGTTTTTTGTTAAATCAGACTCTCTTTTAATGTTTTAATCCTTAATACTTGATATCAGTGTGTGTGTGTTTTTTATATTACTTATATGATAAAGAATAGTGATAGAATGGTTTGATATGGTGATAAAAGAAAATGTATTATATTTATCAACATTAAAAATGATAATATTGTTATTAATGTTATTATATAATTATCAGTGTTGAATGTTGTGGTTAATATCTTTTTCACAATTATCTGATGAATAGAAAGTTCAAAAGAACAGCAATTGTTTGATGTAGAAATCTTTTGTAACATTGTAAATCGTATGTACTGTCACTTTTGATCCATTTAATTCATCCTTATTTAACAGATATACATAATAATTTCTTTCAAATGCAAAGATACAAAGTTTCATATAAAAGAAATCTTACTGACCTTAAAGTTTTGAATGTTAATGTTAATCACAGACATTCCCATCCGGCTGGAATTTAATTTCTCAGGGGATCCCCAAGTTAGCTGAACTGCCTTTTATTTTATACCAATGTTTTGCAAGAAAAACAGACTGTCACAGAATTGATTTGTCTGATTGTCTACTTCATGTTTCTCCATGCGCTCCTCTGTCATCATCCTAGCCACCTGTTGTGTCATCAATCACCTTTTTGTCGTGTCAGCTGTGTCTTATCTCTGTGATCATCCCCAGTGTATTTATACCCTATGTTTTCCCTCAGTGTTTGTCTGTCCTCATCAGTATCAACCTTTATTTATATAGCGGTTTTTACAATACAGATTGTTTCAAAGCAACTTTACAGTAATCACAGAAAAACTAAAAAATGTTTTTGACTGTACAGCAGCACTAAAAGAGCCAATCAATAAAATTGAAGAATACTAAATGTTAAGTGTCCCCAACTAAGCATGCCAGAGACGACAGTGGCAAGGAACCAAAACTCCAGCAGGTGACTGAATGAATGAAGAATATAATGGAGAAAAAACCTTGGGAGAAACCAGGCTCAGTCGGGCGACCAGTTCTCCTCTGGCCAACAGTCAAACAGTGCATGATTATTACATTGACAAAAATGCAGGTCAAAATATTCGGTCTGGTTGGAGAAGGTATTCATGATCTTCACAGGGGAGGGTCTAGTAGAATCACGGACTTTGCAGACAATTTAGGTGTGTTGTGGCCATTAGGTGTGTTGTGGTGCAGGTCCTTCATCTGATCTGGATTTGGCCGGATCCGGCTGACCACGGTAACCTCGGAATAAACATAGACTAATATCGGTGTAGATGCCATTCTTCTTATGATGTAACAAGTACATCAGATGTTATGGGAATGTTCCCGGTTCCAGGAACTAAATGATTTTACATTTTATTATTATTTTATTTGAATCAAAAAATGTATAATGTATTATGTGTATGTGAGGTTGAAGAGACGTGTTTTTAGTCTAGATGTGTCAGTGTGGAGTTTACGTTGAAGTTTAATGATCCTGTTCCAAGTTCTTCCTTGTATTTTGAGTTTATTCATTAAAAGGCTGTTTACTTTTTCCTCTTTTGTCTTTGTGCACCTTCACCATACTGTCCTGTGACAAAAATGTTTGATTTTGACAGGATAAAAAAAAAATCTCAAAGTACATCTGTGAAACAAACATTTCCTCAGTCCAAATAGGGCTTCATTTAACTGAGGATAGTCATTCATTCTCAGACTGCAGTATTAGTCCTTTTATATTATATTGTGTATCTTTTATCACAGTGTTTTCTGGGACCTCTACTGTGCTGCTTCTGAGAGGAGAGAAACATGTGAACACTCAAGTGAAGCCAAAGCTTTTCATGACTATGTGAGTATAAATACTTGTTCACTTGCAATGAGGATAAACATGATTTTGTGCTGTTACCATGTTTTTAATGGCAGCTGATATCCATTAATAAAGCAATTAATACATTCCTTTGTTTTGTACTGTAAACAAAATCAGTAGGAATCCACTGACCTATAGAATAGCACAGAGTGAGTTAGACCTGGTCCCTGAGAAGCCTTGCTGGATAATTGTGAGTGAGTGTGCAGCTCATAGAAGGAGAGGTAAGGTGGAATGAATAGCAGGAAGGATGATAAATTGGTGGTCCGTGCTGGAGGCATTAGCAATGATGTCATACATTTTCGGTCATCTTGGCTAGAGGTAGGAGGGCACCTTGACCTCTGTTCTGAGTGTGAAAGAGAGAGAAATAGGGTGAGCAATAGGGATGAATATGAAGTGTGATTAGATTAAAGACTTGTCTATAATAAATAGTGACCCATGTGGGTTATTTTAAAATCAGCATAATAACCTCATTGTTCCTCTAATACCACTAAAACCGACTCCACCTACAAGTCTGGTGCCTGTTTATCACAAATGATCACCACAAATTTTATAGACCTCAGGACCAGAATCACCAAGATTAACTGCTGACCAGCCACAGCTCATTGCAGTAAAAGCCTCCACTTTTAGTTCACGTGTCAATCATAAGAAGTGCCATACTAATCCTCAGTCATGTGTGAAATGTTAAAGGGATGTCATTAAATAAATAAAAAATCATTTAAAATTAGCCACTTTTACAGAGGTGTTTTCATCTTAACACACACACGCACACATTATATAGTGGTGTCAAAAAGAGTTCATGATTTCATTAATTTTTTTTTTTTTTTTTTGCATGTTTCTTGCACTTAAATGTTTCAGATCATCAAACAAATTAAAAAAATTAGTCAAAGACAACACAAGTAAACACAAAATGCAGTTTTTTAAATGAAGGTTGTTATTATTAAGGGAAAACAAAATCCAAACCTACATGAACCTGTGTGAAAAAGTGCTTGCCCCCTAAGCCCTTAGCAGCGACAACTACTATCACAAATTTGCGATAACTTTCAGTGAGTCTTTTACAGCACTGTGGAGGAATTTTGCCCAATCAATTTGCAGAAATGTTGTAATACAGCCACACCATATGGTTTTCAAGCACGAACTGCCTTTTTAAGGTCATGTCACAGTATCTCAATAGGATTCAGGTTAGGCATATACAGTAGCACCTTGAGATACTAGCATAATCTGTTCCAGCTTGTAACTCGAATTGCTTGTATCTCATATCATTTTTTTTGTACATACACTGTATGTTTACTAACAACAAAAGGCATATGTGCACCAACTAACAGCAGCGATTTACCAGTATACAATAAAAAAACACCTTTGATTCTCGATACAAACCTTTAATTATATTCTCCAACATTGCAAACACAATTTCGCTCACAGCGTAAACAGTCATAACATATTCGTGAGGTCATCACACTGTACTAGATTGCATACTTTCTTGCGTTCTGCCTGTGTAATGTGCTTTCTCAACAAATTTGGCTTCGTCCCATCTTTTAACAACCTTCAATCCGCAGCGGCGCTCAGATCACCTTGCACAAGGAGGGCAATACACAAAAGGTCATTGCAAAAGAGACTGGCTGTTCACAGAGCTCTGTGTCCAAGCACAGTAATAGAGAGGTGAAGGGAAGGAAAAGATCCTAAACAGTACCTAAAAAGACCCTGGAGAGGATTGTGAAACAAAACCCATTCAAAAATCTGGGGGAGATTCACAAAGAGTGGACTGCAGCTGGTGTCCGTGCTTCAAGAACCACTATGCACAGGCGTATGCAAGACATGGGTTTCAGCTGTCACATTCCTTGTGTCAAGCCACTCTTGAACAGCAGACAGCGTCAGAAGCGTCTTGCCTGGGCTAAAGACAAAAAGGACTGGACTGCTGCTGAGTGGTCCAAAGTTATGCTCTCTGATTAAAGTAAATTTTGCATTTCCTTTGTAAATCAGGGTCCTAGAGTCTGGAGGAAGAGAGGAGAGGCACACAATCCACATTGCTTGATTGTAAAGTACAAAGATTGCAAATCCACATTGTCCAGTGTAAAGTTTCCACAGTCAGGGATGGTTTGGGATGCCATGTCATCTGCTGGTGTTGGTCCACTGTGTTTTGTGAGGTCCAAAGTCAACACAGCCGTATACCAGAAAGTTTTAGAGCACTTCATGCTTCCTGCTGCTGACCAACTTTATAGAGATGCAGATTTCATTTTCCAACAGAAACCAGTACCTGGTTTAAGGACCATGGTATCCCTGTTTTTAACTGGTCAGCAAACACGCCTGACCTTAACCCCATAGAAAATCTATGGGGTATTGTGAAAAGGAAGATGCGATATGCCAGACCCAACAATGCAGAAGAGCTGAAGGCTCTACACCTGAGCAGTGCCACAGACTGATCGACTCCATGCCACGTCACATTGCTGCAGTAATTCAGGCAAAAGGAGCCCCAACTAAGTATTGAGTGCTGTACATACTTTTCAGTTTCAGTTTCTAAAAATCCTTTCTTTGTATTGGTCTTACTTAATAATCTAATTTTCTGAGATGCTGAATTTGGGATTTTCCTTAGTTGTCAGTTATAATCATCAAAATTCAAAGAAATAAACATTTGAAATATATCAGTCTGTGTGTAATGAATGAATTTAATATACAAGTTTCACTTTTTGAATGGAATTAGTGAAATAAACTTTTTGATGATGATCTAATTATAATGATATTCTATTGACCAGCAATTTTATATAGCTAATATAATAATTTATATTTACTCATATATGTTCAATGTAATGTTTATTTGCAAAATGTGTGCTATATACAAATTAATTGATTAATGGTTTCTATATTTGTGCTTTTTAACAGTAATGATTTTACATAATACAAATTAATATTTTCACTTAATAAAATACGAAATACTGATGAACAATCCAGTGATTCAACCCGCATTGATTTCCATTGATTAACTGCCACTTTTAGCATGGAAATATTACTGCTGTGCTGTAAGTGATTTTCAAATTATTCTCTCCTACCTAAACAAGCACATTTAATTTCCCTGACAATCATAAACGCTCTGTATTTTTACCCCCTCTCCATGACCGTGTTCCCAAAAAACAAAACAAAACAAACAATTAAAAAAAAACAGACAATGACTGGTGCTCTGTTGCCTTTCTTTCATTTTATGCAAATTGAATGAAGCTTGAAACTCTTGAAAATTTTGTCAGTGTTATTTTGACCTAATAAGGCTACATTTTTGCATGTGTACACTTTTCCTTCAGTTGCACCAACAGAGCTGTAAGAGTCACCTGTCAGTGTAGGAATAGTTTATATATTAAATAGCTCCAATGAAAATAGTTAGACATGTTAAAAAACGTAATAGTTTTTTGAACATTTGTATCATTGCATTACATATCATAAAACATAACATGAAGCTGAATCTTCAGTGTGGTGACTCTTGTCTACTTTCAGTCTACTCAATTATTATTTTAGAATTTCCTGTATTTCTTATTCATTGTTTTCAGTGCTTAAATATATTTTAAGATATAAATATATTATATCGGCATGCTTTTTTACCCTTTAAGTGAATAATGTTCTTCTGAATCATGCTGAAGTGAATAATATCATTCTGAATTCACACTGAAGACATGCTTCTGTGATAATATAGGACACTCTGCTGCTATATGAATAGGCATACACAAATCCATAGATGGATAAATACATAGTTACCTAGAGGTAGCTATGGGGAATACCTCTGGTTTAACTCATGACTGAAGCATTAATCCAACCATGACAATTAACTTTGACGTCATCACAGGTACGGCTGAAGGTATAAAAGTGGCACCTGAACAATACTTCATCCGCCTTCTTATCTTCAAGAGACAGAGCTGTTTGAAGCGTTGTCTGCTATGATGGCCAGAAAGGGAAACCACTTTCATTATGTTCAGCCGTGTCAGAGGTTTCTGACACCCAATGATACACACAAGATGTGTGTGTTATGATTAAAAAAATGCCTAGCTGAGGAGCATGCCATGTCAACCATTGAGGGGGCTATTTGTGTGCATTGCAAACGCTTCCCTCTGAGGATGCTCTGCTCGCGTTTCTCCCCATTCACGAGTGAGTTTGGACAACCATCTGTGCAGATGGGGCTTGCCGGCAAAACAGAGAGAGTGTATATCTCTCAGCCATCAGACACTGACGTGAGCAAGCTTCCGCAAGAGGGTGCATTCTCGCCCTCTTCTTCGCTGGTGAGTGTGCTCCCCGCAAACCAACATCTGTTTGAGTACTCACAGCCTGCCTGTCCCTTGTATGATGAGCTGCTGGCAGATCTGCTGTGGAAGCGCTAGGAAGTCGACCGCCTCTTTAGCCGTCTGGATAAGAGCTTCCCACGAGCCATAAAACGGCAGCCTTGTGCAGCCCTTCCCTTTCTCCCTGAGCGCCGCACTGATGTGCAAAGGTCATGGGGGATAGCCATGCTCTGCACGCATCCACCAGACTCAGGCGAATTGCACCTTTGTAAAGGGCATATAGGCACATGGTTATGCAAAGATGCCTCTGTTTGAAGAGATGCTGTCTAGCTGTATCAGTGGGCGAAGCTTCCACGTTGAAGGTGCTGCCCATGCCATCACAGCCACTGCGTGTAACATTGCGCCTCAATGGCAGAGCATATTCTGCAGCGGGTCAAGCCGTTGCAGCCTTGTACACCATGGCGGTGTCGCAGGTGTATCGGCTGAAAGACCGAGACCAAGGTTTCCCCACTGAGGCGGTCACTGAGCTGTGCTGCACCACGGACCTGGCACCTTGGTGAACCTGGCCGACATCAGGACAACGGAGAGTCCTTCCTCTGTGTGCCTGCCTATCCTCACAAGCTCTTTGGGACCTCCGTCGAGGTAGTGGTCTCGGTTTTGGGAGGTGAGGATGCGCTCAGCAGCTTTCAGATCCTGTATACGGGATCCTGCCCAGGTGTCAGGCCACACAGGGGGCTGGCCCTTCGCAGTCCGAGGATCGGTGAGCAAGCCATAAGGTGAGTACCGCCTCTTGTACATCGCCTCCCTGAGGGTGGAAGGCAGTCAAGAATGCGGGAAATCCGAGAAAGCAAAAGCTAGAAGCATTGAGATGCGCACCCTGGTGCCCATCCCCCCCTCGGCAGGGCCCCGACACCTTACATCTGTCTCCAGCTGGACATGATGTATCAGGTAGTCTTAGCAAGCTAACTCTACCGTACTGATGAACGGTACGGTACGGTGGACGAGACATGTCCATGCAGGTTTGGGTCTTTGTATCCCTTGAGTTGCAGTGCTCTCTGACCCCTAACTAAGCTTGGCCACGGCAACAGGTCCTTCTGCCGCTGCTCCGTCTTTGAGTTGAGTTTAAAGTAGATGATAATTTTTATTCTCCTAGTCCTTTGAGCATCCTATATTTTTTTCTTAGGTCTCCTCTTACTTAGAGTCATTTTTATCCGTTTTTTTTAGTCAGAGCTCAGTAAGATAACCTTGTGTCTAAGGCAACTCTGTAGCAGTGAGTGTGGCTCAGGTCCCCCCCCTCCAGCACTCCAGCCTCCTCTCTGGTTCAAAAAGTTGTTAGGCCTCTGCTCTTTAAACACTCTCTTGAGAGAGCTGACAAATTAAGAAGTAGCGAGCGCCTATGATGCTCCTTGGGCTTTCACAGAGGTAGTTGCATACTAGATCTTTTTGTGTCCTGAGGGACAGCTCACTTCCACTTCCTCACACAACTAGCTCCTTTCAAACTGGTTGCCATGGCTGTAGACGTTGGCGAGGCTACGTCTGTATCCATTCCTTAGAGAGTTGCCAGGCCTCCTCTATGCGAGGAATTAAATCTATATGTGAGGTCTCCGTACTTGGTGTTCAAGAGTTATAGAGCTTGTCTATGTAGACGCCTTTTAGCTCTGCTCGGGCAGCACTCCGAGCGCAGACTCATCTCTGCCTCCTTAGAGGGTCCTGAGTATGGTAAGGCCCACTGCCCTAGTCTTTCACCCGTAGCTTCAGAAGCGCAGGGAGAGTTGTCAGGCCTCCTCTTAATATTAGAATCTGCTCTCTTTCAGCGAGGTCTCCGTACCTCTATGCCCTGAGCACCACTTGGAAAGCCAAGGGCTCGGTAGCTCTCTGAGGAGAGCGCCACCTGTTAGCACTTCTGAGTGTTCTGTGAGTCATAATGCAAGGTTCTTTTCTAGAAAAGGGGGTATTGCGAGAGCGACTAGTTCCTCTCACAAGAGTTACACCTAGTCAAGTAGAGCTTCTGCTCCCATATAATCCAGAGGGCTAATCAAATTTATCTGTACGATCTGTGGGTAGCAGACAAAGAAAAGTGATAAGCATCCTCCTCCTCTCCTCTCTCTTCTTTGTCATCCAATGCGTAGAGTGTCATCAGGCCCTTTCTGAGGAGTTTAGGCCTCCGTCCTGAGAACCCAGCTGCACTGTTGGTGAAGTACAGGAGTTTCAGGCCCCTCTTAGTATACCCTTAGTATAGAATACCCTTCAGGAATAAAAGTGGTTTCTCCGAACCCCCTTGCAGTGCCACAAACGATGAGTACTGTTACCATCTATAGATCAGAAAAACATCTGCAAAGTGCTAGCCTCTAGCCCAGCTGCTCTTAAGAGTTCAGCAGATCGCCTACCATTGTAGTCTTAGCAGTTATGACCCTATGCTTCCACTTCGTGGGCTTAGTCCTGAATGGGATGGTCTCCTGTACTCCCTTGGACTCTAGATTGAGTGTTGCTAGGCCTCAGCTCAGCGCCCTGAGGTCTTCGTTCACTAGAAGCCCTGGTCTGGGTCACTGCAGGTCACTGGGACACTTTCGCCAATTAGTGCAGTCATATCCTTTTGCATGAGGGTGTTGGTATTCCGCTCCCCATAGCGACCACTAAGGGATGCAGCATTGAGTTCCCTTTCGAAAGGGAACGTGTCAGGTTACTCATGTAACCATGGTTCCCTGAGAACAAGAAACAAGATGCTGCGTCCCTTTGAAATGCTTCGGGGCTTCCTTTCTGCATGTGTCTCCTTCAGATAAGAAGTGGATGAGGTACTGTTTAGGTGCCTCTTTTATACCCGCAGTCGCACCTGTGATGACGTCATAGGCGGCTGCCAGCCAATGTCACGTTCATAGTCGTGGTTGGACTAATGGATTAATTACTTCAGACATGTGTCATACCAGAGTTATTCCTCATTTTGAGCATTGAATGCATTGTATCATTCCCTGTTCTCACGGAACCATGGTTACCTGAGATGATCTAGTGTAAAGATGATCTGGGGAAAGTGGAGGACTGTTTCCTTCCATGAGATTCCCTGTGTCATGTCCCTCACCTGTTGTATAATCACTTCCTCATTAGTCTCGCCACCTGTTCCGCATCATTCCTTGTGTTTAAAGGCAGCATGTGTTCCTTAGTCTTTGTCAGTTGTTGATCATGTTTAGTTGAGTGCGGATGTTCTCCTCGTTCTCTGTAATTTGCTATTTCTTGTTTTTCACAAGTGTGCATGTTTTTGTTTTGTATTTAAAGTATGTTGTTTGAAGTTTGTTTGAATAAAGTGAAGATTGTAGATATCCTGTTCTCCTCTCCTTTGCATTCTCAGAATCACTCAAATGTGCATTATTACACTTTCAATAAACATTGAATACAAATGTTCATAAAATTGTGTTGCAAAATTTTTGCTGCAACTGTATTATACATTACAAAAACACTGTGATGTTGTTTCTAATAATCCATGGCTCTATTAAATACTGAATAAATAGATTTGTAGTTTGTAGCTAAAATTACAAGCGATTTGATTAATCTGCACCATTTAATAAATCAGCAAATCCTGGGAAAATCTTGTGTTGAGTTCTTATAAGCTTTTAACATATTGTCTTTACATTCGCATCCAACATATTCCCTATTGATGTTCTCTTGTCTGGCTTAGGGCTAGTCTCATCTGCACTTTCATTCTCTTTGTGTTTGTAGAAGAGTAGAACACAAACAGCAGCAAATTAAACATGAGAGGAAGAGGGGAAGCACGACAGCATGAAATAGCTTATAATATTATGCAGTCTATTCAAGCATGTTAATGAAGATTTTCACCCCTGAATGGAGAGAGATATTTTACAGTGTACCCACATTCAAGCTTGGATTATTGTTGCTACACTGAACAGTGTAGCCTCCGTATGTTTTTTTTTTATCTTTGTTTATCTTAAATGTATATCTCTTCCCGATGAAAATCGGGGTGCTCGAGATTTTTTTATTTCACTTTATGTGCAGTTTGATGGCTTTCTTAATACATTGTTCTAATAAGATGTGACAAGTATGGCTTAGTGCTTACTATTTTTCCTTCCATGTTTTTCAAATTTTAGCTTGACAGATAATGATGATGATGATATATTTTGAATAAGATTGTGACATGAAGTACTAATAAAATAATAACAAACCTATTAAAATAAAATTGATTTAAACAGTATAATTCAAGATTATATAATATCAAATCATACATATCACAAATAAAAATGGGTTATTAGTCTGATTTATGTTTTTATTAGTATTATAGTGCTGAATAACAATTTTCCTGTTAACTATCACTCGCCTTTTTGAGCATAGATCTATTTTGTAATTCATAAATGTTTTGTATTAAAGACCTAAAGTTGGTCTCTTTTTAAAGACAATTAGCAGGTAGTGGTATGCAAATGTACTGAACTAAACATTTATTATATTATACAAAATAATTTATTCTTAATTTCTGGAAAATGAAAGCCATATGTCTGACCAAATCTGAAGTTGACGTCACAGACGAGCCTGCTAAAGGGTCAGTCACTCAGCGAAATTTCATGAATCACGCACGAATTACGCACAGATTTTCGTTTCTGCGCGGAGCGTGCGTCATATGAGTAATTCGTGGAACGAATGTGGACCGTCAGTGATTGTAAGTGTAAGTCGGTTTGTGCGTGATTTTGAGTTTTGAACGGTTCAACATTTTTCATGTGCGTTAATCATGAGTCAGCGTGAATAGTTTATGCGTCGAGTATGTGTGACTATGCGCAGGACACGCGTCGGCCGTCAGTGCTTATGCGTCGGAACTGGTTCGAAACTGCGCACATCCACGTCCGTCCACTGACGCCCCACCTTCATATCACGCATGAACCGCGCACGTATCACGTTCATTCCACTGACATCCACTGACAATCACTTACAAAACTGACAAATAACTGACATATCACTGACGGAAAACGCATAATGACGCACATCCACTGATGGGGGATGCTTTTCCGACGCTTTGCCACGCACAGCCAACACAGGAATAACTTACATGGACGCACGACTAACTGATGGAAAACTGTGACACCGAGGGTGCGTGTTCCGTGCGTGATCCTTCAGTGATTCATGCGTGGGTTACGTGTTGACATGCGCAGAACGAAAGTGCTTGTACGTGGAATGTTCGCGAAGCGTGCGTGTTTGGACGCGATCCATCAGTGATTCATGCATCGGGCGTGCGTTGGGGAGGGGTGTTGCGAGCGCGAGAGAAACTGTTCAGACGTCTCCATAGGCACAGCGCCACAGCCGCTTGCAGCCGTTTGCAGCAGCTCATGGACTGGTCCGCGAATTCGCTCCGCGGCCCGGTACCATTTCATCGACGGACCGGTCCGCGAATTCGCTCCGCGGCCCGGTACCATTTCATCGACGGACCGGTCCGCGAATTCGCTCCGGACCGGGGGTTGGGGACCACTGTTGTAAATGATACCTGCGCGGTTCATGCGTGATTCATGCTTGATTCGTCAGTGATTTCTTCCCCTGACACCCCGAAAATGTGGTCAATTTCTCGAGGCTCAAGCACGCACAAACCCAATCTGTGTGTGATTTGTCAGTGATTTGTGCGTGATCGGCTGTGTGACTGGCCCTTAAGTGTATTTACCATTTCCATGGTAAAAAGATGTCCAATTTCAAAATGGTCGTTATAGCTTTCGAATGATACCTAGTTTATAATAACTAAAATATGTGATGGGGAAAAAGGCAATAACTCCTACCGGGACCGGGACAATTAACAGATTATTTTCTAAAAAAACGGGAAATAATACAAATATTTACCTTTATCATTTTTGGCAAGGAAAGGTGTGGCAGGATGGGGATAATTATTTTATTGAATTTATATCAGAATGGTCTGATGCATGATATGAGCCAGAGTACTTTTACACACAATTTATGCACACACGTATCCTCAGAGGTTCCTGTAATGTCTGGCTGACAGTGTTCCAGAGGCAAAGCGGTGGTGGCTCAGGGTGGAGTGAGTTAGTAGCTTGGGGGGGTGTTCATTGTGGGTTTACTGACAACACTGTTGTCCTGAAATAACCCCCTCACATACACAGAAGCAAACACACTGGTTGGTTAAAGTCTGTCTTGTTGCTGTAAAGCAGAGAATGTTTCCAGCAGAGAGAGAGACAGCAGGAGAGGAGATGTGGTGAGGATGACCTCATCACTGCATTAGATTAGACTGCAGATATTATGGGAATGGTTGTCTGGTGGGTATAGGACTGCATCATTTCCCAGGAGGATTCTGGCTCCATGCTTAACACACAACGAGTGTTCTGAGTTGCCATTCTTTTTCTGTTTTTTTCTCCATTCTAATGCTGTGGCTTGAGGGGTAATTTTAAAAAAGCAAAATGCTAGGCAGTGGAATGTGAAAATCGTATTTTTAAAGTCATCATGAAACAGAACGAGGTATCATCCTTTCCTCCCTTTTTGACGGCTGTCCAAGTGAAAAAGCTGCTTGAATAAGAACAAATATTGAGCTGGGCTTGATTGTGGTTTGCTATTGCTGTGATATTATTTAAGTATTGTGTTGTCATGCCCTCGTGCCAGTGAACACGTCATCAGAGAAAAGATGACGTTGGAGGAACAAGTATTTTGTTAAAAAGAAATTTGAGGGCACAACTGATTTCATGGTGAATTTAATCAGTCTTTGCTGTTCACTGGAGCGTATGATCACACCAGCATGATTAGAACGTTCAATGCATCATCATTTAAATACACATAATACTGGCAAAAAAAAAAAATTATAGTTTGAAAAATACACACTGATGTCTAAAAAAGAGGAAATAGCAATCCGTTCAATTATAAATAACTAGTAGTTTTATTCATATCAGATACACATTGCATAGGTAACTATAAAGTTCACTCTATTTTTCGCCCAATATAAGTGCCTGGGTTGAAACTCAACGTAATATAAGAGTTTGTTTACACCAGCCTAGTGGACCACGTTAGCCCTGGCCCCCTTCGAACCACTTCGGTCGGTTTCCGAGAAATATCTCATCTTAAAGATGGCTTTACTGTTGTCTATTATGTCCCTTGAAAGAGTGGGGGGACCTCCAGGCAATTTCCATATTCCCTCCCTGCTTAGAGTTTGCGCCTGGGAGGGTTAAAGCTGTCCTGCATCCTAGACCCGGATATGTGCCTAAAGTACCTTCCCGAGGGACCTTGTCTATAGTGCTTCAGGCCTTCCGTCCTCCACCACATGTGTTGGTGGACCAAGGGAGACTTCATTTACTCTGCCCAGTTAGGGCATTAGGAGTGTATGTTCAGTGGAGAAAGTAAGACCAGCTGTTAGTGTGCTTTGGATCACTTAGGAAGGGGTCCCCAGCCCCCAAACAAACAGTTAGTTACTGAATTGTCCAGGCAATTTCTTTGGCCTATCAGGTGCGCGGTATGCCTTCAAGTCAAGTCAAGTCAAGTCACCTTTATTTATATAGCGCTTTTTACAATGTATATTGTTTCAAAGCAGCTTTACAGTGGTCACAGAAAAGACAATATAAACAAAATTTGTTTGGCTGAACAGCAGCTCCAAAAGAGCAGGCGAATCAATACAACTGATGAACTTTAAGTGTTAAGTTTCCCCAAATGGTTATAAGGTCCACTAGAAGCTGGCGGCTTCTAGCGTCCCACTATTGGATGTTTCCCTTCAGGATGTTTGTGATGCTGCGGGGTGAGCCACCCCAAACACTTTCATATGGTTTTGCATTCTGCGTCTCCCTCCTACGCCAGGGCCACGGGTACTTTCATCTTAGTTGTGCCTATTCAGATTCATGCTAGGACAGGCATTAGTCGGTGTTAGCTAGTGGGTATATCGCTCCCCAAAGTGTTGTCATTCGATGCAGTGCAAGTCCAGAATGATGCAGAACGTCTCAGATTAAAACTGCAAACCTTGTTCCTTGAGAAGGGAACGAGACACTGCTTATCTCTGCCACACCTCCCAAGCCTGGAGCACCTTGCTTTGATATACCAGAAGCTAACTCTGTTGTGTACCAGCATCTTTTTTCAACTTCTGGTTCCGTCGGCATGTGCCACGTTCACCCACTACATCATCACGCAGCACCAATCAAGATTGGATTAGTTTTACAGATGCTTCAGACGCTTGTACACTGTGAGCATTCCCCAAAGTGTCGTCATTCGACGCATCGTCTCTTTCCCTTCTCAGGGTAACCCGAGAAGATTTCCGATGCAGCCACCTATTTAGTGACTGAATGAATCATGGTTTTTGATCGAATCAGTTAAATAAACGCCTTGAATTGCTTTTAAAGGCAGTCACTTGCCTACACCACTTACACTGGTGTAACAATGTCAACTGTAGAGTAGTCACTGAAAACCCCACCACTAATCAGTAACATGGCACAAACAGCAAAAGTCTCTTATTAAGGATGGAAGGATGGACAGGATGGAAATTATACATTTATTTTCTACTCTATAAATCCACATCCAGTTGTTTTCTAGCAAATCTTTTCTGCATTTTCATTGGGTTTCAACAGGAAGTGTCCAATGGCATGACAGGGCATACATGGATGATGGGAGCGAGAGAGAAATGAATAGAGAACTATAAACTTCCTTCCTGTCTGTATTATTTCCTGTTGTTATATTGGGCTGTCTGTATTCTCAGCTTTCTTTAAAATCTAATCTTCCCATCCTATACACATGGCTCAGGTTCAACTGTCACTATAATGTATTTCTGTTGTCTCTCAGTGGAGCTTATGTAACAAGTCACATGCTTAAAAGAACAGATGTGAGAATGACAGCAAAAGAGGTCAGACAGAGCGTAGTTAACAGGCATTGTTATTTGATTATTCCTCAATTATAAATGTTGCTTCATTTAGGATGAATTTTGGTATGTGAATTTGATGTTTTGTATTTTAATAGATTTCAATATTTCGATCTCTCTCAAGTTAACTTTGGATTATTTGGTCAGTTACGGCACTCTTTGGTTTGTGTTTCATTACTGAAACACTCAAACTCAAATTTTACTTTACCATTTTCGTCCTCTGTTGTGAGAGTTTTTACAACCTGGATCAAAGTTTTTTTTTTTCTTCTCTAATTTTAGATGAGTAGATGTATTTATCTATCTGAGCATGAGGGCTAGGGATGTTGTCCTGATGCAGCTGATGAGAAAGTCTAGACAAGGGGTCCTTGCCATTCTACCCACGTTTCTCTAATGAGTAGAGAAATAAGTCTCTCTACCCAGGCAGCCACTGGAGGAATCTCTCTGACACACACACACACACACACACAAACACACACACACACAGCCTTCTTATTGCAGACAGAAGGAGCAAATCTAATAAATATGGAAATGTATGAACTTGGAGACAGAGAACTACTGCAGGCTTAAACCTTTTTGGCCATGTATATAGTGAAGCTGTTTCTTTTCAAATTAAGAAGTGAGAACAGATGTACTCAAATAATTAATATAAGTCAATTTAGTATAAATAATTTTCATTGAACTTGTATATACTTGTCACGAATGGCAGTGAAGATTCCTCATTTGACCACTGAACATTTCACTCGCCAGAGTACTAGCATTTAGTTTGGACACCTACTCCTCATCACTATTTAAACCCCTTGTGTGTGATCAGTCCTTATGAAATCTTGTTTGGCTAGCTACATTTTTGAGCATTAGTTTCCCTGTGTTGTTCTGCCTGTGTTTGACTATCTTGTACAATTCTTTGCTGCCTGCCTACCACTTGTGTATGCCTGGATTACTTCTATTACTGTTTGCTGCCTGCCCTGGAGGGTACTCCAGAAAGCAAGGTTATCTTACCGTCAAACATACACTAAACTCTGGGTCGATTAACCCAAACCTTGCTTACTCAAGGTATGTTGATTCTAAAAAAATATATCCAGGAGTAAATTTATCCAACCCAGATTATTTTCACGGTTAACAGACAAGACAATCTCAACAGAGCACTGAATAGTCGAGTCACCGTGGAAACATATAAGAAAATGAACAGTTTGTTTGCAGAGATAACATGGCTGTAAAAGTTTTTTATGTTTAGTAATTTGCTTCCACATTGCTTGAAAGGCAAGATATATTATATTTAATTTTCTATTATAAAAATACATTACTGCATAGAAAACATCCTGTTGCAGAGATCTGAATGCTGATCAACAATGTGTGAGATGATAATTATAATTTTTTTGAAGGTTTGTCACACTCAGATGTTTCAGATCATCAAACAAAACACAAAATCCTGTTTTTAAATTAAGCTTGTTATTATTAAAACAGAATCCAAACCTACTTGGCCCTGTGTGAAAAAGTGCTTGCCCCCTAAACCTAATAACTTGGCAGCAGCAATGGCAATCAAGTGTTTACTATAACTTGCAATGAGACTTTTACAGCGCTGTGGAGGTACTTGGCCCACTCATCTTTGCAGAATTATTGTAATTTTGCCACATTAGAGGGTTTTCAAGCATAAACTGCCTTTTTAAGGTTGTGCCACATCCTCTCAATAGGATTCAGGTCAGGACTTTGACAAGGCCACTCCAACGTCTTAATTTTGTTTTGTTTTCTGGACTTGTGTTTTAGATCATTGTCCTACTGCAGATACAAGTTCATTTCAGCTTGGATTGGATGTTGTTGTGGGGTTCTTTTGTAATCTCTTGGATGAGTTGTCGTTGCGCTCTTGGGGTAATTTTGGTCTGCCGGCCACTCCTGGGAAGGTTCACCACTGATCCATGTTTTCGCCATTTGTGGATAATGCTCTCACTGTGCTTCGCCGGGAGTCCCAAAGCTTTAGAAATTCCTTTGTAACCTTTTCCAGACTGATAGCTCTCAATTACTTTCTCATTTGTTCCTGAATTTCTTTGGATCTCGGCATAGCTTTTGAAGATCCTTTGATCTACTTCACTTTGTTAGGCAGGCCATATTTAAGTTATTTTTTAATTGAGAACAGATGTTGCAGTAATCAGAACTGGGTGTGGCTAGAGAAATTGAACTCAGGTGTGTTAAACCACAGTTAAGTTATGTTTTAACGGGCGCAGGACACTTCTTCACACAGGCCATTTGATTTGATTTTCTCTTAATAATAACAACCTTCATTTAAAAACTGCATTTTGTGTTTAATTTGTGTTATCTATGACTAATATTTAAATTTGTTTCACGATCTGAAACATTTAAGTGTGACAAACATACAAAAAAAAGAAATCAGGAAGTGGCAAACTCTTTTTCACACCACTGTATTCTCTCTCTCTCTCTCTCTCTCTCTCTCTCTCTCTCTCTCTCTCTCTCTCTCTCTCTCTCTCTCTCTCTCCTCTCTGTTATGAACACCATTTACTGCTCTGCCTCTGATATTGTTGTTGAACTCTCTTTGTTTTAATAAACAGCACATCAAACTCTGCCTGAATCCAAAGTACAAGTATACATTTTTAAAAGTTTGCATTTTTAAAGTTGTTGTCTGGATTTATATTAATCCTACTTCAGTATTTAAAAAGAAAAATAGCCTTAAAAATTAAGGCTAGGTTCATTATGATATTTTTAAACAATTCAGCACTTTTACCCCAAAATTCTAATTACCATGACTCGATGTTTACTTTTTTTTATCGATGATTCTCATAAGACTTTAATTACTGTAAAAGGCATTTTTTTGGTATTACAAAACAATTACTTTTCTGTACTATTTTGTATTGCTTTTAACTAAAAAGAGGAAAACAGAAGTTCCCTTTCAAGGGAACTCGCGCTGCGTCTAGCACTGTGGGAACGCCCCTGCGTGAATGCGTCATGAAGCACCTATGTAATCTAGCCAATCGCGTGAGAGGACGTCAGAGCGGGTGACGTCACGAACCAGGAATCTATAAATGCATGCCCTGCCAAACAGCCAGTAGCTCTTGTGCCTTCAGTAGCGCTATATGTGATCTGTCTGTCATATTTATTGTTGTTTGTCTACCGACTAAAAGTGAGAGTATATGGAGAACAGAGTATACTAGGCATGTGTTTGTCCCTGCCCTCGCAATCTCGGGTGGGGACACGCATGTGTTTGGTGTGCTTGTTTGAATGTGGAGCGGCGCAGACAGCACTCGAGGGTGATGTCTGTGTGTTACCATGACAGCTACGCGCTGGAAACACTCCACACGCGCCTGCCGCTCTTTGAGGAGAGCGCTCGGGCTCGCGGTCCTCGCAGCTCTGTTCCCGCTGCAGCTGAGGCTCAGCGTTGTTTCAGAACGTAGGGATCGCAAATGGATCTGTCGGAGGGGTTTGAGACGGGCGCCGCCCTTTCTCTGCCCTCACCCGTTTGATCCAGTGCTTTCTCTCAGGTTGGAAGCACGCTATGCGGTTTCTTCCGCCTATGGAGAAGCACCAGCGCTGCAGCAATCCAGTTCTAACGGCAATAGGGACTGGATGTTGTCAGCATAAACTTTGACGGTCCTGCTTATGCTCAACGCTGATCTGGATCGTTAAAGATGTACACATACATGCATAAAACTACATGTAATACATAGAATGTGTGTCTGTATATATTGATATATAATTAAGAGGATCTAGAGTTCTCCAACACGAACTAATAATATGAAGGAGCTGATTTAGATCATTTTCTATGCTGCCAGGTTTAAACTGAAGTACACTCTGGCCAGCAGAGAACAGGTTTTTCTCAGATATATGTATATATAACAAAGAAGAGAAATGAAAACCAGCTTTCCATATATGCGATGAATGAATGTGTGTGTGTATATACACATATATATATATGTATATGTATATATATATATATTTATTATTTGATGGAAGATCTGTAGTTCGGCTTAGAGACAGGTTTTCCTCATCTCTTTTTCCATTACTCAGATCTAATGGCTCTCCCTGGGGCTGGAAGCATGTTTTGTGGTACTTCCACCCAGGAGGGAGGCGCCAGGGTTGCAGTCATCCAGCTCTGAGGAGTTGGACGTTGCTGTCTCAGAGACTGAGATACGGGTGCTTGCGAAGTCCCCCCCCCCCACATACACACACACTCAGGTCTCAGGGGCTGCTGAGCGGGAGCAGTCCCAGGAATTTCAGCTCCTCACACTGTGAAAATAAATAAATAAATATCAGACTTGGTGTCATTAGCGTCAGGTCCTTGAGGGCAGTCCCCAGCGAGACGGTTTACAACTCATTTGCGGTCCCTCCAAGGAGGGTCCTAGAGCCATAAGTTCGGTTGTTTCCTGCCGGTTCACCGCCTCAGGCCTCCGAGCTGGTTGCTCAAGAAACACCAGAGACTAGTCTCGAGAGACTGGTTCCCTTAGTAGAGTTTCTGGCAGCGTGTGATACTTCTGCTAAATATTCTCAGTGGGTCCTGCTCACAACGGGGGTTCTGCCCGTAGTGGCGACCCCCGAGCAGGCTCTGGTTATGGAACAGGGAGTGTAAATCTGCCTGGGTAGAGGGCCCCTCCCAGATAATGAGTCCGGCTTCTAAGCTGTTATTTTACTGTTCTATACTAGGGGGGGCTGCTGAGGACTGTCTCCATCGAGGCAAGGTGGTGTTTACCTCCGCTTACGGTGTCCATCCTCCCTCGATGTCCTCAGGGGGCTGTCTCGCTAACCCTGCCACCTTGTTTGCTTCAGGGCGCAGCGGCCCCCAGCGAGCTTGTTCCCAGTGTCCGCCCAGAAACGTTGCGGCACCAGGATGCTCGCTCCCTCCAAAGAGGGTCCTAGAGCAATCAGTTCCGTTGTTCCCTGCCGGTTCGCCGCTTCAGGGCACCGAGCTGGTTGCTCGGGAAACACCAGAGAATAAAGGAAAAGGAAAGCAGCGTGTGATACTTCTGCTGAATTTTCTTAGTGGGTCCTGCTCACAAACATGTAGGGGCTGTCCCCATCGAGGCCGGGCGGAGTTCGCCTCTGCCTACGGTGCCCGTCCCTCCTCGATGCCCCTCCGGGGGCCGTCTTGCTAACCCTGCCACTTCGTGTGCTTCAGGGCACAGCGCCCCCCAGCGAGCCTGTTTCCCAGTGTCCGCCCGGAAACGTTGCGGCACTGGGATGTTCGCGCCCTCCAAGGAGGGTCCTAGAGCCGCCAGTTTAGTTGTTCCCTGCCGGTTCGCCGCTTCAGGGCACTGAGCTGGTTGCTCAGGAAATACCAGAGACTCGTCTCGAGAGACGGGTTCCCTTGGTAGTTTTTCTGGCCCCATTGAGTCTTGGCGGTGTTCACCTCTGTCTACGGTGCCCGTCCTTTCTCGATGCACCTCGGGGGGGGGGGGGGGGGGGGGGGGGGGCCGTCTTGCTGACCCTGCCACCTCGTGTGTTTCAGGGCGCAGCGGCCCCCAGCAAACTTGTTCCCAGTGTCCGCCCGGAAAAATTGCGGCACCGGGATGTTTGCCCCTCCGAGGAGGGTCCTTGAGCCATCAGTTCGGTTGTTCCCTGCCGGTTCGCCGCTTCAGGGCACTGAGCTGACCGCTCGTACGACACTAGAGGCCAGTCCCGAGGGGCTGGTTCCCTTTGTCGTTTTTCTTGGCAGCGTGGGGACTTCTGCCAAATATATTTCGAGGCAGTCACTCACTGTTAGGTCTGGTGACAGTAGCGTCCAACGGCCCACCTTTTGGCCTGCTGTACATTAGACCTCTACAGTGGTGGCTCAAGACCTGGGGGTTTCCCTGAGGGGCAACCTGTCTCACGTGATCAAGGTCACGCGGCTATGCCTTCGTGCCTTAGACATGTGGGAGAAACCCGGGTTCTGGCCCAGTCTCCCGTGTTGGGAGCTCCTTGTCGTCGCCGAGTGCTTACGACGGATGCCTCCCTCACTGGATGGGCAATGTGTCAGTCACTCACTGTGATGCAGTTCCAGAAACTGTTAGGTCTGGTGACAGTAGCGTCCAACGGCCCACCTTTTGGCCTGCTGTACATTAGGCCTCTACAGTGGTGGCTCAGGACCTGGGGGGTTTCCCCGAGGGGCAACCTGTCTCAGAGAAACCCGGGTCCTTGCCCAGTGTCCCGTGTTGGGAGCTCCTTGTCGTCGCCGAGTGCTTACGACGGATGCATCCCTCACTGGATGGGCAATGTGTGGTCCCAAGGGAGGTTGCTGTCGCCAAGGGCAGTTAACATCCCTGGGACACAATCTGGGAGCAGACATCCTGTCGAGACAGGGGCTGAGGCCCGGGGAATGGAGGCTCCACCCCAAGGTGGTGGAGCGGACATGGGGGATATTTGGCCAGGCTCAAAGTGGTTCTGTTTGCGTCTTGAGAGACTTCACACTCTCCACTCTGGTTCTCCCTGTCTCATCCAGCTCCTGGTGGACTGGATGCTATGTCTCAGGGGTGGCCGAGGCTACCCCCTGTATGTTTTTCCCCGATCGCTCTGCTCCCGGGAGTTCTGGAAGTTCACCGGGATGAGGTATCCCTCCCGTACGGCTCTCCCTGGGAGATTCCGATCAGGAGGGACTTTCTGTCCCAAGCAGGGGTCTAATACTGCACCCCTGCTCAGAACAGTGGGAAGTGTGGGCTTGGCCTCCGAGGGGGCCCAGCTCATAAGGTCCGGTCTCTCAACTGAGGTTGCTCAGGCCGTTCTCCACTCCAGAGCTCCCACCATTTTGGGAGCAGACATCCTGTCGAGGCAGGGGCCGAGGCCCAGGGAATATCACCCCACCTCAGGTGGTTGTTACAGACAGGTGGATTTGTTGGTGTCTCGAGATACATCTCTGTCCACTCTGTCTCTTTCTCATCCAGCTCCTCTGGAATGGATGCTTGGGCTCAGACTTGGCTGAGGCTTGTCGGTACCTCATAAGAATTCCCTGATCCCTCTGCTCCCAGGGGTTCTGGAGATTGTTTGAGTGTGGTTCAGCCTCTGAGGGGGCCGAACTCATAACTCTGGTCCTTCAACTGAGGTTGTCGGGACCATTATCTTCTCCAGAGCTCCCGCCATGAGGAGACTATGCTGAAGTAAGCTTCTTTATGTGATGGTCGGCTGCAGGACCCAGTTAGCTGCCCTGATGGTACAGCGCTGGATGTCCTGCAACGCCGGCTCACTGCTGGGTTTTATTTGGTTCGTTACTTCCACATCCCTTTGGGTGGTCGGTGGTGGATAAACCCCCTAGTATCCTGTCTCCTCTGTGGCACACGCCAGGATTATGCTTGCCCTTTGGGCATTGGACGCTTACAAAGGTTTGAACAACTGTTCGTGTGTTTAGGCCCCCTAACGAAAACAAAATGGGGGTCTCTCGTGTCCAAGCAGAGTGAGTGGTTAGCCGAGGCTATCTCACTAGTTTAAGTCAGCTGGGTTGACCGCACCCTTGTCAATCCAAGCTCTCTCCACTAGGGGTATGGCCAGCATTCAGGCCCTTCTGTCAGGAGGTATATTTGTAATGCGGCAGGCTGTTCTCTCCTGTTCGCACACTTCTTTAGGCTCTACAACTTAGACCTAGATTTCTCTCCTGGGGCCCAGGTGTCTTCTCCTGAGGGTGATCACATCTGACATGCACTTGTCGCTATGGCAGCGTTGGTATATCGTTCCCACAGTGCTAGACGCAGCGCGAGTTCCCTTGAAAGGGAACGTCTCGGTTACGTATGTAACCTTAGTTCCCTGAATAGGGAACGAGACGCTGCGTCTCTTCGCCATACCTCCTACGTGCCTGTCAACAGCATCTACTTCAGGCACTTTCAGCTACTGGCTGTTTGGCAGGGCATGCATTTATAGATTCCTGGTTCGTGACGTCACCCGCTCTGACGTCCTCTCACGCGATTGGCTAGATTACATAGGTGCTTCATGACGCATTCACGCAGGGGCGTTCCCACAGTGCTAGACGCAGCGTCTCGTTCCCTATTCAGGGAACTAAGGTTACATACGTAACCGAGACGTTTATAAAATACTCTCATTTCAGATACTTTTCAATGAAAAAAATAAGTAAATTCACATTACAATGAAAACGTGCATAATCATAATTTTCCCAAATAAAATCAATTTTGTTTAGATTTTTGGGATGAAATACAGTATGACCCAAAAACATTCTTTGTCAATTTCACCCTACTAAAGTTACTACTGGGCACATCATAGAATAGAGCTGCGATTGGAAGGCATCCAGACTGCTATCATTTGCCACAATTCTTAGCATCGTTCATGCAATTCATAAAATCTGTATTCTATAAAGTGCTATATAAATAAAGTTGACTTTACTTGACCACCAGGGCTCACGGCATTTGGGTTGGTGAGGTAAATAGCGTCAATTATATGTTGGGACAAACAGGAGAAAGCAGTTGTGTCTGTTCCATTTCCAATGAGTAGAAATCCTCCAGTGAAACTGTAGTACACCAACACTAGTGTTATTAATTATTCAGTGGACAAAATGTGTTTGCCAGGAGGTGCAACTTCTCAGTGTCTATGTCTTCCTACTGTTTCATATTTCCTCCCATTGTTCAACTCTTAGGTTTGTGTGCATGCGTGTGTCATTACTGGAGCACGTGATATCAGATGTGAGGTTTTTAAACTACAGATTAATATTAAGGATACAGTATATTTAACCAAAAAATAATCTTAAAATATTTCTTACACTCATGTCATTCCAAACCTGTGTGATGTTTTTCTTCTCTGGAAGACAAAAGGTACTTTGAAGAATGATAGTTTCAGTTCCCAATGACTTCCATTGTATTTGTTTTGTACATACTGTACAGTGGAAGTCAATGGTAGCCGAAATTGTTTAGTTACCAACATTCTTCAAAATATTTTTTTTACTTCTACAGAAGAAAAAATGCATACATATATGAATAGGTCATACATAGGTCATACATGCAGTGTACAGTAACTTGTTTTATAAGAAAAGATCAGTAATTATATAGAACTGATGCAGAAAATCATTTTTGCTGCTTGTTTATTGCACTGGCTTTTCAAAATATTAATTCATTTCAGGTTATTTATACAGCATGTTTTCACAAAGTTATATGTTGAAAAGAGATTTGCCAGATTGCATAAAAAGTTTTCTGTTGTCAGTTTAAAACAGTGTTGTATAAATGCCCCCTAAAATAATAACTAATGATTGTTACAACGGAAATGAATCAATGGTGAATTTACCTAAACTGGTCATTGACTTTCTTCTAGAGCTGCTGTACAGCCCAAACATTTCCTGTTATCACTGTAAAGCTGCTTTGAAACAATCTGGAATGTAAAAAGCTCTATATAAATAAAGGATATTAAATCCTATTCCTCTACCTTAGTCTTGTGCCCTGTGCCCTGTACGACTGTGTTTTTTTTTCAACCGTGTGTGTGTGTGTGTGTGTGTGTGCGCCCTATAGAGTGCAACACAGAGTCCGGTGATTGGAAGTCCTCCTGGGGATGGTATGCCTTTGCCCCCGGGATTTTTCCAGGTACATACACACATATATCCGAAGTATTGCACTGAGACACTTTCTCATGACCATTATTTTGAAATGTCTTATTGATAAAGGTCATTGAAAGTCTTACAGAATTAAAAAACAACAAATGAGCAGCATGTAAAAAACAAGATAAAGTCAGATAATGGTGTGGAATACTGTATAATTTATTTATTTTCTTCCTCTGTGATTGACAGTTGAACTGGGGTATAGTGCTGAGTCAGGAGGGATTATGAATGAATGGGCAATTAAATATTTATTCAGGCCAGGAAAACTATATGTGGATGTTTATAATAGCAGATTATGCAAAAATTCCCGGACTTTGATTTTTTTAATTAGAAAGAGAAGATGTGTGTCTTTTCAATTATTTGTTCAATTATCTGTTATAATGTGCTATTTTTGAAGGAGGATTTTGAGTGCATAAACACTGGGCTGTGTGTACGTCAGTTAAAATGCACCAGAACATACATTGAATAACTGTCAGCAGACAGTGGAAGAGCTTTCGTCCTGCCTAATGTGTATTGGCAATTGCTCATTGATAGTCTTAAACTCAGATTCCAGAAGATTCCAGCTGTAAATTCTAACAACCCTTTTTTCAGTTCTCCTTAAACTCATTCATTTTGATCTGGTTTTACATTAACAAGCCCTCTGAGATTTTTGCTTTGAACGTCACAAATGTAGCATGGCTCACTATACATCTTATGTTCACTATATACAACTAAAGTGACACATTTGACATCTATTCATAAAACAGGATATGTATTCATTGAGATTTGGTGATGAAACGTAGTGTTAATTTCCAGAATGGAGCCAAACCTGAATGTGAGTTTGGTAAAATAAATGTCTTAATAGCATTTTTTAAAATTGGAGTAATGTACATTAAAAAAATATGGAAAGAGATGCTGTACTAGAAGTTATTACTCAATAGACTTTTAATTGCATTACTGTAAACATGCTTTTGCATGAGGGATGATAAAGTTGAACCCAGTCATATTTGGCATAGACATTGAAGTTGAACATCTGTAAGTCTAAATGACATTTAAAAATAGAAATGCAGTGTTGCCATCTGGTGGTGTGATTTATATTGCCAGTTGCTCCGGTCTGTATTTGTGTTCAGTTCTTGAAAATTGATGTGTGATATATATACTGAATTGATCAGTTGTTCTCTGTCCTTGTGTTTCCTCAGCAGTTCATGTCTCCTCGATACCCAGGTGGGCCCAGAGGCTCTCTCAGAATACCCAATCAGGTATTTTCACTCATATATTCTGCTATCATGAACTAGGTTGTCATTCCTCATATTATAATGACTGATACTGTGATATGGTTTGTTTTGAACAGGCTCTGGGGCCTGGGAACCAGCCTCTTTTACCTAGTGGGATGGATCCTACCAGGCAGCCAGGTATTTAAAAATACTAGCAACTATATGATCTAGTCAACACGGATAATTCTACTTCTGTTTTTCTTTTTTGAAATGAAATGAAATTTTTATGAAATACGTTTATGGCTACTTTTATTGTGTGCACAGTTATCAAATTTATTTCATTTTACATTATTTAAATCCATGAAACCACTGCCTGATTTCTATATATAAATTATAGAATTTGTGAGAAAAGTCTGTAGATTCCATAATAATGCATAAAACTATGACCTATATGAATCAACCTCTTTGCTTCCTTTGCCCATTTTTAAGGCCATCCCAACATGAGTGGGCCTATGCAGCGGCTGACCCCCCGAGGAATGGTTCCTATTGGACCACAGGTGAGTTATCCATGGAAAATGACATGTTGCCATGTTCGCAAGCTTGAATGTAATGCGATATATTATATTGGGTGTAATTGATGTTCCAGAGTTATGGTGGTGGGATGAGACCTCCCCTGAATGCCCTATTGGGTCCCGGAATGCCTGGGATTAACATGTAATTGTATTCACATCACAGTTCATCATCATTCCCAAATCATTAAATAAGATTCCCCATTGTACTACTGTATAAATGATGTAAAACTATATTTGAATGCTGTTGTATAAAGGGGTCCTGCAGGAGGAAGACCGTGGCCTAATCCTCCAAATAACAATTCGGTTAGTTCTCAAAATGGCATGATAATTTATCAGAATTAATGTATCATAAACAAAATAAATACCAGTACATTATCTTTTCCCCTGCAGATCCCTTATTCGTCTGCGTCTCCAGGCAGTTATTCGGTAGGTAATGCAATGTTTTCTTCTCCAAGGTTCCTTTGGTATAGTACCTTGTCTTTGGTAACTTTGGATAATGCACTCTGGTCATTTGAATAAGCAAAATCAGTATGTTTGCAGGGTCCCCCAGCAGGAGGCGGCCCTCCCGGAACACCCATCATGCCCAGTCCTGCAGGTAATTTTATATTTAATCTTAAGACATTTTTCATTGTCATAAAGATCCCCGTTTACACTGATCTGTGAAAATGATTAAAAACGCTGTATTATGCTGCCAGGCCAGTGGTTGGTAATGTCATTTTGTAAAGAAACACTACACGCCTGTAATATGCAAGCGCAGTTTACACGGATAAACGATTGTACCCAATCAGGTTTTTGGATATGACTGTTTAGATTTGAAAAGGCCTGCTATGTATTCCAGCCTTTTAGCAGTATTTGCTATGATAATTGGAATCACTGGGTTAATCAGTATCTTTGTTATGTGCTGTTATGATGTTCCATTTCAGTTAGCATTAGCATAGAAGCTAGTCACAGCATATGCAGATGCTAGACAGCAGGAGACGCACTGCATTGTTTACTCATACCAAGTCAGTTATTTTATCTTTGGCTAATAATGAAAAACACTAGTGTGTGATGTACAATATTGATTTTAGAGTCAAATAATTCGAGTGACAACATGTACACCATGATCAGCTCAGTCCCCCCAAATGGAAACCGACCAAATGTGAGTCTTTAAAAATAATAATAATAATGATGATAACAATACATGAAGTATATTTTGTTTTCTTAGCATATTTTTCACTTCAGTTTCCTTTAGGTTCAGGTGCCGATGGCCCAATAAGCAGCATGGCAGGAATGGAGCCTCATCATATAAATGGTTCATTAGGTAGGACAGAATTAACTGCCACAGCACAACGCCAAACATATACATATTTTCTACGCTTTTGCACATTCTCGCCTTTCATTCAATATTTCAAGGTCTTTTCCTTTTCCCCTAATTCAACAGGATCTGGTGACATTGAAAGCCTCCCAAAGGTACAGGACATTTCTGTACTGTTTTGAACAAATATTTAAACTGTGACGTACATTTCTCTGAAATTCATTTGTGGTTGCTGTCCTCAAATTTCTTTTTTACATTCATCAGAGCTCACCAGGAAACCTCAGCATGAATAATCAGCCTGGCACACCAAGAGATGATGGAGAAATGAGTGGCAATTTCCTCAACCCATTTCAGAGTGAAAGTGTATGTATGCAGAAAGCTTTTTCCATAAGATCATTTGTGTTGAATACAGCAGCTGTCATTCAAAATACCTTCTTGTCTTCTTGCAGTATTCTCCAAACATGACAATGAGTGTGTGAGAGGACAGTACAGGAGTGGAATTACAGGTTTCTAATGTATTAATTGACAAAACAGAATCTTCTATCAACCGGCTCTGGTTTTCTACTCATTTTGTCTTTGGTGAACTATGGTGAATTACAGTGATGTCATCCTACTCCAAATCTAAGCAAACTCAAGCAAGCCATGAAAGGAAGCAGGAGACACTTAGAACAAGCTTTTTCAACATTTTTATCATTCCATAAATAATGTTTGTCTTGTTTTGAGTCACATGGGGTTAGACATCAATTCCTGAATCTTTCCACACATTTTTCTGTGTACATGTATCCTTTTTTATACAATTTTTTTCTTCTGTTCTATGCAGTATAGCTGATACCAAGAAAACCCTCAGTATCCCAATCAACATTAACCCAATGATAACTTCCAACAAGATAAGCAAAATTTAGTTATGCACTGTTATGGTTGAACAGCAGAATGTATATTTTTTGACCAACTAAACGTGACACTGCGACTTTTAGCCTCAATGTCATGGATTTGACCAGACTACCACTACTGACAAAACCACCATGTAACAAACACGTTGTTTTGGCAAACCACAGTTTGGCTTCATTTCCATTGGGCTGTGAAAGACAAATGTACAGTAGCAAAAGACTGAAATTACATGTTTAGGACTCGCCTCAAGAGTTCCTGTCATGCTGGATTTGTTCTTGTAAATATAGCTATCTGTGAAGAATTTGGATATGCTGATATAAAAATCATTTTCACCTGTAGTTTGTGTGTGTGACCTTTAAAAGAAAAACTGCACCGGCCACCATGAATATCTACATTGGTCCCCTCCCTTCTGATTTATACTGGTGTTGATCAAGAACTATATTATTTCTTACAGATTAACTGGTGAACTGATGTACTCTTGCTGGATTCAAAAACATATGAACAGGATTGTTGTGAAGTAGCTTGGTAGAGACAAACCTACACACAAGTTCAAAGCACAAAATATGTTAATGTCCATCTATTGTTTTTTATTTTAAAATGTAATTTATATTCATGTGATGTTAAAGCTAAATTTTCAGCATCATTTCTTCAGTCTTCAGTGTTGACACTGAAAACAGTTGTGCTGCTTAATATTTTTGTGGAAACTGTGATTCCTGAGTCTGCTTACTGAGAGTCAGTTATATTAGGTATGTTATCGTCTCTGATAGACAGCATGTTAAAGATGCTTAGGCCACCATTTTCCCCCTCTTCTTGGAAGGCAATAACACAATTAAAACATCTGGCAGTGTTTAGTGACGGGAAGTCCAGTTATTTTTCGCGAACCAGTTCTTTCAGACAGCTTTCAATGAAGCGGGTAAATAAAACTGTTCATAAGCTCTTTTACGTGCTCACATAATGATGTCAATCTATTATCCTGGTGGATGAAAATACATTAAGATAAAATAATTTGTAGTGTGAAATCATAAATTCAGTCAAGTAATAATCATCATCATCCTCTTGGATAGGTTTCTTATATTTACATTTTGCAAAAGCTGATGTGCAAATGCATATGTTTTACATGTCTTAAAGATATAAAGTTAATCGTTAACTTTTAACAGAAACCAGGTTCCAGCTCATAAAGCTTAAAATACAACATGCATCTAGTAGTAAAATTAATTTAGGCCTACATGTTTTAACTGAACAGTAGTTGCATGTTTATTACAATAAAATGTTGTTTAATACAGTCATGGCCAAAATTGTTAGCACCCCTGAAATTTTTCCAAAATTCCAAAATCAAGTATTGCTTATAGAAAAGTACTGAATTAACATGTTCTGCTAGACACGTTCATTCCCTTTTTGTGTATTGGAACAAAAAAAAAGAAAGAATCAAAATTCAAAACTATCACTTCAGAACTCTCCAGCGCTTTGTTGCCATCCATTTCTGGGTGCTTTTTGAAGCATGTTTTGGGTCACTGTCCTGCTGGAAGACCCACAATCTCAGACGCAAACCTAGCTTTCTGTCACTGGGCCCTACATTGCGACCCAAAATCCTAAGATTTCATGATGCTTTGCACACAGTCAAGGCACCCAGTGCCAGAGGCAGCAAAACAACCTAAAAACATATTTGAACCTCCACCATATTTGACTGTAGGTACTGTGTTCTTTTCTTTGCAGGCCTCATTCCATTTTCATTGAACAGTATAATGATGTGCTTTCCCAAAAAGCTTTATCTTGTTTTCTTGTCCACAAGACGTTTTTACTCAAATACATTTTGGCATACTGTACTCTTGCTTTTTTTATGTCTCTGTGTCAGCAGTGGGGTCCTCCTGGGTCTCCTGCTGTAGCGTTTCATTTCATTCAAATGTCGACAGATAGTTGACACTGATGCACCCTGAGCCTGCAGGAAAGCTTGCATTTCTTTGGAACTTGTTTGGGGCTGCTTATTCACCATCTGTGTTGCAACCTTTCATCAATTTTTCTCTTTCGTCCGCTACAGTGCCATGGGTTTCAAACTTCTTGATAATGTTGCGCACTGTGGACATAGGAACTTCTAGATCTCTGAAGATGGACCTTGAGATTGTTTATATTTTTCCACAATTTTGGTTGTGATAATGCACTCAAGGGTTAAACTGTTTGGTTTTTAAACCTGCTGAAGATGTTAAATAGTTCTACAGAATGAAGTTTATTTTGTGGCTTAAATCGATTACACGTACTCAGAGACCTTTTTTGCAGTGACTTGAAAATCAAATTCCCCATACCTCTTTGCAGACTAAGACTCAATTTTGAAAATCTTTTGTAACATTATAAATGTCACTTTTAATCAATTTATTGCATCCTTGCTGAATAATGTAGGCGTAATTCTCTGACCCCCAACCCTTTTAACAGTAGTATATTTTAACGTATAACTACCATCAAACAGCAAACAACTTCATAAAAACAACAACAAAGAAACGGCGAAATGGGCAAATAACCTAGCATGCAAATTACAGTAATCAGAACTATATGTGAACACAAACAGTTTTAATTAGTCTTTACAATCATTTAATATACTGTAAAATGTTTTTTGTTAGCAAGAATAAATTTGACATGGTGACAAATCTATACAAAAAGAAAGCAATAACCTATACAAGAGCATAGACACGGTTGAAGTGGCAACATAAACATTCAGATACAAACAATCATCATCAACAATTTATAAGCTGCGCTTCATGCCATCAGCTTTCTGTACTGGGTGCTCACGCTGCTTTTGAAAGTTTCCAACTTGCTTGACCTGGTGCTGCTGGTGAACTGCGCGCTACTCTCAATGGCCGAGACCCTCTGACACTTGAGAAAGGCGAGAACCTGTTTTTGGCACTGAGACGACCCAAAGTAGTAGATGAGGGGGTCCAGACAGCAGCTGACACTCCCGATGCACGTGGAGACAAGGTACGCGGCGTAGGACGCGTCACTTTGCTTGCGAGCGAACTGCACGTAATGCGACAACAGGATGATGTTTGTAGGTGTGAAGCATATGACGAAAACAGCAAAAACCGTTACCGCCATAAAAACAGCGCGGTTTTTTTTCGCGCGGTTTTCCACGTTGGCTGCACACAAGGCTTGGATGATGCGCACATAGCAGACGGTGCTAAAAATGAGCGGAATGAAAAAGAAAAGTGAAGCGATGACGGGGAAGAAGTACAGGTAATACTCCTGGAGGTGGTGGATGTCAAGAACGTCGTGGCACGTGGTTATGCCGAGGTCAGGTAAGTGAATGGTTTGATTGGAAATCAGCAAAGGCGTCACGCCGCCGATGGATAAAAGCCACATGGCGGCGCACACGACGGACGCGGTTTGAGGACTGCGCCAGGTTAGCGAGTCCATCGGGTAGACGACAGCCATAAAGCGATCCACGCTAATACACATAATCAGCAGCACCGAGCAGTACATGTTGCAGTAGAAAGTAGCCGTGACGAAACGACACATCCCTGGCCCATATATCCAGTCATTTCCGTTGTAATTGTAGGCTATTCGAAACGGAAGCAGCAGAACGAACAGAAGGTCGGCGCAGGCTAGATTCATCATATAAATCGCAGCTGGTTTCTTTGGTCTCATTTTGCGCACAAACAGGACAAGTGCCAGCAGATTTAGAGGAGCGCTGATAATAAACACTATAATATATATGGTTGGGATGATAACGGTCACCACGCGGCCCGTGAGGAAGCTGGAGGCCTCCTTGGAGATGTGATAGGTGTTTTTATTCGCAGGGTGGTGGTGATCCTTCCTGGGTTTGGATGCTTGGTCGGAATCGCCACTACCTTCACCCTGCACGTCCAGATAATCAAATATTGGCTCATCGGTGACGGTGAGGAAATATCCTGAAAACGTCCGAATCAGCGTTCCTGGAATAGAAAAAAGTGGAAAAAATAAATAAAAAAAATCTTAAAGATGCTCGTTATAAAAAATATAAATTCAAACATAAGTGTACGCGCTCTCTCTTTCTTTTTTATATAAATTATTGTATTATTTCATTGTGCCTTGATTTAATAAAATTAATTTAAATATTTGAGGTAAAGAATTTTATTTAAATATACTAACCCTGCTTAAATTACCGAATAACTAGTTGTATAGTGTAATAGGGTGTCAACTATAGTTATAATGATTATTTTGATAACTGATTGATCTGTCGTTTTTTTTATTACTTGGATGAAAAGCGTAAAAATGTTATACATTCAAATAGATTCGTTATTTTACATAATATTATTCCACATACTTTTACTGCTATAAAAAAATATTGTAATATAAAGCCTATCAAAACAAATAGTGAATGTGTCTATGTAGGCTATGCTGTATATTATAAGCAAGACAGGCTTTAAACTAAAAACAATTGATTGCTTACTGTTTAAAGCAAAAATTAAAACGACAAATAAAAATAAGAAAAAAATGGTAACAAAACAAAAGCACATGTACAAGATCACACACATTCACTTGCCTTGTAATTATATTACATCAATGTTCTACTTCTAATATTCCAACAACAACAGTAGCCTACGGTTACTGCTTTCTTACCTGTTTTTACATTTAGGATTCCCATGATAAATTTGAGAAAGACCAGCGAGGATTTCAATTGAGTGAAGTTTAACAAAACGCTTATTTTTCATTAAAATAGACATGGTTGATGACTGCTCCATCATTAAATAGTTGACGATTATTATCATTATCGATAATAATCGATTAGTTGTTGCAACCTTACCCGCTATAGCCAGAGACTTTACTTTTCAAGCTTTTTAAAACTTATTTCACGATTACTTGTGAATGGATTGATTTCAACGTGCAACCAAATAGTCTTGCCTGAACAACAAATGTGCTGCAAACCAAAAATACCAACTTAAATTAATAGTACCTAGTAAGCGTCTGCACATATCTCGGCTTACAAAAGATCGTTGTTACTCAAGTTAAAACCCTGTGTTAGACTTACCGTTATTGGGCAGCGCAACCGCTGATCCCTGCACCGCCAGTAATCCTATCAAAGCCACTATCCGCAACATCACGACTCAGGGACACAGCGACTGGTTATTGATCACTTCACGCTCTTTACATTAATGTTTTTCCCTGGACGAGCCTAATTGCGCACGCTCTCAAGAGCAATCGGCAGACATCAGCAAAGGCTGGAGGAAGGATGGATGGATTCACTCCGTCTGGCGCGTGCACGTCAACGCCTACTCGTGCAACTCAAGTTTCTAAAATCCGTTAACATATAGAGTCCAGGACTATTTAATACACATTGTTTATTGAATTGGACATATCTAAATGTGTGGTTATAAGTCATTTTACAGTATATTATGTTGTTCAGTTGTTTCATCATAGAACATTGGAGGTCAGAAATGACAAAAATAAAGAAAAAAGGTCTAATTTGAAACCAAAACAAAAGGTTTTGATGGTATTATGGTTTTAATACTGAATTAAACACTTGGGCTTTTGATTCAAAATACAGCCCTTGAATCATAAACAAATAAAAACACAGTTTTGATGTAAGATGTATTAATTTAAAATCAATAGATTAATCATTACATTCACATTACACACTTTTTTTTCAAACTGAAAACGTTTAGGCATGCTCTTTATTAGGTATTATCTCTTAAAGGTTGCACAGTTGAGCACTTAAATGAAAGGCACTAGTTAATGACAAGCCTGTGAAAAGTCCCCTCCAGTTTATCTTCTTAAAAGCCACATGGCAGTAGTGCATTGTGAAAGTCGTTCATCTTATTCCCTCGTTATAAATTGTTAACATATTAAAACATTGCAGCTTCCAATACATTACTTGCCATCAAATATATATTTCAATTATACTTGTAGTTTAAAAAATATAATCCATACACAATTTAAAAAAAGATTCCAGTCATCATGAAATGTTGTGAACATCGGTTTCTTTGATTGTGGTGATTAAATATCTTTTCAATGTAAGTAAAATCAAAAGTATGCTATGTATGTATAGCTTGGCATGTATCATACTTTTCTTCGAGTGGTGGGATCTCATTTTGTAGTTAATTAAATACAGAAGAACATTTGAAAAAATACCCTGAATGCTCAAAGGAATTTCTTTTACAAAAACATCTAAAAACCAAAGGCACGCTCCATTCTTTTTGCATATTTTTCAGTGTAAACTAACTTTGATAGCTAGTTAAAATTTTCAAACATATTTGTATAGGATATTTGACTCCAAGTGATTTTCATTTTCCATAGAACTTTTTGTTCAACAGGAAGATCAGTAGATTGACGTTGACTTTGGCCTTGTCAAACATTTTCATGACAGCTACTCCTTCATACTGAAGCTGCAACAGGTCCTGATAATAAAAAAATTAAAAACAGGATATGAACAATTTTTCCGTATTGATGTGTCCATAGATGCTATTCTAAATGATAAAAGTAATATTCTGCATGCCTAAGAGAAGAAAATTACACCTTGTGCCAGGCTCTGTGCACGTTGGAACTGACCTGGAAATGAAGTTGCACCTTCTCCATTTCAACTCCCATCAACTTGGCCTTTATCTCAAAGTCTCCCACTTCCTCACAAGGGCAAATGTCAAACATGACATTTTTTAACCTGAAACATACAAAACACTTACTGAAGTACTGGAATAGGTGGGGCTTAGAGTTCAATTTGACTGGAAGTGCCTGGTCAAAAAGTATTAGAAACCCCCAAAAGTATTATAAATCCCTTAGCACTAAAAGATAACATTTTTTATTTTCTTTTGATCTGCCTTAAAAGAGACAATAATATTTGACTTGTCACCCTTTGGCATGCAGGACGAGGAAGAGCAAACCAGAATGGGTAACTCCTCAAAATGCACTACCCACCCTCTAATATCACTGTCCTGCAGAGTTAGCTCCAACTTGCCTCCGTACACCTGAACCAGCTAATAAAGTTCTTACAGACATACTAGAAACTTCTAAACAGACGTGTTGAGGCAACCTGGAGATAAAATATCCAGTACATTGGCCCTCCAGGAGCAGATTTGGGCACCCCTTGTTTAAATGTTTGTGTGTACAATTTAAAGTTACTCATTATCAATGCAATTATTTATTAGTAATGGAACGCAAATAAATGGCGTAAAGAGGAAGAACACACTGATTGGTCTGGAGGCCTTCAATCTCCAGAATGACCCCTTTCTCATGCAATTTGGCAGCTGTGTACTTCAGGGATGAGGCCTTGGACTTCTTATTGCTCTTTTCTTCCTTTCTGTCCAGTTTAATGGATCGTCGTGAATTCCTGTTGGTGAAACAACCATTGGTGAAATATTATGTCATATAGGAAATGACAGTAGACACTTCCCAATCAACACACCACTAAGTGCCCCTCTTAAGCTGTTGTGTATCATTGGCTAATTGCATTATGTATTACCGTAATTTATTAATACATAAAATTTAAAAAAAGTACTTATGAAAATGTCTAAACATGGGGGATAAGATCAAATAAATTAAAATAAGTTAGTCATTGGGATATTATTTTTTTTAGCAAAAGTTAATTACATTAATAATTTAACAAATTGATATTGACAACAAATTGGTGCTGTACCTCAAATCAATCAGCAGGAAATAAAAAAGACAAAATATACTAGAGAAAAGCTAAACTGAACTGAACTCCATTTTATCACATTAAAAATAATTATTTTAAGTTTTTAACATTATTTTCCAAATTACTACATTGAATTAATATTCATTGATATTTAATATAAATTGATATTAAATATGTTAATAATGTTAATTGAATGTATTGGTTTTTATTACTTGATTTATTGTTAGGAATTAATTGCTTGATTGATTTCTTAGTGATTATTGTGTGATACAAATAGGCCCACATAATTATAAGCATGCTTGTACAAAATATGAAAAGTGGCCAGAGAACTTTTATGAACATTTATGTCCACTCACTTTCTGTTGAGGTTATCCAGACAGGTTTTGATGTACGTGTCATAGTAGTTGATCTGTTCTTGATAGAAGGCCGCCTTTGAATTAAGTGCAGTCAATGTCTGCTGCAACTTCACCAACTCGGCTTTCCTCCTCTGCCTATAGCGTCGTTGGTATCGAATGTCCTGCCATATAATAATAAATGTTACAAATACAGTCTGACTAAAATACATGAATGTGGCGAGCAGGGCGGGGTTGAGGAACCGTGAGAGCGTCACGAGAGCTGGTGGCGTGATTGGTAATGAGCGCCACCTGCGAGCCACAATGAACTAACAGCGTAAACCAAGTTTAAAGTGTTTATGGCATCCTTCAGTCCTAATGGGAGCAAGATAATGTCATTTGAAGCTTAACTTGTCACCTAACTTAACTTGGGTATAGCAATCATTATATGTTTTAAGAATATCTATATTCAACCCATACACAATTATTACTCAGTAAGCCATTTATTTTCATATAGTTCCTGCATCTCTGAATATAGTCATTAAGGTCTGACCTTGGAGATATCATTGATGACTTCCTGGTACTTGTGTTTTGAGCTGGCCAGACCAGCCTGCTCTAGAGTTCTCAGGTTCCTGAGGATCTTCCTCTTCTTTTGCTCAAGAGGCAACTGGCGGTCTTCCAGCATGGCCTGAGTGCTCTTCAAACCTTCTGGAGTCTGAGAGTCCTGCACCACCTGACGCTCCACAAGCTTAGAGTGCTCTGCTTCCTACAGTATCAGAGAGCGAGGGTTGAAGTTAATCAATTGAACGTCATCTGAATCTGTTGGAAGACTGATTTCCATTCAATCTTGATAAGTTGGGAAAAAGCCTGCGGTACCTGTGCAGCAGAGGCGGGAGTTTCTAGGATATCGGTGAGTGTCTCCCCTGGTTGAATTTTCACAACGTCCACTATTAGTTTCTTTGTTCTGAAAAGTGACAGGCAAACAAAGAGGAGGCTACGCTTATCACAGTGTCTCAACATATTCTGCATTTTCTCATCTGGTAAGATACGGGCTGACATTGTTCAGTAGATAATGCAATACAAGTCTACTTCTTTGGCACTCAAAATTGAGACTTGATGAAGACTGCAATATGCTGGTGACATAAGGGACAAAACAATGACAGAATTTTAATTTTGGGGTGAAATATCTCTTCAAATTACAAATGTTCAGACTTGCCTGAACTTTATGCTTGCCGAGATTTAAAAATAACTTTTATTCTGTTGAACATGTCTTGTTTTTTTTGTCTATACATTCAGTCAATGGGATCCAATGTTGTTGGACAAGAACATTCTTCAAAATATCTATTAGGTTCCACTTTGGTTTGAAAGAGTAAATTATAACATTTTCATTTTTGATTTAACTGTCACCTTTTGAGAATGAGTTTGTCTGTTAGTAAAAGCATACCAAAAGTGCATGCATGGAAAACATTTATGATTTGTCTTACACTGCACATAAAAAAAACTGTCTGGTTACAGTAATTTGTGTTTATGTGATCAGTAAACAAAGATCATACACGTCTGGGTCACAGGGGCCTCAGAGATGCTGTTTGACAATGAGCTATGACCTCACTCTTCCTGCTTCCTCCCCAAAGAAAGACTGTACCATATGGAAAGAGCCCAAGGGTGGAATGCTAGTAGTTAGCACACTAGTTTAAAGGAAAGACAATACTGGCCAGTAAAGGATAGTTAACAAATGTTTACACTTTTAAACAAGTATTCAAATGTTCATGTCTTTCTCAACAGACACGGCAAACACATTGAAATTAAAATGCTTGTTGCACTGAATTTTCACACTGAATCCTCTTGGTGTGAATAGGCCTTTACTTAATGCTAACTAGACAAAGCCAGTCAAGAGGCCCATTTTAGAAGTGAAGATAAAACTGGCCACCAAACCACTTCCTCCCATGAGTTGGGAGAGATATGTAGACAGGAAATGAGGACAGCGAAGAAAAGTTGAGTGTGATAAGACAGATATTTATATGTGGGGACATTTCACATTGTAAGGCAGTGATGATTACTTGTGCACTTACTTTGTCATTAGTCCCTTCATGTCCTTGTCATCTCCATCCAGCAGCTCAAACTTGTTGGTGAGGGTAAGGGAGATCTCTGTTTTGGCCAGCTGACTCAGTGAGTTTTCCTTGTTGGGCTCATTTGTGTCCACAGCTCCTTCACCTGAATGTCAGAGTGTGTTTTACTTTCAGTACTGTATAAGTTCTGACAGCAGGTTTCTGCTAATTTCTGTGATTTTTCTATTATTCAGCTGTCGGTGGCTGAAAATTGATCTAGACACGCTGTTACAAAAACATCAAATCAGTCTTCATGTAAACTAGATGGATAATACTGGTGATGTCTTCAAAGTTTTCCAGAGAATTAATGAAATTATGCGTTTGTATTTGTTATAATTTTACCAAGTAGAGACTCGATGTCAGGAACTTCCCCCAGGTCCTTCAGCAGTTCATGCAGAAGATCACTGTGATCTGGAGCAATAGCTTCCTTATGTTCCAATACCAACTAGAAAAAAAAGTCAATTTAAGTATTAGCTACAACTAGTCTATATAGACTGCAAAATGTCTTTACAACACGTCACAATATCAAAATGCTGCTACATAACCAAGAGGGTGAGGTACTTGTTGTAGATCAATCTCAATTGTCCTGAAATTTGGCAGAGAAAACAGGACAACACCCAACTTTAGAAGTCAATACAGTTGGATTTGTACAATTTCTTTCTTGTATCGAAATATCTGTTTTGAACTTCACATCACCTTTAGTATCTTTGGTTCAATAAAATGTATATAACAGTCATACACCTTAAAATGGACATCACATCTCTTAGTTTATGTGTTACACTCTAACATAGGAAATGTCAGTCTGTTTTCCAAAAGAAAGAATGTAGGTGTTTGGCTGAGTTGGGAAAAGGATGGAGGCCCTATTTATTATGTCTATGTAGGTCATGATGTCATTTCCTCACACATATGGATAAAGTTAAGTCGCTCCTCACAGTAGACTTCTCATGACTAAAAGGTGGCTAATGAAAGTTAATAACTACAAATTACCGATCTAAAAAAAGATAATAGTACAGATACAGTAAATGCTGAAAACATGTTTTGACAAGATGTGTGTAACTAGTCTTTTTCATATGAACCGCCCAGAAATAAAGAATAAAAAATGATGCCATCTCTTCCACTGAAGGATGGGCTCACAGCTGTAATCTATTTCTAAATGAAAGTTAAAGATCTGGACTGTGGACAGTTAATCCATGACTTGTTAAAAAATATTTTGACCTTAAAATGTTAAATCTAAAAGTCATACCAAGGTGTTGCATATCTTCCTGTGAAAATGACAGACTTCTCTCCATTGATGCATTTAAACCCCCATCCCTGTAAGCTCACCCACATCTCGAATTCCAATCAACAACTGATGCATAGAACCCGGATGTGTTACAATCTACAATCTCAAAAAAAATCTGTTGCTACTTCTGTTTCATTGAATTCACAGTTGGTTATGTTGTATGCCTTACAGAGTGTGTGTTGATGATCTCCTCAATTGAGATGTAGATGACAGGTTTGCTGAGTGTCACCATGTCAGAGTACTCGTCCACGTTAAACTTCTCTTCTGGAGCTGGAACGTCGCAAGCTGCCTGGAAGAAGCTCCTGAAAAATAAATAAATAAATCAACCCACTTCGTATTGACGGTAGTACATGGGATGAGAAATGTTTCCCCTCCCCTTGACCTAAAACAGTGTTCATGGTCATCCAGTTAGAAATGTTGTTTTTTCAGATTTTCATTACGACATTCTCTGTGTAGAAACCCACTAGCATTAAAATTTACTCTTTGAATTCTTGTACCTAAAAACAATACCAATAGACACCATTATGACCAAAAGTTTGCTAAGTAGTATTTTCTACTAAAACAAGGTGGTATTTGACTGATGAGTATACACAGCAGACTGATGGGACTGGCCTTGGATTCCCAGTGCATTATGGGTGAAGTTTTCCTTCACATTTGGCATAAAAAAGGAAGACAGTAGCCTTTTTTTCTCTAGTCAGGTAGCAATGACTTAAACATTGATTTTTGCCATAGACTTTGAAAAAAAAGAAAAGAAGCAAAACAAAGATTGTTGCATTATCAATGTACAATGCAAAGTATACTTGAATGAGAAGGTCACAAGCTGTCATAAACTGCAATGATCCAGCTCATCTGGCAGAACTGCTGAGAATCATAAAGGAAAAGAGATCAGCAGGGAGTTTCCAGTAAGAATGACTCACCAGCATGGGAATGAGGGTCTTTGGGCAAAAGGTCATTTAGCACTTCCAGCTGCCTCACACTAGCACACACACAGCATATCTGAAGTGGTGACACACGTCCCTCCTCACTGCTGATGCCTTGCTTTCATATAAAAACACTTCCTCACCTTTACCCTCAATTTCAATAAATCCTTACCCTGTCCTGACCCTTAGATTTGTCTATTTGTTAAAAAAAAAATGGTTCTACTCATCAGTTTCTACATAAAGTAATTAACTTATGAGAAGGAAACAACATTGGATCTAATGACATAAAAAAACAAAACACTGATATTCTTCAAAATATCTTCTTTGATGTTTCACTGAACAAAGTAAGTCAGACATGTTTTGAACAACATGAGGGTGTGTAAATGATGACAGACCTGTCATTTTTGGGTGACCTATCCTTTTAAATATTAGATTTTTCTCAACAGTAATGTGTTTTTTTTGTGTGACCCTAGACAAACTAAACCTCAAACTGATGAAGTGCTCTGTTCTCCTCACCTGAACCTTTGATAGGTCTGGGAGATGTAGCTATTCATGGGAGTGAGGTGGTCGCTCTCGTCCTCAAACAGCTTGTTGGCAGCAGCATGCTGTAGCATCTTAGCCACTGATGCCAGGTTCCTCCTCTGCTCCGAATGTACCTGACCTCCGGCCGTCATGTCAATGATGTCAAAGCCATCTGGAGCCACTATCGCAGGATTCATGTAACGGTAATAGAGCAAAGTCCCAACAATCTGTGGGAAGATGTCGTATGAAAGGGGCTTTGCAGGCAGGACTCAGTCAATACATATTTGAAAAGAAAAATTGGTATGGATACACGAGCACAACTAATATTTTCAACATCTGACCTTTAATAATTCATCCTCTGTGGCGTCAGGGAATTTCTCATGAAGCGTGTCCTTTAAAACTTTAGCAATATATCTCATGCCGTAACTGCATGCAAAAGAAAACAGATGGCAAATAATGCAAAAGAAAAAACATCTGGCCATACCTTAAAATAATGAGAGGATAGTAGTGCATGAACAAAACAGAACACAACAGTGATTATGTATTGAAAATATATCTTGTTTTGTGCAGACTCTGTTTTCAACTACTGTGCTGCCCCCTGGTGCAAAATGACACTGTAAAGTTATACTGTATAAAAGAACCAATCATAATACAAAAGGCATACATGACAATGAAAATGAACTGCATGAAGCATAACTGAACATGTTTTAAAGGATGTGATGGTCTATGTTCTTACGGGATGTTGTCCAGTGATGACATGATAGAGCCGAGCACTTTGTCGGTGACAGTGCGGAGCACCTGATTGGAGGATTCCAGTTTAGCCCTTACTTCCTCGTGTGACAGAGCCTGCTCTGGCGTGACCTCATATGGCAGCTTACTAAGAAGTACAGTTGAACAACAGCAGTTAATAATGAAATAAAAACATTAAGTTAATAAAAATAAAATAAAGCTCGAAAACAGGGGTTGGTACAAGATTTTTTTATATATTTGAAAAAAGTCTCTCATCCTTACCAAGGCTGCATAAATGTTATATTATATTATTATTTTCTATTTGAGTATATTTTAAAACTTGTTCTTGTTATCCTTCTGAAATCATACTAATATGCTCATTTGGTGCGTTAGAAACATTTCTTAATATTATCAATGTTGAAAAAAGTTATATGTTTGTGGAAACCCACTGACATGTTTTTTTTAGGATTCTTTGATGAATAGAAAAAAAATCAAAAGAAACCTATTTATTTAAAATATAACAATACAAAAGCCTTTACTGTTACTTTTGATCAATTAAATATGCTGAATAAAAGCATGAATTTCTATTCCTTTTGGTCATTTTAATTGTTGCAATTTATAAATAGTATGGAAAAAAAATTAAATATGCAAACAAAGATGGAAGAGAAATGAATGTAAGAAAGTATAAATGAGCATTTGTGATATACAGTAATACCTTGAGATACGAGCATAATCCGTTCCAGGACAGAGCGTGTAACTTGAATTGCCCAAATCTCAAATAAATTTTCCCCATAAGAAATAACAGGAAAAAAATGTATCCATTCCGGATAAAAAAAACATGCTTTTATTGCTATAGAGACATGCACAAAAAATTATAATATATAAGGATTCCTGTGATATAAAATAAAATGTGGTTGTAATTATGAGTTCTTACCTTCGAGACAGACGGCATGTGCAGAAGAGGAGGAGTGAAGGATGATATAGATAACACAATAAAGGGAACACAATGCAAATGCAAACACAATAAGGAAGTGTAGCGTTTCTTCCCGTGTAGTGTATTGGATAGCCTCAGGACCTCATATTTATTATTATTAAACACACATAACTCCTGCTGCTTCCAGCTTAATACTTGTAAATCACTTGTCGCCCCTGGTAACCTCCTGCTGTAAAACCAAGGTGGCCCTCTAGTGGAGTGCACATGCAATTACTCCATAAATGAGGAGGCTTGAGCTGCTCCGAGTGCTCGACTACCTAACGTTGGCGTCTGTAAGCGTGCTCGTATCTCAAGTATTTACTCGTATCTCAAAAGCAAAAATTTGCTTGACAGCTTGCTTGTATCTCGGATTACTTGTATGTTGGGACGCTTGTATCTCAAGATATTACTGTATATGCGAGATGAGAAGATATGCATATGAAAATATGAACCTGGCTTCTCCTGTAGCGGTCTCTAGCTGATTAACCCAGGCTTTGTAGATGTCTACAGGGTTAGTGTTGATGCCCAGGTTTTTGTCCTCAATGATCTCTTTAACCACTGGTCCAAGCAGTTGTCTGAGAGCGTTCTGTCCGCGAGCACCACGGTAAAAGCTCAGAACCATTTTAATGACTGTAGGGTTCCCGGTCACTATTTCCTGGATGTGATCCACCTTAGATCTGCCAGAGATGATAGCAAATTTACAATGATATTTGCCTAACTGTATATTATAAAAACTATACACATTGAATTGAGGCATTTGATTCAGGTTTGATGCAATAATTATCAAATAAGATATATTAGTCTCTCCAAAACATTTTTTTTGCATGCTAAGCTAACAAATAGCATTCTATATCTCTGTATCTTACTTGATCTCCTCTTGTAGAGCCGACTCAAAAAGCTTGAGCAGCAAGTACTCTTCCCGCTGGTTAGAGGCATAGTTATACAACGTGAAGATCACAGTGTCCATGAACTTGGTGGATTTGTTCTGGGGCATCTGGAAGATTAGCTTGGCCAGGTATGAAGGGTTAGTCTGTTAAATTAATTATAAACATATTGATTATTAAAAATATAACTGAAAGGATTTACAGTATTTACAACCTTTTGTGTATAAATGTTTTTTATGTCTTTACAAATAAATATTTTAAACCCTGTTTTTTTAACATTTATATATCATATTTATAAATTATATATAATATAAGTTCCAATTCCGCATGACATTTCTTAAATTATTTAAAAGGGACAAAGGTCTCACTTGTAGTAGGTAAAAGAGATGCTGATAGGCCTCCAGTTTCTTTCTCTTGTCTTTGCTCAGGCCCTTGATGCCCTGCTTTTCCCCCATAGCCAGATCTTCTTTACTCATTTTGTTCTTTTTGCTTTTCATCTTTTTGCTGTGTGATACCACATCCTGCCAGAAAAGACAACATTGCAGTAGTTGGAAAAATTAGGATGGGACAAAGGTTACATTTGACCGTTTTGAACACCTGTAACCACATCTAGTCTTATGAGACTAAAGAGACTTTTTATGTCTGTTTGCTTCACAGTAGTATTCTATGGTTATAAGATCATAGGGAAACACAAACCTATTTACATGAATCCATAGAATCTACAACAAACCATCAAAATACGGTATCTTAAAAATCTCAGTCTTTGAATTATTTAAAGCCACCGCATGAAAGCACCTGTAATGTGATCCTGTTCTTTACTAACAGGCCAATCTTAATATCCATTAAATTCAGATCCTTTTCCATCTGCTGATTAGAACGAATCTTGGTGACAACTTCCTCTCTGAGCCGCGTCACTTCCTGTTCCTCCTGTAAATCGAGGCTACTTTGTTCCAGCAAATGTACAAATTTACGGACCACCGAGAGAGGGGGGTGCTGAGAACCAGCTGTTTGAAAAATAAATGGAAAAACAATTATATCTATCTTGCACAATTTCAAATAACAACACAAGTAAATGTAAATTCAATTACATAATACATTAAATATAATAATGTAGAGGACTTACTCAAGGTTCTGTAGTCAATTCTTGCTTTGTTAGCCTTAAGGAAAGCTTGAATCGTCACTATTTCTTTCTCCTGAACATAACACAGAATATTTCAGTGTCATGAGTATGCAGATGAAGAAGCTGCTCGTTCACTTGTGTGTAAGGTGACTTACATGATCTTTGAAGTACTGCAGTCTTTTTGTGTAGTTTCGTTTAGCCTTCCACATCTTCACCAACGACTGTAACTAAATTGTAGAAGAAACATGTTTTCATGCTATGAATGATTCAAGTACTGCAATTCAAGGTGGATATAATATCATAAAAACTGTAATAAATGAGCATCATTGATAGAACCGTTACCTTAATCACATTGCTCACACTATCTTGGAAGGTCTTTAGTCTGTCCTTATAGACTCTTCTCTGTTTGTAGCCCTTCCAGGATGCCTGTATAGGTAAATCAAACCATGTGAAAAAAATACTGATGGCTGCATCTAAAATTCCATGCTTCCCTACAGTATAGTAGGTAAAAAACTTTGTGACAATTGAATGTGCTATGTGTGTATCTATCAATAATTTACATTACACACCTGCAGTTTGATGACGCTCGGCTCTTGTTTTTGCAGGTATTCCAGTCTGTCATTATATGTCTGTCTCACCAGGTATCCACGAATCAGTGCCTGCAGTATAATGATGAATGGCTCATTGGCCAACCACAGCTGCTCTCTGTTATACTCTGCTGTTACACTGCTCAAAACACTCTAGTTTGGGATGGGAAAAATATGAACTGAAACGCAGAGCTCACATAAAAAACAGAAAACTCTAAATGTATGTGGTAAGGACGTACCTGGATATCTTCTTTAGTGAGCTGTGAACTGTCATGGACAAAATTATCTGGCTCAACCCATGTCCCTTCTTTGCTTTCAATGTTGTAGAAGTAATCATATTTATCCTTGATCTTGTGTTTTACCCATGAACTCCCACTGGTCTCTACAGATAACACAGTTGGAATTAAATTACTGTTATTGCCAAGAGCTTCTGTGAAGAATAACTTATGTATAAAGATTAGCATATGTAGTTGCTTATGTCTGAAATCAAATGAAGCAGAAAAAGTTTTAGATTATGCTTGCAAAGTCTGTGGAATATTTAAAAATAATATCTAATAAGGTGTTTACTGGCAAAATGTCCACAAATTCGACACAATTTAGTTAATGCTAATGAGAAATGCTAATTGTGTATTGTATGTGAATACCATACATACACTACACCAAAAAAAAAAAACAACGCATGGTAATACATTCTCCAGCCTCAAAGAGCAGATAATAAGAGCTAAAAATTCAAATTCAAATTATTGGTTAATTATTCAAATTAACAGTCATCAGGGGCCTGATAGAGTTACCTTGTTCCGTTTGAGTGCTCTGTAACAAAGAGAGCTGGCTGTGATAGATATGAGCACATTCAGACAGCACTGCTCGAAGACCTGCATCAGGAGACTGCAGAGCAGCCAGTGTGGCCTTAGCATCTCCCTCGGATACTGCTCTGTTAATGTCTGCTATGGCCTCAGCCACTGAAATCATACACGCAATATACAGAACAATCAGCTTCAATCATTGAGAATGGATAAAGTTGGAGTTCTGCAAAGAAAGGTAAAAAAATAAATGTTTTTTATGTTGCAATTTTTTTTTCTCTCAATTTATTTATTGTGTCAATATTTCTGTCAGGTTAAAGTTCAGTTAATTATCAAGTTTTGTGTATTTAACGCCTCCTTCAAATGAATGTTTTTAAAGTTAGACATCAACCTTAGTATTCCTCAAATTAATTATAAACAATATAACAAGACAAAAAAAAAATTATAAAACAATGCCTTTGTAATAAAATTGTATAAGGTCGCTTACGACCTGAGGTGTGTAATGGTGTAAGTATATTTTTTTCCAAACAAGCCTTTGAAGACTGAATAAGTGCAATTCATCTTTATTCCATAAGGTGACAATGTTTGATATATCATCAGCAAAACTTGAAAAGGATCAGCGATTTACTGCAGAGCAAGTACTGAATGCAATGAAATATTAGGTTCACTGCCACTTGAAGTGGATCTGGTAATCGATCATTGATTTTAAAGATGTTGAAAATGATAGTTTTAAAATACGCTGGAGATTGCGAGTATGAGCCAGATGCTATATGTACTGGGAAAATGAGTCTGAGTCTGCTTAAATCAAATAAAAATGTTCCCTGTGCATCTAGGCTATGGGCCAAAAGCACAGAAGTGTGTGAAAATCAAAACAAAAATATGCACAAAAATGTTCAAGAGTGAGCGAGAGCTACAGCAGACAACTCTGAGAGTTGGTGTGTATGCGCAGTGCACCCATGGTATTTATCCACAATAAAACAGGGTTATAGTCTGCAGTTTGCTGTAAAACCGCCACTTTTCAACAGTGTGTTAATGTCAGAAGCAGAAGGGAAGTCATCTCAGATCTTATTGGAAGAAATAACCCCTTTATTGAAAATAGTTTTTACTCCCGATACTGGCTTACGTCAATCGATCTGAAGGATGCATGTTTTTACATAAGCATCTATTTGCACAGAAAATTCCTCATGTGACCCTGACGGGACACAGCCATCGAGTTTTTGACAGTTCCATTCAGGTTGTCACTAGCTCCAAAGGTTTTCAGCAAGGATGTTGAATCATCGCTCACACCGTTGAGAATGATACTGAGACTGTTGCGAAGAAAGGAGTTTCAGCACTGGTAGAGGCGCACCGCTTATGTCCAAAACACCACCTCAACTACAAGGTGATGGTGACGTCACTCTTTGTGTGCAATCTTCGTCAGTGGATACATCGCTCTTTTCTCGAGTCAGGGACTCCGCTGCGGGCAGTTTCTCTGAGAAAAGTGGTTACAACAGATCGCAGTGTCACTCGCAGGTTGGGGCCCAGTGTTCAAGGGCAGGATAGCAAAAGGGAAATGGCTAGTCTCACAACAGAACGCACACATACACTTCCTAGAACTATTAACAGTGTTTCTGGCACTGTTAATAGCAGATGTCTGGCAACATTTTGTAAAGTTCCTAAGGAACCACCACGTTTTGATCAGATCAGACAACACAACGGTGGTGGCATACATAAATCGCGTGGGAGGCACACACTCCCCTCAGCTTCACAGTCTGGGACGGAATCTGATCTTGTGGAGCATGAACACATGTCCTGGGAATAATAATGAATATGGGGTGGATCTCCTGTCTAGAGGAAATCCTCTGTATGGAGAATGGACTCTCCACCCTCAGGTAGTGAGTCAGTTGTAGAGTTCTTCTTGAACGAAAACACTCGTTGTGTTGCTCTCTAATCTTCTCTCTGGCGAGAGGCGTTTCGCCTATGGGTGTGGATTCTCTGGCGCACCTGTGGCAAAAAGCACTACTGTACGTGTTTCCCTCCACTGAATTTGATCATATCATCACTAAAAAGAGTAAGGGAATATGGTCACTCAGTCATGCTGAGCGCCAGGGAAGCTTTGGCTGACAAAGATAATTCAACTCCTGTGCGACCAGCCCTGGACGCTCCCGTTGTGCAGGTACAAGTGCGCGGAGAGATTTTTCACCCGGGCATGGAAAAAGTGGTTATTTGGGCCTGGCCCTCGAGAGGTTAAACTTGAGTGTTACGGGTTTACCTCTGCAGGTGATTGAGACTATACAGACTAAGAGAGCGGCTTCAGCGCATTCTGCATACGATCGGAAATGGAGTGTGTTTGACTAATCCAGCGTTTGTGCCTAAAGTAAGCAAGTCAGCTCTTGCTTGTAAACATGTGGATTTACTAGCTACCCACAGCCTTTCTCCTCATCAGAGGCTGAGCGGCTTCGTTGCTTGTGCCATGTTTGTGCACTGCGTCACTTTGTAGACAGAACGAAAATACTAAGGAAGAGTAATCAGTGGTTTGTTTCATGGGCTTTCATTTCACGTCAGCGCCTCTCCCACTGGGTAGTGGAAGCTATTACTTTAGGTCATAATAGCAGAGGTCTCTGTCTTCTGGAAGGGCTGAAAGCTAGTTCTACCAGAGGTTTGGCTACCTCATAGGTGATGTTTAAGGGCATGTCAGTTCAGGACATCTGTACAGTAGCAAGTTGGGCTTCACCTCATACATTTGTAAAATTTTATAGACTGGATGCCATCTCTGGCTCATTACATCCTAAAAAAAACAGTTGTGGGTGTCCACATATATTTGCGTTCGATTCGGAGATTGGTTACAGGTGTTGTGTTTGTTCATACATCACAGAGTTGGTTGACATGCCTGCTTCGGACAGCATATCTGCAATACGGGAGTTGTCTATATCCCATAGTGAGATACCGAGCGAATGTTTGAAAGAGAAATTTATGTTACGTTACCCCAGTTCTCTGATAACATGAGTGAGGAATCTCACCACACTTCTCAGCCAAGGAGGGCTTGCAGAAGCAGGGAGAAGAGATATGCTGAGAATGAAGTGTGGACTGTTTGCAGCGATAGATATAGGGAGGCACAACTCCCGAGACGTTTCCCATAGTGAGATACCGAGAAGCATTCCAGACGCAGTGGACTGTCTGACTTAAAGCAGCATCAGGTGACAGACATATATATATGTAAACAATATATACATATATATATGTAATTAATTAATTAATTATTATTTAAAAAATTATAATTTGTATAATCTATTAATATAACATTCCATATATTATCAGAGCTTAAATAGCATACAGATAATTATTATATTTTAGACATTAGACAGATGAATTAAGAGATTATAATTAATATTATCTATATTAATTATATAAACATACATAATAAATCATCCTATCGGTCGTATACAATTTATGACATTTAAAAAGTGTTTAAAAAGTGTCAAATTATTTAAATGAAAATGGAAAAAATAATTAAATAACAATGTAGTCCTAATTTAAGTTAATTAATTAATAATTTAAAAAATCATCCCATCCAGGTAACAGCTGCAGAATTGCCAAAAAAGTTATTACTGTTCAGAACTGCTGAAGACACAACAACAAATACCTATATCTATGGTCATATTTTAAAGAAATCAAAGGAGAAGGACAATTTTATTGTGAATTTTATATATATTACAGCAAATAGCTTATATAGAAGATATATATTAAATAATTGATCGTGCTCTGCAAGTACAACATATTTTAAATGTCAAACCCAGAATTGAAAGGCTATAAGCTATTATGCGGATCATGTGAATTACTATACATCCTTTACAGGGACGTATACAGGTATGAACATAAAAAGCTAGTTATACAGCTTTCATGCAAATTATATTTGGTTACAAACTTACATTTGAGTGCATCCTCCTGGTCCCGGTTGGCAGTGTGTATGGCCTCCTGGATCTGGTCCAGCCATAGCACAGCAGATTCGTCACCAGACCTCTATTTCAGCACAACACACAGTCAGCAAATGTGCACTGCTCACACTGTCATAGAGCAAACAAATCATCTGCTACTACACACCAATTTTCTTCTCAATGAAAGAAACTACAGTAAAGATGCGAAGTTGTATTATACATTTTGTACAACTATCACTGGTGAAGCAGGAAGTGCCTCTTTAAGAAATGTCATATGCAGGTGTTTTCAGTCATATTATATAATATCATCTCAATACATGATGTAAAATGTTAAGATCTTTTACACATATTTAACAGAATAAAAAAGGAACCTGCAACCTGATGATTTCGGCTGCTGTGGAAAACAAAAGATTTATCATTCTACCTATCATTTGTTGACAGTGATATCCTAAAAAGCAAAACAAAAAAGTACTGTTTCCTTTATTTGAAAGGATAAGACCTGATTAAAGTCAGAAAGAAAAGAAAAAAAGGAAGGAGGAAAGAAAGAAAGAACTCCAAAACAGCATCTAAGCATTCCTGTATGTTCTCTACCACATATTTGTGGTCAAATGTTTGGAAATAGTTAGGTTCACGAATTGGATCCATTGGTGGGAGGTTTCATGTTGCGTAGCATTTCCTGACATGCCTGAAACATGAGCACTGAGCAATTCTGAATCCAGCCCTTGACAGGAAACCTCACGCCCTTTGACGCAGACGTCTAACTTGTCTCAATATACAGATGACTGATGCTCAGAACAGACACTTATATGTCATGTTTAGTTTGATGAATGATACTTTGTATAAATCCACTGGAAAAACCTTTCAAGCATGTGGAGAGTATTTGTGCTACTGCTATTACCATTAATGTTTGAGGATTCACTTCAAGATTCAGGTAAGACCACTTTTCTCTAAACATTTAAAGATAGTTAGAGTTCAACAGCTTATTGTTATGTGGTAGAAATGTGGACATGGACTCAAGTCATGATTTTGTGACCAAAAAAACAACCACCAAACTTTTGGGTAGTTGACAGACTGCCCCAACGGTTTGATTCTTGACTCTGAGTTAATGTAGCAGTCTACGATGACAATGAAAATGTTAGTAGATCTAGTGACCTTTCAATCATCTAAAACAAATAATTCTCATAATACAGTATGCCACAAATATATCAACAAAGATGTTGAGTTTGTGAGAATTTTTGGTGATTGTACTGGCTGAAAAAACAACAAGTAAATATAAATAAAGAAATACAAAGTATAGTAAATATAATCTTGTACAGAACATGATAATAAAAACTCTTACTCTTACAGTTAATGTTTGTCATATGTGATTAATCCGGACCATCTGTGGCTATGATATTAAAACTGAAACCAAAGCATATCAGGCATAGTCAGAGCTGGCATAATATTTCATCTAAAATACAGTCTGTTCTTCTTTTCGAAAATCAAGCTCACATTTAGCCCCAGATTATGTTTGTGTCTCATTAGACCACACACAGCCTCTAGTCTAGGTCATTATGATCTTGCGACAAGTTACTTTTATTTGTCTCTCGTTCCCGTTGCAAAACAAAAGGCGATAGATTCACCCCAAAGCTCTGTAAAAGTCTTCCTTTGAACATTAGGGCTTCTTCATCACTGAATGTTTTTAAATCTAGTTAAAAATATATATTTATTCTCTAGCTTTTGAGTGATGGGTTTCTGTGTTATTTATGTATGCATAAAATCTGATTTATTTTCAATGTAAAGCACTTTGCTTCAGCTACGGTTGTTTTAAATTGTGCTATATAAATAAACTCGACCAGTTGAAAAGATTTCATAATTTATGGTCATGTCAATTTTCCAAATTATTCCAGCTACTAAAATGTTACAAAAATATGTATTTAGCATTTAATGTGCATTGCTATTATTATTACTGTTAAAATAATGACTTGAAGCCACGTCCGCTTATCTAATATTTGTTGTTGAATTACATTCAGTTCAGTATAAATGTAACTAAATTTTTCAGTCTCAAGCTGTGTGAAACATAATTATTTGCTCTAAGATTACACTTTATTTCATTGTGTTTTCTACATTTTTTTTCCAGCATCGATATACATCAATATACCAAAACAATCAATTCAGCCAAAAACGTTTCCTGGAACAATAAAGTTCAATAGTTCGCTATTCTCTAACACATCTATCCAGCAGCCTGTGATACACACTTATGAAAACGTCATCAATTGCACTACTGGAATTGTCAGCACTAGGATCATTCCATCCGCATACATCCTAGCCATCCTCATTGGGATACCCTCTAACGTCTTTGTGTTGGCTTGCCTCAGTGGAAGAAAGAATCTTTCCAGCAGTATCCTATACTTTAGCCTAGCAGTTTCAGACCTTCTCCTGCTACTTTCTCTCACACTCAGAGTCCACTATCACTTCAATAACAATGACTGGATCTTTGGAGAGCTGGCCTGCAAGGTGGTCACTGCCTGCTTTTATGGTAACACCTACTGCTCGATCCATGCCCACATGTGTATCAGTGTGATGCGCTACCTTGCAGTGGTCCACCCGTTCCTCTACAAGACAATGTCAAAAGGGCCCTGTGTGATTTGGGTGAGCTTAACTGTTTGGGTGGTTTTTGTTATTGCGATGGTACCAGAGCTTATGGTTCAACAAAGCTTCCAGGTTTTTGGGCAAGAGTTCGTGACGTGTCATGATATCCAGCCCTATGAAGAAGTGTCCTACAAAGCTTTGATTCCATACAGATTGAGTCTGATCTGCCTGGGGTTCATTCTGCCATCGCTGGTCATCGCATTTGTTTACGGATCCATCATCTACAGCCTACATTGTTCCAGTTGTGACTGGAAGCCCTACATGAAGGCCAGCACATTGGTGTTTGTGATCTTTTTAGTGTGTTTTACGCCATGCAGTGCACTTCTTTTTGCACACTATGTGAAGCTTTACACTGAGAAGCAGTATGACTTGTATTATTACTACAGAGCAGTCGTATGTCTGTGTTCCTTCCACAGCTGTCTGGACCCTTTCCTCTCTTATCTACTCACAAAGACTTGCCAAGGCAAGTTTAGATCTTTTAGCTCTAGACCTCTGAAAGTGTCATCCACTATCTGAGTCCTTCTAAATAGCAGGATGTTTTTGTTGCAGACCCTGCCAGGGGGGGCTTCCTTAAGGACAATGGCTTAACAGTGGGTTGAGAATGTTATGATTGGACTTCCAATTTTGTACTTTTGTAGAGGTTCATTAGTTTGTACAGAAGTGAAAGAAGTTAGACACTCAAGCAGTGAACGTAAAACTACCCTAGTGAAAAATATACTAAAATGTATTTAAAATACACTTACTTTTACACTTACTTTATACTACACACAAATTTACATATTAATGAACTTAATATAAATATCCTGCAATAGTACTTTTGGTATACTAAATTTTTCCTAACTAAGTCCTAACTAATGTTGTGCTTAATGCACTTTAGTTATCCGAAAGTAGTGTGGAGGTCCAACAAAAGATATTCTTAACTATATTTACACTTTCAATAGCTTTCCTTTAAAGACTAGTACTATAATGTAATCATACATTACATCTTACAGTTATATAAAAAATTAAGAAATGTGCATTGTGCAATAAAGAAGTACTCCAAATAAAGTTTATTATAATATGTGTATCAGTGAGTCTCAAGAAATTTCAGTAAATGTATTAATTGATTTATATTTCGGGCCAGATTTACTAACGTTTTTGCATCTGATCTTATTACATATGCATTTCTGATCTTATTTAATACGCATACATATTTCTGAAGGGTTTTACATTTATGCATTTGGCAGACCCTTTTATCCAAAGTGACTTACATTGCATTCAAGATACACATTGACATTCTAATCAGTTCTTGCTTTCACTGGGAATCGAACCCATGACCTTTGCATTGCAAGCGCAACGTTCTACAGTTTGAGCTAAAGGTGCTTTTATAAGGTGATTTTCAATATACTGGTATGTGCAGCATTATTTACTGCCCAAAAAAAGCACATCTAAAACCGGACACTAATTTGTGCTGCTCTTGGTAAATTGTGTTGGTCATTATGGAAATGATCCATCTCCGTCTGCATTCTTTCTTTTGCATGTTGTCAGTAGATTAAGCACAGAACTTTCCACCCCCATCTGCGCTTTTTGGGAATTGCCCTCACATTCTAATTTGCTCTGTTTAGTATATCTGGCTCTTAGTGTGAAATAAATTGCATTTTAAATACATTTTGGTATGGACTGTTTTTTTTTTTCACTAGGGTAAGTCAAGCTGAATACAAAGTCTTTGAAACCATGAAAGAAATGTTTAAGTAGTTTGAATAAGAGAAGAGTAATTGTAGAGCAAATTCAAATGAGAGATGTAACCTCTTATACATTTCATTGGTTCAGGGCTGTTATTCTAATTCACCTTGCAGATGAGGTCTTTGGTGGTCAGCATTAGATCGTGATAGTGTTTGGCAGTGGCTGGCTTGACTCCCTGAAGTTTAGCTGTCGGGAGTAGGAGGGCGGCAAGTGTCTTGTCTGGATCTCCAGAATTTAGAGCTTCGTTGATCTCGGCGATAGCAATGACTCCTACACACAGGCAGGAGAATTTTATGTGATCAACAACTCATAATGTATAACTCATAAAATAACTGTCTTTTTCTTTTCTTTTTTCTTTTAGAAGACTGAACTGGATTAAAACTAGATACACTACATTTTTAAAGGAAAAAACCTATTTAAATGCCATTTTCAAATGTATGCAGCGATCATTTTAAAACACTACTGTTGGAAGGTTTGGAGTAAGATTTTTTTTATGCTTACCAAGGCTGTATTTATTTAATCAAAGTACAGTAAAGCAATAATTTTATAAAATATTATTACAATTTAAAACAACTTTTTTTCTATTATGTGACTTATTACTGTGGTGTAATCCTTCACAAATCCTTCTAATATGCTGATTTGCTAGAAACATTTCTTATTATTATTATCAATGTTGAAAATGTTGTCCTGCTCAATATTTTTTTGGAAAATATGAAAAATTCTGTCAAGATTCTTTGATGTACAGAAAGTTCAAAAGGACAGTATTTGAAGTAGAAATCTTTTGTAACATTATAAATATCTTCACTGTCATTTTTAAACAATTTCATGCATCCTTGCTGAATAAAATCTTACTGACCTCAAACATTGAAGTGGTAGTTTATAATTCAAGTTTGCTTACTCTCATGTTCCTCTAGCACCTGGATATTGACAGTGTCGATGCACTTCTGAACATCATTCCAGGTGAGGAACTCTTGACCCTGGGCGAGAGACTCTGCTCTGAGACGAATCAGTGTGTCGGCATATCTAAAAAAGCAAAACAACCGCACGATCAAGTAAATTACTAAATTGTTTCTCAGTGTGGAATATACCATTCTTGGTACCTCTCTTTTTTTAAATCAATATTGTAACTGTACCTCTGTAAATTGTCAGCATCCAGACCACTGAAGCCCAGTGGAGAGTCACTGAGCTGCTCAATGACGCCCACTGAATCTTTAGTGTCCAGCACCTCATTTAACACAGACACAGCAGACAGCATCTCCACAGCTACACACAGCTCCCCGTGAGTAAGACCAGCCTTGTTCTGGGGTGATCAAAATTTGAAATGTACTTTGTAAGTAAGGACAAGAAAGACCTTAACTTTGAAAGAAAAAGAAAAAAATAAAATAGAAAGAGTAAGAGAGCTGACGTGAGAGCTGAGCTGCAGGCTGAAGAGCTCGGCCTGGTACAGGCTGGCAGCGGTTTGGTAGACGATGGGTAACTGGGCCTCTGGGTTCAGGAGCTCCTCCACGGTCTCTTCTGGAACGCCTCGCTGAATAGCTGCATTGATTGCAACAACTGCCTCCTCTTCTGTGTCCACCAAGTGCACAATAATCAGTATTATCAGAAAATATATATACTGTATATATTCTGTATATATAAAATATCTGAATATATATATATATATATATGAATCTATATAGGTCAACACAGACTATATATTGAACAATTTTGTATATTACGCATAATAATTTCCCCTATTTTTTAAATTTAGATTACTTAAGTCAGCTATCATCTGATATTCACTTAAAGACATTTAAAAATACCCCTAATTTACTTACACTGTTAAACGTAATCTTTAGCAAATCTCAAAATTAATTTTTCGCATTGTACAATATAATGCTCTGATAAATTGTAAATAAATTAACTTGTATTGATTGATTTTCAGCTTTTAGTATGTTTGAGCAAAAAATAAATATAAATTTTTAGTTACTTATTTATTTAGATAGTATAGCTGGAGAGAGGACATGGAGTGAAGTGGAAAAGAGAGGGAAAGGACCACGAGCTGGGATTCGAACTCGGGCTTCGAAGTAGTTGTGCTAAGTGACCAAAATGCACATCCTTATACACTATATGTTAAGAAAGCCAATCGTGTTAATGTTAATTTCACTTTTACTGTACTTAGTTTAGCTGAACACCATCTAAACTAGGGGTGGGCAAACTATTTATCTTGCGGGCCACATTGGTTTCTTAAAATTGACAGAAGGTGCGCAATTTTTGAAGGGGGGGTTGGTGGACGCGATACGCGACTGTTGACCGGGGGGGAAGGGGGGGTGTACGCGGTACACGACTGTTGACGGGGGGGGGGGGGGATCTGTTGGGCCGGATTAAAAATAGTTTGGCGTAGTTTGCCCACCCCTGATCTAAACTGTGGGGTCATACAGAGCTTCATATCTACATAGGATCTATACTACACTCGAGTCTATATGTTATCAGACAGTCAACGGTACAGTTATGTGTGCAACATACTTCGTTTCTCTGCCTCTGCGAACTCATTACAGGAAGTGATGACCCTCTGAATCTCTTCTCTCTCCAGCTGAGCACACACACCAGCATCCTACACACAGATGTCATAAACATGCTCATTAAATTAATTTGACCCAAAATCAAGAGGAATATCAATTGATTTAGAAAGTCTGCTTCAGTACCTTAACTTTATGCTTCCTGTAGGATGTGAAGTGCTCCAAGTAAAAGGAGGAGTTGTCATCAAGGACTCCAACAAGACCAAGTGCAGGCAACCGAAGACTGGCCAGTAGGGCTCTCTGATCCTCAGCATCAAGTGCCTGATTTACTTGCCGAATAGCTGCTGAAGCTAGAGAGAAAAATCATTCTTACTGTACATAACATTTAGATTAGATTAATTAAATTAATAGAAAATCAAGAATATTTTTAAATATAGCCTACTATATAGCCTACATAGCCCACTATGCTATTTAGTACAAATTCATTGCAATAATTTCATGGTTGATGTATGGATTTCCTTGAAAGTGTTCAAATAGTCTCTTAGGCTCTAAATGTAAAATTATGAGATGCTAACAATAAAAAAGCAAATAATAAACAGTATGAGGCTACTACTAATACTTTTTTAAATGTTTTAGTTGTAGTTAACAATAACAACAATAACATACAAATTTGAAGAAAATCTGAATTTTAAATATTTCACCTTAATTTTGAGTCATAACTTTGCATTGTTTTAATTTTGTAACTTTTTTTATAAGATTAGGCTGGAAAACAACAATAAACAGATTTTTTATGTAGTCAGACTTTCCCAATTAATGTCCCATACTTACTGTTCACAAGGTCTACACTGCTCTGGATCTCTTGCTGGGTCAGTAATTCTTCATACACATCTCGCTCTTCAGTTGCAACAGATGAGCGCTGAACACACATACAATATGTCATAGATAAAAAAAAAAATCTTTGTCCAAAAGCAAAGATCTTAATACTAGGTTGAAAATTAGATCTAAAAAAGCATGCCCATTATAACATTCGTCCACTTAGATGAGTACACACAACAAAATGACTATTCACTTAAGTCAGCATCAGGGGATCAGGAGATACTAGAGTCAGCAGAGTGTGTGAGGAGTGTTGGACATCAGTATTTAACAAGCGAGGCTGACTCTCAGTTATTTTTTAATCAAAATCCTGCTGATTTTGCAAGTAAAAGAATGCTGGAGCTTGTTTGAAAAGCTGCAAAAAGACACAAACAATCTTGCTTTGCATGCAAAAACGAGATATTTGCATACATATACCTAAAGTTTTCTGCAAATCATGAGTAGTCCTCCATGTAAATTATTGCTTAATCTTTAAGTTAAAAAATATTCTGATATTCACTTATGTGCACAGATTTTACTGTTTGCCTTTGTATCACTAAGGGTTTGAATATACAACCCACATTTCCAAAAATCCTATTTAAACCAGATTTCAAAACATACAAATATGGTTTGCATCAGGTTTGCAAAACATTAGTCCTGACATGCAGATATAAAAAAAAACATTATCCTTCTTGCAGCCTATTATCCAGTTAAAAGTTAAGGCATTTCACTCACTAGTGAAAGATCTTTCTAAGAAAACGATTGTATCTAAAATATAAAAATGGACTCATGGTATACGAATGCAATCAGCCACGTTTCTGCAGAGCATTCACTGTCATTGAAACCTGAATCACATTTCTGCCTTGTTCTGTAAACTGAGCTGTGATTGTAAGTAATGTTAATAACAATAAATGTTTCTTGAACAGAAAGTCATCATGTGACACTGAAGAATGGACTAATAATGCTAAAAATTCAGCTTTGCCATAACGGGAATAAATTACATATTATATTTTAATATGAAATAACAGTTATTTTATATTGCAATAATACTTCACAGTATTACTGTTTTTAAGAGACTTCTTTAAAAAATTACCGACAACAAACTTTTGAGCTAAAGGGTTTTTCTAAACATTTATGAATATTTAGTTCACCTGTCCTGAGGCCTGTTCCTCTTTCCTCCTCTTGGCTTTGCTCAGTGTGTCCTGGTAGCCCTGGGCCAGTGGTTTCTGTGTGTTTCTGAGTAAAGCATTAGGGTTCTGCAGAGCCACCATTGTGTTCTCTGACTGTCCTTTGTCTATGGCCTCATTAATGGCAAAGACAGCAGCGTGTACTGCAGATATAGATCAGAGAGAGGACACATAAACGTGATCATGAGAGTGAGGATAACAGGTGTGTTATATAAACAGATGTACACTTACACATGACTAGATGAAACAGATAAAGTCACTCACATGCAGCTTCATCAACTGAAAGCTCATTGGCCAGGATGCCACCGATCTTGCTGAAGGTGGGCATCTGGATGCCATATTTCTCCAGTTCTTTCCTCATGTTACTGATCTCTTCTTCTGTAGAATGAGAATATAAAATGTCATCATCTAAAACATTTCACAATACGTGTCAACATCAAACCACGGTTTTCTGCAAAATAGCTAGCTATAATCATAAATGTGTTTTCACCTCCATCATTAATTCATTACAGACCACATCATTATGATTTGAACTCTTAACAAAAAACAATGAGATGAAGAGTTACACTGAAGCTGTAACTACCTGTCAATACATTCCCTTCATTAATCAAATGTTATGCAGGTATTCCTTGTTATCCGGCCTTTTTAAACCCTGATGTTCTCCCTAGCCTTTGTCGGTTATTGACGTTACATGTGTGTGTGGATGTTTCCTGGATCAGTGTTTTGCACTGCTAAGTGCCGTTTTGTTTCCGTTTATTATTAAAGTGTTTTCAGTTTGAATTCCGAGTCAGCTCCGTGTCTCTTCAAATCGCACACGTACCCTGGTTGTGACATTAGCTGAGGTAGAACATTTGAATTTCAGCATTAAATAACATTTGTATAGATATTTTCTGGAAAAAATGGCATTCATTTTTAAGAATGACTGTGGCTTACCTGTGAAGTCAACTTTCCCCAACAGGTCCTGGATCTGAGGGGCAATTCCCAATTTGTAGAGGTACAAGCTGCACAAAGAAGACCAAACAAACAGACAAATAAATAAACAAACAAATAAATGCAATATATCATAGCTAGAGAATGTGAGAAAAAAATGAGAGATAACGCAGCAATTTGTGGATGGGAACTGGGTTAAAAATTACACTTAAATACGTCTGTTTATTGTAATTTCTCTCCAAAATGGTAGAAGATAGAAAATGTCTTTTGAAACATTAACAGATAAAACCATTAACAGATCAATAACGACTAAGCAGTCCTGAATGGGAATACAGCGACTCATGTTCACAGGCTGTTGTAGAGATACAACTGCAGCTCTCTTAGCTTTACTGTAAGATGAAGGAGCAATGTGTTTAACTGTACTATTGACTTAAAAATGACGATAACATTGAAAATTGTATATTAAAAAGATTTTTTCCAGATTAACTTCTATCCTTAGACGTAATTCCCATACAACCATGAATTAAGGGTAGCAAAGTTAATAGGCTGATAAACTTTTTAAAAATAAGGAGTTTTCCATATGTTGTGTTGTTAGTGTTGAAGATCATGTATTCAATTACACATTCGATATTTTGACTCAAAATTAATCTATCACTTGGTAAAAGCAGCAAAATTAAAACAGAATTACAAAAGAAAACTATGCAAGAAAGCAAACACAATTAAATATGGGTTCACATGCAACGAGAAAAAAAAACATAGTTTGATCAAAGTACATCATGAATTATTGCAAGAAAGAAAGAAAGCATGCTTTTATTGATTAATACTGTGCTGTGCCTATTAGGACAACTTGGGACAAGTTAGCACTGTTTTGAATATTTCACAAGCTTTCTTTGCAATACCGACCATTACAATCCACAAATGTAGCAAGCTACAAAGTTCTTCACTAGATGGCAGTATCAAATTGTAATATGTCTAGCCCTATGTCAATTCTGGAACAGGAAAATAGCCTGCAGTAAGTGTGCAACACATGCTGGAAACTGCATTAAACTTTTATCTGTCTACTGACTGAGGACAAATAGAAAAGTAATGAATTATTGAAGGTAGTGTGCACCTAACCATTTAGGCTAGGTAAACTTAATGTGCCTTCCTTAACCTTTGACCCCTAAATCAATAGTCAGAGTGATAGACAGTCTGATGTGAATTTATCCTCCTAACTACAGAATGGCCAAAGGTTAATTGGCTTAACTGGTGTAAGAGATGTAGGCCACTATACCTCATAAGTCACAAGCTTGATTATATTCTTCAGAGCCAACAGATAACAGAACTATGCAGACAAACATTTCCTTTTAAATCAAAATAGAAAATCTGTATATAAAAGTATATATGCATAATGCAAAAATTAATTAGATAGTTGACAAATGTATATATATATTTTTCCATGATCTTCACCATTTTAAGGTTTAAAACAAATCGAATACAATAATATATGATACAATGATGTTTATATATTATTTTATATATAGTATACTTGTATAAAATATACTAAGTATAAACTTTATTGTGTAATATCTAATATTATATTAGATATGTTGACCCTAAAATAGCGAAGATCTTGGAAAAATAACTATACATATGTAAACTATCTGATGTGAAGTATATGCTGATATAATGTATAATGATATAATGATATCTGAGGCATCAGTTATCAGTTATGGGCACAGTCTCAGCGGTGTCTAGTCTTACTGAGCAACTTAACTACAGGGTCAGGAAGGAAGAGTGCATGCAAGGTAAAGGGAGGAAGCCAGGCAACCCACACACAAGACAAGACAGAGAAAGAGTGAGCAGGAAGCACTATGAATCATTTACTATAAAAGAAGTCTTCCTGTGGTCATTCATTAGACACATTCCCCTGTGCACACTAGCTGCCGAATAACTAAAAGTTATGATTTGCATACATTAAGATACCAATGAATTACCTGGCTTTCTATTTAAAATGACTCACTATGAATGGCTTTTTAGATTCTCAGTCACTCAATGGTTTTCTGATAAATAACTTGGCATTTAATAAAATATCTTGACAACTGAATGCTGAATAACCTTTTTGGAGAAAATGTAAGTGGTGCTTCCCATGCAAACTCACACAAACTGTGAGTGGGTGTGAGAGGTTATCAAGGTGTTGCTATGTGGTTTTTAAGGTGTTCCGAGTTATGGTTTGTCATTAGAGCCCACCCTGTCTAGATGATACAGCTCAAGTACCTCCTTCTATGTACTCTACAACAATTCAAAAGTTTGGTGTCGCTGTAGTTTTTTTTTAATGATTTTGAAACCATTAAATACCTTGTGCCGATCAATATTAAAAAATATTATAAAACTATAAAATTGTGAAATTATTTTAAAAGAAAAGTGTTTTTGAATAGCTTTTAAAACGTAATTAATTCCTGTGAAGCTCCTTAATACATTTACATTTAATTATTTTACACACATTTATATCCAAAGCGACTTACAAATAAGGAATACAGCAAGCAATTCATTGTGAAGAGGCAAATGTGCTCAAAATAATATTTTTGGTGGAAACCATAACACATTATTTTTCAGGATTCTTTGAATATGAAGTTCAAAAACAGCATTTATTTGAAACTGAATTCTTCTGTAGAATTAGATCTTCAGATATTTAGATTAGATCTTTTGCCCATTAAAGTGACTGTGACAAACAGGCCGAGGTCGAGGGCTGTGTGAGTCAGGTGGCACGAGTGATAATGAGAGTATCTCGTATTTCACGGAGGATCAAAATCATAAAAGGACGAGCGATGACAGTGAAGGATGGGAGTGGACCGGTCCTGGACATTTTAGTTGTGTTTTTGGTTTGTGTGGACGGTAGTTGTCCATGAGAGGCTGCCGCCATTACTTTTATTTTGTATTTGTTTATTTTCATATTAAAAGTTGTTAAATGACGCCGGTTCCTGCCTCCTTCTGACCTGAGCTTTATACTCTGTTTAACTGTGTAAAATCGAGACCTGTTCCTCTCTCATCCTTCACTGTTGTCGCTCCTCCTTTTATGTTTGTGCTTCTCCGTGAGATACAAGCTGCTCTCCCATCCCTGGGCCAGTCCCGTCCCTCGCTATAGTGTCTTTCCCGACACTTTTGATCAATTTAACATTTACTTTAATTTTCAAGTCGTATAAATGAACAATGGTTAATGAATGAAAAGAATAACCAATGAACAATACTATATTTATAAATTAACTGTAACCTAACAGATAGCAATAGCTAATTGAGCAATACACTATCATAATTTGAGTAGAAATATTTTGTAACATTATAAATGCATTACTGATTTTTGATCACTTCAATGCATCCTTGCAGAATAAATATATACATTTCTTTCAAAAAAAGTACTGACCCCCAAACTTTTTAAAGGTAGTGCAAGTTAATTGTATGTATTTGCCCATTTCATTGGTACCAGGTGAAAATTCTAAGTCTGATTGTTTAGAAAAGTGAAAGCACACTTCTCCTCAGCAAAACTTATTCACATTCATCTATAGAACAGTGTGGAACAAGTTGCGTGCCAAAGTTTTTGAAAAAATCTCTATATAATATAATCTATATCGTACAGAGTGGATTTCGAATCAATATTCCCATTAGCTTTGATTATAAAGGCAGACATTTACAGTAGGACAGCGAAAATTCTGCTTTCAGATTGCATGCTGCACATTTTCAGAAGTGGTAGACAAACAGGAAACAGAAACCTCTGCTAATCTCTGAGTATACACTTCCTGCAAGGGAGGACAGGAATCTGATATCATAACAGTGCTTGATCACACCTCAGAGTTCATACTTCAGAGGATTCAATCCTTAGCAGCCCATAGAAAATGAATACGGATTATCCATGAAGCAGATAAAAACATAAAACATTAACTTGACGGATGTGCTTCCGTCCTAAAGTACTGCTTTCAAGAAATCAATGACCTGATAATGCTCTGCACAACAGAAGAGGTGAGAAAAGGAGTTTTGTCTCTAAAGCATAGTGACAGGAATAGTCAGGAAACAGTGACAGGAAATTACTTAAGACAGACAGGAAGTTAACCAGCAGTACTGATAGGTGGATTCACGACGGGCACCCCGGCCTAGTCACACCAGAAAACGTCTGCAAGTCTCAGTGGTGAGATTGCCATGACAATGGCTGCCAAAAGGTAGCGGCAGTCATATATGCTGATGCTCCACAAACATGCTGTCATAACTGAGAGATCAAGACACCATGACCACAAATTAACTGCCATGTTTAGAATTTAAGGTTATAAAATTTTATGAAGCAAGCAAACCTTATCGGTCCACAGCTTTCTAAACACGTTTTAAATCTTGGGTGAAAGAAGAGAAGGAGTAGAGAAACATCAAAAGGTTTATAGTACCTCAGTGCATGAATGCAGTAGACCACCTTGGGCATATTCTTCCGATCATATACATCGGTGGTCTCAGGATAGAATATCTGAAATAGCAAAATTATTTTTAATAAATAATACACCACAAGTACTGTAAACTAGCATTCAAAATGTTGGGTTTGGTATTATTATTATATTTTGTTTTTCAAAAAAATTACCCAGGCTAATTTTATTTGGTTTAGTAAAATATATATGTTTTGAAATATTACAATTTTAAATAACTTTTCTATTTTAATATATTTTAAAATTTATTGTATTCCTGTGACGGGAAGGCTGAATTTTCAGCATCATCAATACACTCTTCAGTGTTACAGGATCCTTCAGAAATTCTAATATGCTGATTTGCTGCTCAAGATTCTTTTGATTAACTATGTTGAAAACATTTGTTACTGCTGAATATTTTTGCAAAACTGTGATACACTTCTTGATTCTTTGATAAATAGTTAGTTCATGTATAAATAGAAATAACATGTATTTTATACATAATAACATAATATTAAAAATATTTTTATAATAAGTGTTTAGTGTCACTTTTCATCAAATTAATGCATGCTTGCCGAATAAGAATATGAATTTCTTAAAAAAAAAAAAAAAATCTTACTGACATGAACACCTAAGTGTGCATGGACACCTCTTCTAAATAAAAGGAATAGCATATACTACTAGCATATATCTATCCCGAACATAGTTCAAACTAAAATTAAAAATGTTTCAGGTTACGTATGTAACCATAGTTCCCTCAGGGGGAATGAGACAAAAACACTAGGGGAATGCCTTGGAATGTCGGGTCAGTGAAGTCATGATACAGGATCATAAAAGGGTGCCAAAAACCGGAAGCGGCAGCTCAGAGAGTGTCTGAAGCAAGCCTGGAGGCGCAAAGAGCTGAGGCAAACGACGCAGCATCTCGTTCCCCCTTTAGGGAACTATGGTTACATACATAACCCAAGACGTTCCCTTTCATGGGAACTTGAGCTGCGCCAAAAACACTAGGGGAACGATACGCCAACACCACCTCAGTGGGTGGGTCGTAGGTGTGTCACAGCTCACTACGAGAGCACCCTCGTCCCCGGGGGCGGAGAAGAGGTCAAGCTGGTAGAACCTCTGGAATGTGTGCGGGGAGGTCCAGCCTGTCGTAGCACAAACATAAGCAAGGGAGACCCCAGCAAGAAAGCCATAAGGCAGTGCTTCTCAATTATTTTCTGTCGCGCCCCCCCTAGGAAGAAGTAAACATTTCGCGCGCCCCCCCTCCCCCTATTTTGGAACTTTCGCTTTATTGTTTCCATGGCAACGCGTCACGCTTGTCACGTGACAGACCGCAGTCGCAAAAAGCGCTGTTTGATAGATGTTTCACATTTATTTAGTTTTTTTCTTTTTTATTCAAAATAGTCACTAACTTGTTGGCTCTGTTATCAACTACCTGATATTCAGATTCTCAGATATGTGGAAGTGAATGTTTGTCGCTTAAAAACCTTTATAATGATCAAGTTCTCTGAGCGCGTCTTTTTTGGATCAGTGCCAGATAGCGCGTGAAAACACGTGTGAATTTAGCGATTGATCACGTAACACATGAACACCAGTGTGATCGTACACATCAACGGGTGAAGGGTTTGTTATCTGAACTTCATATCTGCTGCTCTTGTTCAGTGCAAGAAAACCTACTCCCTGACAAAAAAAAGCATGTTCCCCACGGTCACGCGCGCCCCCCCTGGCATCGCTCCGCGCCCCCACAGGGGGGCGCGCCCCACTATTTGAGAACCACTGCCATAAGGAAACAAGTACAGAGCACGAGTCACCTGGAGGTAAGTGATAAGCAAGGCTGCCATATAAACATCTCGGGTGGGAGGAGAGAACCCTGAGTGATGCTGTCTCACATGAAACAGCACGACTTGGGGGCTCTCGGCAACCTCAGTTGAGAGACCAGAAACTATGTGCTAGGCCACTTTAGAGGCCAAGCAGAGATAACAACTCTCTCCAGAACTCCTGGGAGAAGGGCGACTGGGGAAAGGAACGCACGTACCCTCAGCCACCTCCTTAACCTACCATCCAGCCCAAAAGAGGGTATGGAAGAAGAGGCGGATACCGCAGATAACAGTGGGAAGTTCCCCAATTTTACCCAGGCCTCGGCCCCTGCCGCGACAGGATGCCTACTCTCATATGATAGGTGACCACCGCCGTGTTGCCAGGTTACAGACAACAAGTTGATGGCCCCTAGGTCTGCCTTGTAGAACCCCTTGGGAGACCTCTGGTAGGCGTAGGTACGCGACCAGAGACTCTCCAAAGGGAAACAGCCTCTCGAGGCTATGTATGAGGGAGTGACCCCTCAGGACCGCACTATGTACTTGACTGTGTAGTGTATGAATTTTATAAGGCTATTTTGTCATTCAACATTGGTGTCTGACGCTATTACCCCACCGGTACATAACTAAAACTGCGAAATTTGATTGCATAAAGTGTCCAATATTCCTCACTTATTTTGGTTAATTACGTGCATCTTCCAGGTACTTAAGGATTTTTCAGTGTGAACACACTACACACTCGCACTATTTATACTACAAGACTACAAGAATGCTATGGCACAATGACATTCTAAAGAATTGTATGATGCCAAATTAATTGCAAGTTTGGGAAGGGCTGCTTATATCACTACTTTGGCTCTAGGGGCCCAATATTCTCAACTTTGATTACTATTTTGAATACTTGGGATTTTTCTTAAACAGCTGCCTCAATAGAAATCTATAAATGTTCAAAAAGGAATTGTCCGGCTATCAACTGGGAAGGAAATACAGCAAACGTAACTCTCAGGAACTGCACTGTTCTTTTGCCCATAGTATATGTAAACATGATGGCCTTTTACTTCTGTAGCTTTAAGTAATGCAAGTTTTTTATACTTGGATGAAACTTGTGTTTTCCTGCCCTTAAATGGAGTTTCAAATTTAAATTAACTCTCTAATTTAATCAACACGTAGAACCATGAGTAAATTTACAATAATAACTTTTATGCATTCATCTTATAACAATGGTAAATTTAAACTGTCCACGTCACATTAAAATTGATAGACTTAACACAATGTTGACAGGACAAAGTTTCACAGTTTCAGAGGCGTCAAGCACACGCAGATTGCCCCTCAGATTTTTGAGCCAAAATAATTTGAATCCAGCTATCAAAAGACAAAATTAAATTAAATAGAAAAGACGTTAGTCAACTGCTAAATTCAAATCTGTCTTTGCGCTTCAGCTGGCACTGAGCCAAAGTTGGACATGCTCTGCGTTTATCATATATTACAACTGTTCTGTTAGGGTTTATTTTGTTTCTAACAATTAAATACAGATTAGCACACCGGAAATATCTATGGAAGCAGCAATAATCCCTTCAAACGTGTTTTATTGATATCCAATATGGATATAAAAGTTTACTCAAATCTTGGAATACTGTAGGAACAAAATAAATAGTGTCCCAAATAGTTGGGAAAATCCATCCAAAACTGTACAAAATATATATTTTTTATCCTTCTGTTAATATGTCTTTAGGTAATGTTTACACTAGATAATGAAGATCACTAGGTTTGAAGGACTTCAAAGAATAACCTCTGATTCACAAAATGCACTGTCATTACTGTCACTGTCAGGCCGATATAAGATGCAGTTTGCCATGCAGTGTCAGTGCTTGTATGCTTTAAATTAGTTTGTTTCTATAATGTACAAAATACATGTAAGACTGATTTGATGCAGGACCTGTAGGCCTAATATTCATAATATTCTGGAATAACAATAGTAAATGCATTAATCTATAATCTCTTCGATAATTCAAAAGTACAATCATGACATTTCAGAAATGTTTACTCTGAAAGCTTTTTATTATATATAATATAATCTAGCTATAGTTTTGTTTAGTGGTTATTTTGCCCCCATGACACATATGAAAGACAAAATACTAAGTGCACTGTTTGATTAAAACTTTTGAACTCATTTGAATGGAAGTCTAATAAAATGCACTGCTATCTTCAAAGAGCGATGGCAAAACAGTGTCAGTTTGTTTGAGTAAGTGTGCACTTGTGCCTCACCTTTGGCAAACCAATGGACTCCATAGCTCTGAGCCACTGCACAGTGTTGTCTGTGTGTCTGAAATGTAGTCCTGAGAGCTGGGGAAAAAAAGTGTCAAAATTAATATATACAGTAACACATTACTGCACATATACAGTGGAGTTCGGTTATGTGGACGGCCTCGGGGGTTGCAAAAAAGCATTGAGATAACCGTTTATCGAGATAACCCATATAACATATATTACCGATTTCCCCACATATAACCCGCAGACGCAGATAATCCGCACACTCATATAGCCTGCGGGGTTTGGGTTTTGTGTAAAAAAAATCGTTGGTATAACCCGCACCCTTAGCTTGATTAACTTTTTTGTGTAGGATCACATTTCGAATTTCAAATGTTGCTCACATGATGTCAATTATCCATAACTGTTCAGGCTCGGTACACAGTGCTTGTGCGCGAAATTCACACAATAAGAAAACAAACACAAGTCAGAATCAGAAGAAAAAAATAAAAAAGCAGTCTCTCCCGCTGCGCTCGTCCCTTTAAGAAGCGTGTTGTGTTGATCATCGGATGAGATGAGAGGAGCCCCGCCCTCATGGCAGCACAGCCAATCACGTCTTCTTGTATGATTGACAGGTCAGACATCCTATCAGCGCCAGCTGTCAAAGTGATATTGCAAGCGCCAAAGATAACAACCCACGCAAGATATGGCATATGTAAAACCACCACAATAAAAACCACCTTCAATTCTTGATACAAACCTTTAATTATATTCTCCAACAATGCAAACACAAAAATTGCTCACAAAATCACAAAAAACGTGCAGGAGCTACAGCGTGTTATCCCTCAGACGAGATCAACGACAGGGAGTGAACCGTCATTGGAGTGAGCGGACCGCGATCCACGTGTAAGGCAAACTCAGCGCATGTACAGTAAACTAGGTACGCAAATTAGTCACGATATAACCATGTGAAGTGGCGAATTTGTCCCTTTTTTGTGCTCGAGATATTAGATTTCGGCAACATAACAGAATCGACATAACCCACAAGAAAATGCTAAGACAAATAGGGAATTTGGCGGTTCCACTTCAAAAACATATAATAGTATTATCGATATAATAGTATTGGCGAGTTAACCGTGAGTCGAGATAAGTGAACTCCACTGTAGTTTAAACTGAATTATATATAAAGCTAATTTGGAAAATGTTGAGCATCTGTTCCTTCTGTTTGTTTGTTTTTTCGTAATATGTGCAAAATAAATGAGGTAATGAGCAACCGTTTAAAAGTTTAGAGTAAGTTAAAAAAAAATTGTTACCGAAGACTTGAATATTGATGTCATTGCATTAAAATAGGAGACTCTTATTTTAAATTGTAATATATTTCACAATATTACTGTTTTTACAGCTTTTTGATCAAACAAATGCAGCCTTAGTGAGCATAAGAGTTTCTTACAAAAACATAAAAAAAAATACTAAGACCAAATTTGTGAATGATATGTGCAAGCTATTCAGTTTTACCAGGTGCGACATGCTCTAAAATAGTGCTAAACAAGTGTCATTAGCTTCAGGACAAAAATTCATACAAAGTTGACTTTGTGTAACATTTATCTGTGGATAAATATAATATTTTTTGCACTATGGATTTGGATTCTGTCGGTTTACAATTTTTGGGTGTATTTGTATTGACTGTACATGATTTGCATAACTTCTTTAGTGAATTGGGCACCAAAACTATGCAAACAGCATGTGCAAATAAAAAACACTATCAGTGGGCACTATTAAATCTGAAATCCCCCTCTGCTATTTTTCCTCTCATGGGATTGAGACATTGAGGATGTAAGGATATCTGTGTTGCATTAAGGAAAGGCACATCCTGACAAAGTACTGTGACATACTGGCTGCGTTCACACAGTAAGTGCTTGGGGCCGACTGTATTTACTAACAGGTGTGACTTACAAAATTAACTTCCTAATAGTATCTGTGTGAACGTACAACGAACATTTGTTTGCTATGCTTAAGAGTTTGTTTTTTGTTTTTTATGAAAAGGAAAAAGAGACAAATCTGAAAATCAGTACCTGATAACGAGATTGGTCCCTGTCATAAATCTTCTTCTCTGACACCAACTGCGGGGCAAAGAATTTGGCCAGTTTGCCAAGGTAGACGCCATTCCTCAAGCCGTTCTCCAGTTCAGTGGTAGGAGGCAGCTGCTCCTCCAGACAGGCTTCCATCCATCTGAAATCAAAAGGTTAAAGTTTCAGCTGCTCTCACAAAGTCGACATACAGAAACTTAATAAACTGTTAATACATTTAGTAGTCACTAAATGTACTAACAAGAAAATTGTTCACTTAAGTATAAAATCAACACTTTCCAATGATAGCAACGTCATCATGTATTTATGGATGGTATAACATGTATTATTTATTGAATATACTTCCAAGACAGATATTATAGGTTAAACCAACAAAGGGGACCTATAATGCCCTTTTTTATAAAGACGTAATGCAAATCTATGCAAGTCCCCAGAGTGTGTATATAAAGTTTTAGCTCAAAATACCACACAAATCATTTTTATAATGTTTAAAATGGACTGAGCAAAAACAAACAAACACTGTTTTGTGTATGTTCCTTTAAATGCAAATGAGCTGGTACACTAGAAAACATGACCGAAGTGATCGAGATGCGAAAAAAACATTTCCGAGTTTTGTTTTGAAATTCGCGCTGATTTTGGTTCGGGTTAAATGAAGGCTACAGTTTGTCCGGTCAGAACAATGATGTCTCACTCAGGGAATAATCCAAAACTGGTGCATAGATGTGTGGTTACGCATGCTCGATAAAACTTCAACGATTGGCACTAATTCCCTGTATTTGACTCAATAAACTATATATACAATCTTCAGCTGATCATCCGTCAGCTCTCTCAGATGGAAAGTTTTGGAATAGTCCATTTTGCACTGAATGACAGGGATGGCTGGAATAGTCCATGTAAGAAGGGGAACACTTTTTACAATCCTGTTCTCCTATTGGTCAGCATTGTGCTGAGTTAACATAAACCTTTTTCTAATGACTCACCATGGATGTGAAGATTGTTGCTGAAGTGAAAAGGAAGAAGAGGATGCTTTACATTGCGTTGAAAAGGGAGATAATTTATAAGTATGGACCTGGGATGCGCTTCATCCCATACTAAATGTGGTGTTTTTGTAAGGCTTGGACCGGATTAGGCAATTAACATGTAAAAGCCTGACCGACATACGAAAAGATCGACTTACGAAGCCAACCTCGGAACGGATTAATTTCATAAGTCGGGGTTCTACTGTATACTGCATTTCAATAAAGTTAAATAATAGACACATTATCTGTGTATATTTTATATTTGTAATTAAACATGGTTTTCTTTAAAAAAAAGTTACACAAACAAAATTTTTTTAATGTGCAATAACTACTGAAAAGTATACAACTACAACTGCATTACGGACTAGGTTTATTAGCCTACAGTCTCAATAAGCATGCAGCCTCTTGAGTTCAGTGTTCCAGACCACTGAATCACTGAAATTCACCTGGATCATTCAGCACAATAAACTACATTCCACAATGATTGCAAGTCAGTGACCAGCTGACAAAAGTGACCTTTGACATGCTCAGAGAAAGCTATATTGTCATGTCACCTACACTAGCATTTTTCTCTTGCTAGTGAGGGAATCTGGCATCAGACCCTGTAGGGCTGCCCAGCCAACTCACAGCTAAGTGTCCTCCTTCAACACATAAACATGGAGACATAAACCACTCCTTTCTGAGAGCCTACTCTGCTCTGATTGGTCAGATTGCCCAGTCTGTAATGATTGGTCTACTGTTTTAATCACATGTGGGAAACTAAACACCCTTTACTATATCACACACAGTGATACGGACAGTAATGATGGTGTTGGTTTAACTATATCAGTTCAAGTCTGAGTTCTTGGACTTTATGTGTTACTACTCTTAAATATAACTGACAATAATCAGTGTCGGAAATAACAGATCTGGTTAGGAAAGAAACCTTGTGCTAATGCACTCACTAAAGTTAAACTATGCAGTGAATCAGTTAAAATGCCAAAACTTTGCTGTTAATCATCTACTAAGTCACTCTTGAATTGGGCAGCTTAACGGAGATCATTAGCATAGTCAAGAGTTGGTCAATTCTGGGGTCACAGGTGAGGTCAAGGGAATGCTCTGTTCATTCTGAGGTACAGCGCAATCAAAGAGGATGCACTTGCTTGTTTTATGCATGTAGTTGGTAAAATCATGATATTTTTAATCGAAGGAACCCTCTCTGTTATTTGATGCTTTCTTTAAATGGGCCAAAGGATGGCAGTCCTTGTATGTCCATCCAGCTCTTTAAGTTGATTTAATTAAAGACAACAAGATAACGAAAAAGAAAACATTCTGCCCAGACATGTGTCAGCAATTCCCTGGCCTCCCACAAAACCTACTCTGTTTCAACATAGCCCATATCACACTTGTACATGAGATTGCATCAGTGAAATCAAACCGATATTGTGACATACAGTTTCAGTTTAAAAAAAAATCCAAACCTACATGGCCCTGTGTGAAAATGTGCTTGCCCCCTGAACTTAATAACTGGTTGGGCCAACCTTAGCAGCAACACTCTTTTAGACACACTGGAGGGTTTTCGAGCACTGCCTTTTTAACGATCATGCTACAGAATCTCAATAGGATTCAGGTAAGGACTTTGACTAGGCCACTCCAAAATCATAATTTTGTTTTTCTTCAGCCATTCAGAGGTGGACTTTGTAACAATCTGTATTGTATAAAGCATGACTTGACTTAACTTGACTTCATATTTCACTGGTTAATATGACAGAGGTCTTGAACTTTATATGAAAAGCACAGATAAAGTATTAGTGAAACAGTTCATTTACCATACCATAGTAGAAATGACCTACTTGCAGATCAATTTGTCACCCATAATTAATGTACTCATTATTAAGCTGTGACATAAAATGTAAAATTAAGTCAATTTCAAACTTTTAAAACCCCTCCAGCAATTCGGACAATGGTAAAACATCTACTACACTACAGAGCAGTGGTTCTTAACTGGTTTTGTTTTAGTTCATCAAACTCAGCAAGCTGCCTGTTTATTGTACAAAAGTAACCAACAACAATATTTGAAATTATATTCTGAAATGCAAATATTAAAAGTTTTATTATCATATGGCGATTTATTATTCACATTTAATAGTCTTTTCTTCCCTTTGTCATTGGACCCAATAAGACACACTTCTACGTCATGACCACTATTATTAATAAAAAAATGATATGCTTACAAAAAACGTGTTCAGTAAGCCCATCAATGGAGAAACTATCCTGTGTTAATCAACCAAATCTTGACCCCTTGGAAGTATCAAAGTGGTCATGTGACCTCTTTATAAACAAAAGTGACACACTTTGGTGCAAACATGGAGAAACACACGGAGGATCACCATCTACAATGTTACGTTAACGAAAGACAAAGACAAGGGAATACGAGAGGGAATTTATACGTGAGGAAATGGGAAGCAGCTGACGATACAAACAGGGTAATTGATTAACAAGACAGGTGTGGGAAGGGATCGGAGATACACAGAAGGGACCCGGAAGTGAAAGACATGACGAGACTGTGACACAAAGCTTTAAGTCACAAAAATAGATATTATGAAGAAAGTTGGTAACCAAACCGTTTTGGTTGCCGCTTTCATTATATTTTTTGTCCATACTGTGAAGTCAATGGGAACCTGGAAACTGTTTGGTTGTATTTCACATCTGTATTTCGCACAAGAAGGAAAGTTATAAGGATATGATGGTGAGTAAATGATCACAGAATCTTGGGTGAACTATCCTTTTAATAAAATGTTTTTTAACTAGTTCACCTTTTGCAATGAAAATGAATGAGTGAAGTTGATCAGGATATGTAGCAGGCCAGATAGGAAGAAGAATATCTGGCTGTTGGGCCCACCTCTCTCTGTCCCCTCTGCTCGCTACCAAACAATGCACCCATCTGTTATATAGTCTATGAGAGATCTGACTGTTAACAACATTCAGGCAACACTTTCCTGTGATTGTTCAGCTGCAGGGGTTCAAACTGAGAGAAACATTCAAAGCTCTACTCCAGACAGACCATGACCCATAATAAACAGCTTTGAATAATATGTTGCTTGAACAGTTTAACATACTATGCATTAGTGGTCTTAAAGGTGAGTGTTCTAACCAAGACCATACTGTAGGATAATATTGCTTCAGCTGGCGAAGAAACAAAGCAATGGTCTGAAAATATCTATTTGGTCTGTCAGAACTACTGTCAGAAACATAGGAATGAGTCACAATATTCTCTTTCATGATTTGACATATTTTTCCGATAGTGTGTCTGACATGCTACCCAACTGAAAACCATTCCCTGTACAAAACATAGTACAAAGTGCTGTCTTCTTTAAGTGTTTTATATTTAATACATTTTAAAATGTAATTTATTCCTGTGATATTCAAAGCTGAATTTTCAGCATTATTACTCCAGTCTTCAGAAATCATTCTAATGTGATTATTTGCTGCTCAAGAAACATTTTTATTATTATCAGCGTTGAAAAAAGTTGTACTTAATATTTTTGTGGAATACATGATTTTTTTTTAGTACTCTTTGATGAATATAGTCAGTGAATGGAATTATGAACTTTAATTGACCCTTTTTTTCATATAAAGAGTTCCCATTTTCCAGACTTGGCAGACGAAGCATATGAGAATGGAAAGAATTTTACAGCAGCACTAAAGTAAACTCTAAAATAAAAAGTCTCTAATCTTGAATCAGGGAATGAGAATTATTAGCAGCTAAAAAGGAGACAATGGCATGAAGTCTAATTAACATCTAAAAAACATCTCAGATGTATGATAGACATGTTATTTATAAAACTGTTGTGACTAATGAGGCTTAGAGGATTACACAATGAGAAACTAAGAAATGGAAAAAGTTTCACAACTAGGTCCCCCTATCTAAAATAAAGCATGATCTATTTGCTTAAGTCAGTGGGTACAAAGTTTCCCAGTCACAGTACTGGAAAGGGGGTGGGATTGCGTAAGAAGGTATATTTGTTAGCTGTAACTACAGATCAATAGATACAGAATTAATATACAATTATATAAATTATGCAGATCAGTTCACAGCTGTATGAAAACTTTGGATGAAATTTTCAATTTGGGATCCTGGGACCCCTAGGAAGCTAGAAAGGCATGCTGGGGATTTTGCAGAAAAGTTCAGAGAAAACCATAGACTGTAAACTCACTTCACTTCAACTTCACTCTCCCACACTCACACAGAATCGGTTAGTACAGTTTAATGCAGAACAACTCAATATGTTGGTGTGAAATAAACAGTATGGAATTGTAGGAGTTGAAGTTAAAGCTCCAATCTCCTACCGAAGATCCCGAAAAAGTCTGTTTGTGTCTTAGTTACTAGTTCGCTCAGAGAAGCTGTCAATCATGACGCCACACCCCCGTTTTTGTAGCATCAAATACCTAACTAAAACCAGACTTGAAACAAAAAAAACAAACACTTGAACTAACATCAGCATGATAAAAGCTACCTAAAATGACAGAAACCATATTTTGAAAAGTGTAATTTGATTGTATAGTTTGTCTCACGCCCCATTAGATTGCATAGAGAAGGCGGGATTTATGACCTACACTGCATTCCGTCACGTGGGTGAAATTGAAACGTTTTGGTTTCACTTTTCAGGACTTATGAAGCACACTTGGAGAAAACTAGTCAAACTAAATTGAATGGTAGTATATAAAATTAACATTTAATTAAAATATATAGTAGAACTGAATAAGAAATGACTGCAATTCAAATGAAATAGACAAAAGCAAATATTTCAAAAGCAAGAATTGCTAGCTCTTTACTTAACTTCAAAAATTGCTTTTACCAAAACCACCACACTTATTGATTGCTTTGATAGTTAAAATCCACAACAGGTATCAGATATTTAGTGAAACCTGTAGGTCTCTTGGGTGACTCTTGACGTCAGGGGTGGCACACAGTGATGACATGTTGCTCCCTTGCTAACAAGCAGATTAGTGACCGGCCTTATAATCCTGATCCAACACGACAGGATTCCCAGAACAGAGGCTTTGCAACAAAGTCATGGCCAAAAACTGTGCTGCCAAGAAAGTCAGGATGTGTAACAATTGATTCATTAATTAATTAACTTGCACACTTTGCTCTGATTTTACAATTGTATAATTCTGTCATAAGACAAACTACACTGAATTTTGAAATATTATATTAAGAAGTGAAAATACTGTCCTCATCTCAGAACAATACAACTGCAATACTCCCTCACATTCTTTCATGCTTTCATCAGATGTGGGTCAAGTTCCCAGTGATACAAAAGGCCGCTGATGCATTAAACTGCTCTCTGTTTCTTAACAGCAAAATGAGTCTCAACCCTCGCAACTGGAATCTGTTAGCCATGCACACAATATGCCTGTTTCATAACCTGAATATACACTACTATTCAAGAGTCTATGATCAATAAGATTATCTCCTTTTCTTTAAAAAAAAAGTAATACTTTTATCTAACAATAAATTTACAGTACAGACATTTAACATGTTACAAAAGATTTGCATTTAAAAAAAAAATACTGTTCTTTTAAATACAAAAATATATCAGTTTCCACAAAAATATTAAGCACCACAACTATTTTCAACATTGATAATAATAATTTACTCTTTCTTGAGCAACAAATCAGCATATTAGAATGATTTCTGATGAATCATGTAGCAACATGTGATCATGTGGACATTCAGCTTTGTCATCACGGGAATAAATGGCATTAAGTAAATTCAAATAGAATATAGTTGTTTTAAATTGTAATAATATTTCACAATATTTTTGATTTTATAAATGTAGCCTCAATGAAGGCCTCACATTTAAACAAATCTTACTGAATCCAAACTTGTGAATATTAGTGTACACTTTGAAGTAAATCATATGTTTAATTTCTCAAAAGTATATTGGGGAAAAGTAATATTTAAATCATGGTTCCAGTTTAGTTATGGCAAGTGATGTTTTAACCCATACATTTTAATGCATTATAGCATCAGGGCTGTGGCCCTTGGTAATAAATAATTGCCCCAAAATACACTTAAAAATTGCACATGGAGCTGGACTACAGCAAAATAGACGATGAATGGAATACTTAATCATTTTTACTCAAGACATAAGACAATCAAACTTCAGGGATATCAGTCTGTCCAATCAGGAAACATAAGTTTCTGTGAATCAGTTTCGCTTGCCTTAGAGCAAATGAAAGTGACAACAGGTGCACTGGCAAGACAACCCCCCAAAAGGGAATGATTTTGCAGGTGGTGGCCATACACAATTGTTCTCTTCTTATTCTTCCTGACAACTTTATCTTTAGTTTTGTGTTTTTCAGTGTTCCTGTCACTGTCTGTAGCATGAGACAGTACCTGCTCCTTCGGGACAAGGAGGTTTGGTGTCTCCCAGCACAGTTTCAAGACCATAGAGGATATCTCAAGAGACAGAAGAAAAGTTGGACAGGGACATAGAAGGGCATGAACTTCATGCAAGTTGGATCAGCCTGTTACTTCAGATTTTTACATTAATTTTTGGTATCAGCCCTCTGTGTGTTGATGATTTTGGTTTTCATTGACTGTTTTTGTTCTTTTTATAACTTTATAAATAAAGATTATCAAATTGAATATTTATTTAATTGATATCCAATGTGTTATTTAAGTGTTCCCACTTTTTTGAGCAGTGTATATGCTTATAACCCTCCTGTGAAAGGTTTTGTAAGCCTATTTATTTTTGCCATCCTGTTAAAAGTAATATTGACTGATCAGAAATAGAGTACAATATCACATCATGCTGATAAGTTATCACACTGTGAGCACAGCCACATGCTGCTCGGATACCCTCTGAATAAGGCTGCATGATATTGAAGAAAAATGGGATATGTGATAACTTGTTAAATAATGTTACTCAATGTGCGATACAATAATGTTTTAAGCATGTAAAGTTAATTTAAATTATAATCAAATACATTTAAATAAATAATATAACCAACCAGTGGTGTGGAAGTGTTTGCTCCCTTCCTGCTTTTCTTTGCATTTATTTGCATGTTTGTCACACTTAAATGTTTCAGATTGTCAAACTAATTTAAATATTAGTCAAAGATAACACAAGTAAACACAAAATGCAGTTTTTAAATAAAGGTTGTGATTATTAAGGGAAAACAAAATCCAAACCTACATGGTCCTGTGTGAAAAAGTGCTTGCCCCCTAAACCTAATAAATGAGTCTTTTACACCACTGTTGAGGAATTTTGGTCCACTCATATTTGCAGAATTGTTGTAATTTAGCCACATTGGAGGGTTTGAGAGCATGAACTGCCTTTTTAAGATCATGCTACAGCATCTCAATAGAATTCAGGCCAAAACTTTGACTAGGTCACTCCAAATTCTTCTTTTTGCTTTTCTTTAGCCACTAAGATGTGGACTTGCTGGTGTGTTTTGGATCATTGTGCTGTAGGACTCAAACCATTACAGTACAACAACTATATTTTACTGTTGGTATAATGTCTATTTGCTTTTCCTGAAATGCGGTGTTACGTTTATGCCAGATGTAATGGGACACACACCTTCCAAAATGTTCAACTTTTGTCTCACCAGTCCACAGTGTATTTTCCCAAAAGTCTTGTGGATCATCAAGATGTTTTCTGGCAAAAATGAGACGAGCCTTAATGTTCTTTTTTGCTCACCAGTGGTTTTCGTTTTGGAACTCTGCAATGCTGGCCATTTTTGCCCAGTCTCTTTCTTATGGTGGAGTCATGAACACTGACCTTAACTGAGGCAAGTGAGGCCTGCAGTTCTTTGAATATTGTTCTGGGCTCTTTGTGACCTCTTGGATGAGTTATCGCTGCGCTCTAGGGGTAATTTTGGTGAGACGGCCATTCCTGGGAGGGTTCACCTAGGTTTCATTTTTTGGCATTTGTGGATAATGGCTCTCATTGTGGTATGCTGGGGTACCAAAGCTTTAGACTTTAGCTTTAATGTTTTCCAGACTGATAGATCGCAATTACTTTCTTTTTCATTTGATCCTGAATTTCTTTGGATCTCATGATGCATGATGTCTGGCTTTTGAAAATCTTTTGGTCTACTTCACTTTGTCAGGCAGGTCCTATTTAAGTTATTTTCTTTTATTAAGAAAAAGTGTGGCAGTAATTAGGCCTAGGTGTGGCTAGAGACATTGAACTCAGGTGTGATAAACCACAGTTATAATAAGAATAGACACTTTTTCATAAATGGCCATGTAGTTTTGGATCTTGTTTTCCCTTAATAATATCACCTTTCATTTGAAAACTGCATTTTGTGTTTACTTGTGTTATCTTGGACTAGTACTTAAATCTATTTGATGAGCTGAACATTTATGAAACTGGGCAAACACTTTTTCACACCACTGTATGTTTCACTGTATGTTTCTTTTTGTCAGAAGAAAGTATCCCTACTGTCACAGTCTTGTCGCGTCTGTCACATCCAGGTTCCCTTGTGTATCTTCCCAGTCCTGCACACTCCCGTCTGAGTCTAATCACTGCCCAAGTCTTGTCAGCTGTTATTAATCCCATGTTTGTCTATTTATACCTTCCTGTGTTCCCATGTCTTTGTGAGTTGTTAACGTTATGTTGTGTAGTGTTATGTGTGGATGCCTTCTCTCCGAGTTTTGCACTAAGAGTGTGCCGCTTTGTTTTATGTTTTGATTAAAGTGTTTTCTGTTTGATTCCAGAGTTCCTGCGTCTGTCTCCACATCACATACTGCACAAAGTGTGACACCTAAAAATTTTGAAAGTAAACAGGGAGTTTACTGTAGCATTACTGTACATCATTTTTTTTTTTTTAACATCATTTAGGTAGGCCTAAATTTGGTTTATTTAAGAACAGGAACTGATTAATCAAATATAAAAACACTGCTTAGTGTTCTCCGTATGAATCAAATATATGCTGATTCTTATTAAAGCTACAAAAGTTATTCAGTCATGAGCAGTGAGTGATTTTCTTTTACATTAAGCACACAGACAGAAGCAGGATTATTAGGCTGCTGACACTTTATGTACATGTGTACTTTCTGTTTAGTCCACTTAAGGCATAACTGACTGTGTTTATGTGAATATTGACTAAGATAGGCATTTGGATATAATTGTGTGTATTTGGCCATATAAGCACTAATTTTGAATAACGCACTGTACGAAGGGTGGCTTTTTGTGTGCGTGATAAAAAAATTTTAATAACATTAAGCATGTTTCCAGTCTACTCTCTGCTTTCTGTTTCGACCAAAAACATGGATATTTATATCATGCAGTTATCGCAGGCTGTTGGGATATTTCAGATAATTCCGATCTATCGTGCAGCCCTACCTCTCAATAATAACTCAATTAAGTTAATGTCCTTAATAAATCTTCTAACTTTTACAATAGAATGACCCATTTGGGGAAACCAAATTCTAATGTACCTTTAATGTACCTAATCCTCCCTTTAGATTTTTTAAGTTTACCAAAAGTCCCATTAATGCAAGTCATGCCTCTTGGGCAGCTATTTTAGTCATGCAAGTACTGCTCTTATCTCTTTGAATGGGAAAACATCAAATTATCCAAAGCTGTTCACTAAGCTTACGATTAAATTTAATATTTGAAATCACCAACGAAATCTGATAACATAAATTTTGTTAATAAAAATTCAAATCATGACAATGTGTCAATGTGCGCACATCTCAGAGCACTGACCGTTTCTATATCAACCAAAGCTTCTAAAGGCAGCTGCACTATTGCAATAATTTTACCAATTGTGATTGGCTCTTTTATTCATAAGGCAGGACTTATTCAAGTCCATGGTTTACCCAATGTTGTATTTTAATTTGGTCCTATGACAATTTCTCAATATGTATCTGCGGCATGACAAACTTCTACTCACTGTTTGGCTTCCTCTAGGTGACAAAGGTATTCATATGCAATATTCTGCCTCCTCCTCTCATCCATTTCTTCTGCCGACAACCTCTCATCATCCACAATGGCTGTAGGATAAACAAAGGAAAATAACAGTTGGAGTTGTTTCCATACTGGTGGAATAACACATGAGATCGCTGAGCGTGACATTTTCCTCTCCAGTTTAATCAACTGTAATGCAGCCAACATAATGTCCATTAGACACACAATGACAAAAGGTATTGAATGGATCTGATGGTTTGTAGCCAAGTTCCCTTCTGCTGATTATATTTTATTCAGGCTTTGTGTGATTCAAACAGCTCTTGATTTAAGTCACATTGGAATTAGATTTTAGCAGCATGAATTGGAAAAAGTGCTCAAGCTATTTGTTATGGAGGAAAGAAGTGAATTAGAAACACACCACTCTTAAACCAATATAAGATCAACCAGACAAAACATTGAATGTGTGTGCAAACTTGAGAAATTGTACACAATATGCACGTGCAGAAATATTCAGCATCTCTTTCATCACTGTCAGCGGTACATGAACGCTTCAGGGAGTGGCACCCTTACGTCAAGCATCCATTTGTGGCTAAAATTTATGTGACTGCTACCACAATCCCTCTGCCGCCTTCATCTTTAGTTTACAATAATGCCGTATTTAATGCAATCATTTTATTCCTGGTTAAGCAGACCTGACATCATTTTACACATGACTTAAGATGGTCACATGAAGAGGTTGATCAATTCTCAGTCTTCTGTCAACTCAACCAGAGGTCACCGGCTGCACTGTTGTGTAGATGGGACTAAAAAAAGCATGTTTTTTCCCCGAAGTGTGCGTGACTGTTTACATATTCAAGATATCCTTTAAGATTTTTTTTTCTTAACAAACATTTCTTTGGGCATCTCATTTTCTTTAAAGGCCCTAAATGGTTTAGTCTCAAAGATATGTAGCTTCCAATGTGATTTATATGGTCAACCTGATGAATTCTAACCATTTTCAATGGTTATAAAACACATAAGAGTCACTTTGCATACAGCTAATAATTATTGTATTTAAAGAATAATATTTGAAAAGCAAATAATACTGAAAGGATAAATATATCTTGTTTCCCTATACAATTTAAGTTCTTTAATCATTTGTTCTACTGGCATGTAACTGCAACTTACAAACACTCAACAATCAATCAATCAACCAATCAATCATGTAACCAACACAATCATGATCAGTCCTGGGTAAAATCAGGATTGGATTTAAAATATGGATTCTATTTTGAACTTACACAGCTAAAAATGCAAGATAGTAAAGCAGTGCAAGGCTGTTTTTGTGCAAGAGGTGATGCCCTTGTTTGGCATGCTGCGACATAAACACATCCACATGACACACTTACAGATCAACTGTCAACCACATCTCACCCTCAAAAGACCAGCACAGAATTTCACAATCTGATGCGTTTACCACTTTATTCTGAGATCAAATCACTGGCAGACCTAGTGGCACTCACGTCAAATGGTTTAATAAGTTATTTGATTATACAATCGCCCATCCCTTGACTGAAATATATGGTGTATCTCCACAGCCTGGTGGAGCCCAGGTGAAGCATCAATAAAATAGTAAAATATGATACTTATTATGACTCCAAGCCATTTCCATTCTCAAAAGCAAAACAATATGACCAGTTAAGTCAAAAAGAAACCTAAAGGCACCTAAAGAGAACTTGTGGCGCTCTGACACATTGAGAAGCTCATGTTTACATCTGATAAGATCAGACTGAGCACAAGTCTGTGTCCAGCTACTAAGTGTTTTCACAATCCTCACTCATCTAGTAATAATTAAGCTTGCTGACACATGGTCACATGCTGGCCTTTGTTCGAGTAAATGAGATTCAATCGTGTTATAGCAAACAACACTGCAAATTTCTCACCCTGGCGCACAGGCTCAGGCTTGCCAGCTAACCTCTGTGGGGATTCATTCATTACGTAGGTCAGCTTCATCCCCTTAAATCTGTCCCACAGACAATAACTCAATATTTTGAAATCATGGCAACAAAAGTGGGTTCTCAAAAAGCATCTACGCATTTAAAATATTATAAACAAAGAAAGAGCAATCCAACAGCCACCTGAGGAAACATCACAGATTCAGGAGCTGGTTGACACGATCTGATGTTGCAACATTATGGTGATAGATGTTTCCATTCAAAAGGTTTGTGTACAAACATTTTAACTTATATTCAGCAAGAAGGATTTAAAATGATTAAAAGATCAAAGTACAGGAAAGACAATTATAATCTTTAGAAAAAAGTTATTTTTGAATTCACAGTCTTGAAAAAAAACCTGTATAACGGTAAGCACAAAATATTAAGCAGCACAGCTGTTTTCAACATTGATAATAATAATAATGATAATAATAATAATAATAATAATAATAATAATAAGCAATGTTTCTTGAACAGCAAATCATCATATTAAAATAATTTTTGAAGGATTATGATGCTAGGGCTGGCATAATGATGCTGAAAAAACAGCTTTGAGGAAATCACAGGAATAAATCACAGGTATAAATTACACTTTAAAATCTATTCAAATGGAAAGCAGTTATAATACATTGTATTAATATTATCATAATGTTACCGTTACATTATTTTTTCGCAATTGGTATTATTTAAAAAACATTTTAAAAAAACTAAACTTTTGAACAATAGTGTACATTGTGCCAGCAACCGCACCACACTTATTGTGGTTGTGAGGGGAATGTTTGTTAGTAAAATGTGGGCATCCAATCTCTCATATCAATATAGGTCACAGGCACTGTAGGGCATTTCAGTTTTCATTGAAAGATATAAGGATGGAAATCAACAAGAACCTTTACTTTCCTGTTTCAACCAACTACAGTATATTTCTCTCTACACTCTCTCTTTTGCTCATTTTCTCTCGTTCTATCTCTCAGGTAACATCATACATACATGCTGGATACGTGCATACACGCACAGTAAAATTAACTGTGTTTTATAAAATACTACGCATCTCATTTGTAACCAATTCAAGTGTAACCAAACCCAATATTTGTTTTAAACCTTATCAATTACAGTAGTACCTCAAGATACGAAAGGCTCAACTTACGAAAAATCCAAGTTACGAAAGCAAAGACGAAAAATTGTACTGCTCTACATACGAAAAGTTTTCAAGATACGAAAGGTTTCTGAAAGTCCGAGATTCGCCCCATAACAATTTTGAAACTCGCGCCGCACGCCGCCATCTTAGTTATAGTAGACTCGCCACCATCCTCCTGCTCTCCCATTGGTTCCTGATGCTAGCCAAGCCATGAGATCCTTCTCTCTAATTGGACAGCATCCCTCCCATCATGCATCTTCTATACGTACGTGCTGGCGTGCTTTAGCTCAGCCACTCCGCACCCGAAACTTTACATTTTTTACGTGTTTTCGTAAAGTTAAGTGTACGTACGTACGTTATCTGCCGTTTGTCCTCCTCCTCCTCTGCCACCACTTTCGGAGATAGCCTCACTCGAAAGGTAAGCTTCGACATTTTACTTTATTTTATTGTTTCTAGGTCAATTTAGCTTTATTTTGAAATGTATTGGGGTGTTTTTGGAGGGCTTGGAACGGATTAGCCATTTTACATGTAAAATGTGTTCCAAGATACGAAAAACTCATTATACGAAGGCCGCCTCGGAACGGATTAATTTCGTATCTCGAGGTACCACTGTATAACATATGTGCTAACTAGTTTTGATCCACTATTAACAATATTACTACAGCAAGTTTCTCCCACATAGTTTGCTATTAAAAATGCACTTATTTCCGTCTTTGGTATAAGTAGCAGTGGGTAGTAATAGGCAAGAAATTTACCATTTTTGACCATCTTGCTGATAACGATTTAGTCATTCAGCACTCCTTCAGCCTGAACCAAACCACTCTTACAAAATGATGTAATTTCCGGTATGCTTTCCTGCAGTCAACCAAAGGATGTCATCCCTTGTGATCCACACTTTGAACAAACCATTTATCTTCAAACACACAGCATAAGAGACAGGGAATAGTTGTAATACAGCTTATGGAGTTAAGTGTAATATGATCATGTGTTGTCATATCTAAAAAAAAAAAAATGCATAAAAAAGGCAAGCAACAACAAAAAGGCTAATGTAAACACCTTTGATAGATCAGCAGAACGAAACCAGCGGCCTTGTCAGCAGTTTAGCTGGAATGTGATCTCGGTGCCAGTGTTGACAAAGAGTTAAGTAAACTTCATTTAAAGATCTCTCAACCTTGATTTGATATGGTAGAGTTAATCTCAAACTAGCAATTTCTGATACACAAACAACTAGCAGTTCATACCAGAATCAAATGTGTGCTACGCAAACAGCATGTTGAACATTCTTCATCATTCTAATAATATATACAGTATAGACAGTATAATCCTGCCGACATGGTGCAATATGTGTGTTTAGTAAAACCTGCACAGATAAACTCCACAAACAGAATTCCTCAAATGTCTGAACTGTACAGACTGTCAGGTGCTTTTACAAAGGGCAGAGGTAATGTTTAACTGGAGAAAACTATCTTGGAGCTTCTCTTAGCTTAGGCCACAGCATGAGCTCTAATGCCATGGACACACACGCACCTTTCTGAGGCAACATACCAGGGGCGTAGCCAGAATTTTATTTTTGAGGGGGCCCAGCTTAAAATGAGGGGGCCTGAGCATAATGTAATCGGCTGGATTCGAACCTGCGTCCGAAAACAGTCCATCGCCTTAACCTCTCAGCCAGACTGGTTGTGATGAAACGCGCAGCGCGCTATTTTTCACTTTGGGGGTGCGTTGCGATCGTCTTGTGCGGCGGGCGATATGTGTTTTCACTTTAGTTTTCACAGTTGCGATTTTAAACAATTGAAAATCTGAGGGGGCCGCACATGTAAATGAGGGGGCCCAGGCCCACCCAGGCCCCCCCCGTGGCTACGCCACTGCAACATACCATCAGGATATGTCAGAAAAAGATCTGGGACTCTGCTACAGAGTGTCTTGTAGAAGTTGTACATTATTGTCATGAAAATAACTTCTTGATGAAAAATGGGAAGTGGGTTTGACAAAAATATAACAGGCAGCTGGGTTAAATTAAGAATATAGACTGATAATCATATAATTTTAAACAGTGTTCACAGTTTTTTGTATCGGTTCAGTCTACCTCTGAAGATTATACTCTTAATGAATAAGTAACACTTAGCTTATTTATTGTACTGTTTGTAAAATATTTACTCAACTCCTTACATACCAACCACCAGATCTACATATTTGTAATTAAACTTAAATAATAATAATTGGATTTTAACTTACATTTGTGTTAATACAACTAGTGAGAGTCTAATAAATTAGGAGTATGAGCTTCAAATACATATTTCTTGCAAAAAGGACAAAAATGCTTGTTAATGTATCCAAATAAAAGTTAACTGGCTTTAAGTCCAAAATATTACTTAAAAACAGCAATACATTTTGTAAGCATCACTCTGTAAGCATAAAGCAAAAACTACATGCCGCCACATTTTAATTTGTTTCCAAATATTTTCTGAATATAGAATCATTGAGAAAATTTCTAACACACACACACACACACACACACACACACATTATTTATGTATATGCAGAGGGGAATCACCCAAAATAACCATCCACTGCACTGACAATGGATGTCATATTGCAGTTGCAGATCTTGCTGGCCAATTGTCATAGACATTGGAAGTCCAGTATATTCACATTCAATTTACTTCTTTCATTTCATAGCCTAATTTTAATAGAGGTGTTTCATAACTGACAGAAAGCGAAGTGGCTTTTACTTACATCCATATCGTGGTCTGAGCGAGTTTGCACCGTCTTCATGGTACATCCTGCTTCCTCTGAAACTCTTCTGAGCCTCTACCATGAACTGCGCGAGGACTTTCTCACACTTACTTCAGACTTCTTTCTCAAGAAAGTAAAACAAAATCTACTCCTTTTATCATAGCATTAGTGCCCAGAAAAGCGCTGTACACAGTAGCACTGAGAAGCTTTCGCGCACTGCGTCTCTTCCTTTGCCTGTCAACCAGATGAAACCCCACCGTGAGCTCGCGGTGAGACTGAATCACGCGGCTCCACCTGCTGGCGCGTGACGCATCTTTTGGACTATTTCTGAACACGTATTTACCCGTATTTTGCAAAACTGGCCCCAAAACGTGTTTTCGCACTTAACCTGTCCTTACAAGTATGAATGAATTTGGATCATAAAACAAAACAAAAAATTGTTTTGTTTTATGATCTTTATATCATAAATATATAAATAACTATAGAGAAAACACTTTAAACAAAACAGTTTTCTAAATATAAACAAACTGACTTAATTTGAAAATAACCATTGGACATGATTAAAAGTCATTGCAAAAATATGCAGATGCCTCCTGGATTTCTATTCTGTATCTAATGCGGTGATATCCAGACAAGTGTGACATCATTGTCCAAAAGTGGCCAAATTATTTTAGGGCCACTATATGTGTAGTTTCTCAAATCCATTTACTGTATATCCATTAGGCTCGAACTAATACAATGTATTTGAACGGTATCATTTTTCATAGACAAGATAATACTTTACAAAAAGCTACCTGGTTTCACAGGCAGGACTTGGATTAAGCCATTATTAGGCCTTAGCTCAATCAGGATATTAGAGTAGCTTTTATAAATATGCCTAGAAAAAAGACAAAACAATGGCACTGACATATTTTAAGATGTATCAATGCAAGATGCTTTCAGTTAATTAGCATTTTAGTGTGCATTTAGGCTTTAGGCTTGTCTATGAAACAAGGGGTAAATGTGACAGATAGGCTTCTCATTTTAGAGTAAAAAATGTAACACACTGTGTGTACTGAGTATATGTATGAGCATATTGCAATTACCTGCTGGAGATTGTATGGTTATATGTTAACTGTTGCTGCAGATTTCACTCTCCAAGGCACATGTGCTGTGTTTATGTGACAAAAAAAAAACTGACTGAACTTGACTTGTCTTGAAAATGCAATAATAATTTAATGTAATATGTGCAGGAACCATGCCTCCTGCAGATGTCAGTATTGTACTACATTTGAAGAAACAATCCAGAACACAAATCATAAAATAGGGTGAAAAGTAGGGAAAATCGGTGCATATTTGGATAACTCATGAAAGTGAGGCTTTGTGTGTGTTACAATTTTTAATCTTTAATAATGTAATTTGAATTCATTTTATAAGTTATTTTTGCTGCAGCTTTCCTATCTGTTTATTTGCATCCTTCTAGGAGAGCTGTGTGGGAAGAAATGTTTGTTTGTTGTGTTGAATGTGTGTTTATATACACTCACCTACAAGGATTATTAGGAACACCTGTTCAATTTCTCATCAGTGCAATTATCTAATCAACGCATCACATGGCAGTTGCTTCAATGCATTTAGGGGTGTGGTCCTGATCAAGACAATCTCCTGAACTCCAAACTGAATCTCAGAATGGAAAAGAAATGTGATTTAAGCCATTTCGACCATGGCATGGTTGTTGGTGCCAGACGGGCCGGTCTGAGTATTTCACAATCTGCTCAGTTACTGGGATTTTCACACACAACCATTTCTAGGGTTTAGAAAAAAGGATGTGAAAAGGGAAAAATCCAGTATGCGGCAGTCCTGTGGGTGAAAATGCCTTGTTGATGCTAGAGGTCAGAGGAGAATGGACCGACTGATTCAAGCTGATAGAAGAGCAACTTTGACCGAAATAACCACTCATTACAACCGAGGTATGCAGCAAAGCATTTGTAAAGCCACAACATGCACAACCTTGTGTCACGGTTTATGCCAGGGGATGAGGCGAGGACTCAATTGCAGGGAGATGAGTAACTTTATTCAACAAAAAACAATCAAAAACTCAACAAAAACAACCCAGTGGGGGGAAAAACAAGACTAGACTGACATGACCAGGAACAAGAAGGCACAGCCATAAAACGATGACAAAACAGCACAAGAGAGCAAACACTGAAGGATTAAATAGACACTGGAGGGAAGATAATTGGACAAGAAACAGCTGGGGTAAATAAAACTAATTACAATGAAACAAGATGGGCGGAGTTACAGTGACAAGACTCGAACACGCAGGCAATGCGGACGTGCATTGCTGTATGTTCACAAAAACACAAAGACAGCGCACAGCTGGTGAAAACCAAACAAAAACACAACAAGAAAGCAAGCGGCCAATGTAAACACGAACTGTATGCTTACAACACTGCACAAATACCCAAGAGCTCACAAGTCGTAGATCGTGCAAGAACAAGCAAACACCTGTTCTTGTGCGCTCACAACAAGGACAAACACACGGGTCATGAATGTCCGAATCCCAACACAAACCAAAACTAGACAAGACCAGTCTCGGGATCGGACATCATAACCCGCACATAAGAAGTTACACAGACAAGTGCACGCGTGGCTCGAATCCTCGAAGTCGCGCACACACACACACCAAACACGAGACATTATGGTAGTGTCAGAGCTCTGCCACAACAACAAGAAATTACTACACCGAATGTGGGAGAACCCTGACACCTTGAGGCAGATGGGCTACAACAGCAGAAGACCCCACCAGGTACCACTCATCTCCACAACAAATAGGAAAAAGAGGCTACAACTTGAACAAGCTCACCAAAAATTGTACAGTTTTCATCTAGTCCTGTAAAAATGTTGCCTGTTCTGATGAGTCTCGATTTCTGTTGAGACATTCAGATGGTAGTCAGAATTTGGCGTAAACAGAATGAGAACATGGATCCATGCCTTGTTACCACTGTGACTAGTGGTAGTGACTAGTGTGACACAGACTAGTGTGTAGTGTAGAAGAGTTTATCAACTACCTATTTCAAAACATGTAAAAGCTTTATAAAAAACAAGGAGTTGTTGCTCGTTCCCTCTACCCTGCTTTCCAGCTGTATCTTCCCCGTGTTGTCAGTTGATCAGTTTATGTCAGCGTGGATGTGTCTTGTTTTCTGTGCTCTCTGTTGTCTCTTACCTGTTGTTTTATTTTTGTGCTCAGTAACCAGGGATGAGAGACTAACAGCAAGACGGTTTCTCTTGCTGGCCTGACCTCTTGTTCATCGTTTCAGAACTGTTTTTTTCCCCTTCGGTGGAATCCTTGTTCGTGGTGTCCACGGGTGTGTGTATTGGACACATTGGAGCCACCACTCGGGTCTGCCTTTTGTTCTTGCACAGACTGTTTTTGTTTTGTAATAAACACCACTTTTTGTTCATCGCATTTTGAGTCCTCTATTTCTCTGCAAACCCCTATACCCAATTAACATGCAAACTCCAAAAAGAAAGGCCTCCTGGCTCAGCATGGACTTGAACTGAGAAGGGCTTTCAACCTAGACACCCTATAAGTCCTGTTTTTAAGTGACAGTCACACAGAAGAGGATTATCAATTATATGATTTTTACTTAACCCAGTGCTGTAGTTTTAAAATAGACTTTTTTTTTTTCTCCTTGTGCTTTTACCGGTTTCTCTTGCCTTTACTTCCAGACCAAGAATGTTTCCAGGAGATCATTGCAAAGTTTTAAAAAATAAGATTCAATGCAGTAGCATTAATTACAATTAATTTCTGTGATAATTTTCTTTTACTTCTCATCTCAGTTTCCAGCAAATCATTCAGCAAGATCTCAACTTCCTTCTTTCCTTCAACTACGAGGGAGGGAGTCATACTCCAGCCACAGCTCAGCTACGGGAAGACTTTTTGTTTTGCTCACCTTACAGAGACCTAGTAGGTTGAGCTCAAGAGCGAAGGCCTCAGTCAAACCACTCCTTTTTTACACCACAGGCTTAAGTGAGGGGGTCTACTCTAGCTCGGTATCCTGGGTGGAGCTCAAGGGAACGGAGGCCTTGCTGAAAGAAGGCAGACTCTACTATTAAGAGGAGGCCTGACAAGCTGAGGCTAATCTCTAGGGGCGAAGGCCCAGTGCAACGGGCCTTACCACCCTCAAGACCCTCTAAGGAGGTCGGAAGAGCCTATACTTGGGGTGCCACTCCAACAGAGCAAACAAGTGCCTACACAGACAACCACTATAACTCCTGAACACCAAGAGCAGAGGCCTACGACTCTCCTCGGAGAGGAGGCCTGACGACAACCAGTTCGATGAAGGAACTGAGTGTGTGAGGGAGAACTATGTTGGCATCCCGCATCCCACTATTTCACTGAGAGATAACTAGCCAGCATCTCTTCGACCAGAGGGATCTTTGCTTAACCATACGCTTGCACGCCCTTCACATCGGCGTAATTCGCCTGAGTCAGGTGGATGTGTACAGAGCATGGCTTTCCCCATGATTTCCGCACCTTGGTGTGGAACTTTGGGAGAAAAGGAAGGGCATGAGGCTAGGGTTTTATGACTCTCTGAGTGTATGACAAACTACTGGCAGTTATGGCTAGTGCTACCGACCGGCTAGAACTGCCGTAGCAGCGCAAAGAAGCTGATCGGCTTTTTCGTCGAAGGGATTAGCACTTCCTCGTGCTTCCATGGCAGTTAGGTTTAGAATATAATAGGGTTAGGTTAGAGATGTCTTAGAAATCAACAGCTCTCTGTTCACCTTGGAGCATGCTCACCCGCAAGGAGGAGGGCGAGGATGCTCTTTCTTTTTCCGAAAGCTCACTCGCATCAACGGCAGACGACTGAGAAAAACACTCTCTCCAGCCCGTCGGAAGCTCCATGAGCAACCTCGAAGAGGTTCTTCTTGCTCACCTCGGCTGCAGCAGGACTGGATCCCTGGTGTGCAGAAGGTTGTCCCAATTTACTCATTACTCATTAAAGAGACAACGCGAGTCCAGCATCCTCAGAAGGAGTGCTCACAGTGCACACAAACACCCCCCTCAAGAGTTGTATGTGCTTGCTCCTCACCTAGGTACATAACGCACATCTTGTGTGTGTCATCGGGTGTCAGAAAACGCTGACATGGATAAACACAACAAAGAAAGTGACATTTTTTGCTTTCCATCGTAGCAGTCAACAAATATTTCATAATCAAAGCGTGCCATTGTTAAACAAAACAAAACAAAGTTCTATCAGTCAATTAAAATATTTACGGTAATCACAAATAATCAGTGAAATCTATATTTAATTATTTTCCTGACTAACTAAAACAATCATAACGTGATTGGAATGATTTAAGTTATGAATTTTTTTAGTTGCTGTCCTTTAATGTCTCTGAGCTTGATTCCCAGAAGGCCAAAGCAACTTATTAGAGAAACACAGAGCCAACAATAAAAAAATATTTTTCATTATTTATCACAATTTGTTTTCTTTGATCAAATCAACATAGAAAATTAATATAATTCAAATAATATAATCTTTTGAGTTTCAATGAAACCAAGCTCCTTAATTGTATTAAATCACATTTTTATGTTCAATGAACTATATTATTTTAGATTAAACCAATAAATCTAGATTTCCTTCAAATTAACAGGCACAGACACTTTTCAACACATCTTTATTACTTTCACAAATATGACAGTTATATTGTTTTGTATTTTCTGGCAGAGAACGCAACAGTGCGACATTCTCTGGTGAGATGAGCACACACACCCAAAAAATGTAATACATGCAGTTTTGATCAGCAAAGTCTCAGGACGGCTGGATCTTGGGGACAGTGCTGCAATGACAAATGAACACTGGAAAGTTACAGCGATGTATGTATATTAAAGCTTCATCCTTTGCAGTCACCAAAAATGTGTACACACAGTATTCCACTTTTGAGTCAATCACTGTAACCATATGTACAAAATATACACGGATAAGCACACATACTGTATTTACTGTTCACAAAGCATACATACATAATTTCAGACAGTGTTAACATTAAATTATAAGCACAAAATGATTAAAAAAAAGGTTTTCAGAAGAAGACAAGCTTAGATGAAGGACAGTAGGCCTACAGCAATGATCATTTATAATCTAATTTATAGGCCTAAACAACGCTTTCAAGAAACTGCATAGCTTTGCTGAGACTGAGACATCATTAAGCCACTTTGGTTAGTTGGAAGCCAAATCAGATTCTTTTTTTTTTTAAACATCAGTGATACTTTATGAGGTCTGTTTTTCTTGCATGTTCCTACTATGGTCCTCTCAAAACATCAAAAGCTAGACATTAATAATACTATTGGTTTAAGTTATTCAGAGAACTCTATTTGACACTGACTGCAAAAGCTAAACTACAATGTGGCATTAAAATGTGACTTGACAAATATGTGACTGCTAAACATATCAAACTGCTGAGGGTTGTATAGTAGTTTTCATTAGTATTCACTTTTTACTTTTCACTTCAAGGGCAAGCATATAGATATCATTATGAATCTATTATCTATAGGCAAAAAAAGACAACTGTATGACAAAAATATTCATTTGAATAAAAAATATTCAATTAGCATTTAAATATTTGAGGTCAATAAGAATCTCTTATTTGATTGTAAACAGCAATATAATATAATCATATAATTATAACACAATTATATAATATAATCTATTATTACAATTTAAAATAACTGTTTTGTATCGTCATATATTTTAAAATTTCCTGTGATGGCCAAGTTGAATTTCAAAGTATCACATGATCCTTCAGAAATCATTCTAATATGCTGATTATGTTCTCAAAACATATTTCTTACAATTATCGGTATTGAAAGCAATTTTGCTTCTAATATTTTTGTCGAAACCGTGATACTTTTTTGTTCAGGATTTTTTTGATTAATAGAAAGAAGAGCATTTGAAATAGAAATATACTGTAAAATTATTAATGTTTGCACTATCACTTTTGATCAATTGAAGGCATCCTTTTTGAATAATTTTGTTTTTAAATTACTTTCAATAATTTTTTTTACTGACCACAAGCCTTTGAATGGGGTATATACACACACATATATATACACACACACACACACACACACGCACACACACGCACACACACGCACACACAAATATATATATATATATATATATATATATATATATATAGTCATTATGAAGGAACCAAATAACAGAATTCACTTCCCTTGGCTTGGAAATTATATTTGTAAATTAATCATGTGTCATATGGTTATCAAACACAAACTCTCTTCCCCGCTCTACAAATTGTAGACCACATATGTTGAGGTGGGCCCTCTAAACTCCCTCTACACCTGTCAACCTGTCGTGCCAATAAGATGAGTCTTTGACATTGTAAATAATAGAGGCTTATCACCATCCTGATTCTCATCAGTCCTTTCTGTCAGGTTGTAAGATAGTTTGCATGAATGACCGTGGCAGAAACACTCTCTGATATCAATTACAGCAGCTACCTCAGTTCATATGTGATAATGATCTTATATAGAAGAGGCACAGTTTCAAAAGGCCATTCGCTATTAGACAAATCACAAAGTGGAAGAACACGTCTGTTGTATATGAAATCAAACTGACTTTGTTGTTTATATTATAAAGCTTATGAGCAAAATACTCCACTTTCAAATTGAAAAAAAAAAACATCTGCAAATCACAAAATAGGGTTTTTGATTTTCATAAATATGGCTACAGGAACATTATTACATGTACTTAAAGCATGAGTATAGTGCACATTGTGGCCTTTGCATCAGAGGTTGGAGTACATATGCAAAAGGGTAGATTATAAATATACAGTGATACTACTGTTCAAAAATGATGGGTTTCAACCCCTCCCAAAACATAATACTCAATGAAATTGATTTAATAACAAACCCTACTCCAATTATATTTTCAGTATGTATAGTAAAAATAAATAAAGAGTTGTTTACTAGCAGACCAGTCTCAGTCTCTCATCTCTTCAGCAACTCTCAGGATTCAGTCAGCCAGCTGTTATGCAGCTGTGCCCAAGCTCTCGGAGTATAAGATAATCTTCTCTGCATATTTGCAGCAGGTTTGAACGGCTTATTAATAGCTTGTTTTGCTCTAGTCTTAATAAGGGACATTAATATTTAAGCTCACGTCCATTCCTAGGCCATTACAAACCCTTGAAAAGGAAACAAGTTTTTTTTGGTCGAATCAACCGTACAGTACGAAGGTACAAAAGTTTTAACATTGCAAAAGAAAGTCAAATTATTTACACACTGTTTGGTTTCATAACTAATTAAAAAGCATATTGTTTTGAACCACCAACATTCACCTAGCCATATAGAAACACCACTAAAACAGTAAATGCATTTATGTAATTAAGTACATAATGTACTGTGATGATGAATGAAGGTTAAGTCAAGCCTTTTGAGTTTCTCCAAACCTCTGACACAAGGGTTACATGAGGACATTAGACCTAGTGTCAGGTAGTCGCAATCCCACAAGACCTCCGCCAACGAGCACTGAGGAAGCCAGAAGAATAGGGATAGCTTTGGTAATGCCTACTAAAGATCCAAAAATCAGATTTCCCATCACTGCAGCTAGCTTGCACAAGGCATTACAGAAGCCGAATCCAGTTCCTCTGAAATAGAGAGGTGGAGGGGAAAAAAGTCACATTGATATTTAATGGTCTTTGAGATTTGGGAACATTAAACAGCTTTGTTGTGTGTCTGTTAGCATATTTTATTATGTATGAGAACAAGCCCACCTTCTGTCCGTAGGGTACAGCTCTACTGTCACAACGTCCAGTGAGTTCCAGGCAGAGATACTCAGCCCATTATACAAGCACAACATCCCAATCATCATCGACTCACTGGTGCCAAACCACAGGAAGAAGCAGCTGATACCAGACAGAATCATGGAAAACCCTGACAAAACAAACAAAATATTTACGGAAAGACTATTCTTTCACACAATGATAAAAAGTTTAATTTTCACATATATAGATTTAATTTAATTTAATATTTTGTCTCACCTAACATAGATAAGCGACCAATTTTGTCCATGAGAAGTGCAGATACAATGTTGCCAGGCAGAACAGCTAGTGTTCCCAAGAAATTGACAAAGTAGACCCAATACGCACTATAATCATCCTCAAATGTCATTTGACAGCCTGTTTTGTTGTGGTAAAATGTGCTGTTTATGACGTCTGTATTTATCAGTTTGGAATCGTCAATATCTGTCAAATGAATAAATTAATTTCATAAGATTCAAACTACAGTAGAAAGTGATGGTTAAGTATGCACAGATATGTAGCAAAGTGGTTTTGTATCCAAAAAGAAATTACAATTTTACCAGTGTTGTAGAAGACAGCCTCGATAAATGTGCAGTTCCGAAAGAAAGATCCCACTGATGTCACATCCTCAAAAAAGCAGCTTTGAAAGGTGGAATTGATGAACGTGACAGACTTGAATTTCATACTTATAAACCTGAGGATCAAATAAAGGTAATGATATACAATGTGTAATAATATGCAGGCATACACAGAATAAGAATTAGTATATCAATAACAAGATTACTGTTAAATAAGCATTTGAATAAGTTACCTGTCATTTATAAATAAGCTATTTGTGTGTATTTGGTTCTCAAAGGTGAAATTGAAGGTGAATTCCTCAATGCGTTCGCTGTTATGCCTTTGTACTTTGGAAGCGTATTCATCTTCCTGAAGGTGTTTGATGACATCAGGAAACCACACAGATAAACCATAATACCTGCAGAAGTATTAGAGTTTTTTAAAGATGGATAGGTGGGTGACATAAAGGGAGGGGAAGATAAAGGGTGGTAGAATCTTACCCAAATGACAGTGTGAACCACACAATAGCAAGTTTCACTGTAATGTCTTTTACTGGATAATTAAAACACTTCAAGAAGTTCAACCAAATCTGAAAGGACAGATAAATTAGATATTTTTATTATCATTTTAATATCAAGCATCATAATAAATATCACAAGTACCTTGTCATTTATTTAAATAACCACATAAAACAAATGATCTAATTTCTGAAAGATTACACATTATGAATCTCACCCCATGAAGCTCAGTCTTCATTCTGAAGATCGCTTTTGAGAAAAAGTTGTCGGATTCATTCTGCATCTCGACAAACTCATCAATCTGCTTTGGGACCTTAATTCTGTTTACCTACAAAAAGAAACAAGACTAAGCCATATGGGCCTCATTATACAAAATGTCTGCCTAAAAGGGTTATTTTGCTTTGTAATGAAGTAAAATATTTTTTAAGTTTGACTTTTTTTACCAATGTAATAAAAAAGAGAAAGGATATGTTTCAGAAGGTATACAAGTGTCAAATTTATGTGGTAGCATGATCTTCATCAATGGGCTGAAATCTGTCTCTATTTCTGAAGCTCAATAAATGACACCAAAAACATCCATGAAGCCAACATACAGGCCAGGATGAGACAATCATTCATGAATTTATGCAACTTTAAAGAATAGTTGGTGCTCTAAGCAGCTTAATGTTAGTGCAGTGAGCGAATCGACTCACGGTAAAGACTTTCTCGGGCTGTCCACGAGCTCTCATGTTTGTGTCATGAATCTGTTTGAGGATCATCCAGGCCTCGTCGTGCTTCCCCACCTGAAAGGATAAGAAAAATCCCTAAGAGATTAACTGGATTAAGTGGAAACCGCAGCGCTATATGACAGCCGCCCACCTCTATTGCTACGACAGGCCTGGAAAAGGGATGTTGGGAGTCACGACAAGTACGCGTCATTAGAGTTGTGTTGTCAGGCTCAGATTTTCAAGGAATTCAAGTCATTTAAACTGAACTGATGTTCTTGTAAACATGCAATTAGCAACAAAACAGCTGTTCAATTTACACCAAAATATTTGAGTTACTTTTTTTTAAAGTTAGTCATGTTGTTAGTCATTTTGTTTTCAATTTACACCTTTCCTGTCCCCATGACGAGAGAAATTGAGAGTAAGGTGCAGATGTGTTGTGTTTGCAGTGTGAACATTATGGTTATTATAGTTCTACACTAAAAGCTTGCATTTACTCATCTCACTTGCAGAAAAACAGATTCAGTATTACACAAAATTAATAAATGCAGTAAAATGCTAACTCAGATTATTACGCAAAACTGCAATAATTAATTTGAAAGAATATAAACATACTTTATGTATTTAATCTCACTTTAATAAGCAATATCTTTGCTGCTGACCTTCAATGATTCAATTCAGCTATACTAATAAGCAAAAATTCCTCGAGTTAAACATCACAATAACAAAGTTAGTTGTTCAAGTCAAGTCACCTTTATTTGTATACCGCTTTTTACAATAGAGACTGTTTCAAAGCAGCTTTACAGTGGTCACAGGAAAACAATAAAAACAAAGTTTGGCTGTACAGCAGCTGAAGAGCACGCCAATCAATAATACAGATGAATATTAAGTGTTAAGTGTCCAAAACTAAGCTTGCCAGAGGTGACAGTGGGTCACTGTCCACTCCAGCAGGTGACAGAAATAAGAACAAAATGGAGAAAAACACTGTGGGAGACACCAGGCTCAGTCAGGGGACCAGTTTTTCTCTGGGCAACAGCCGAACAGTTCACGATTATTATATTGACAACAATTCAAATTGGTCAAAATGTTAAATTCTGTTTGGTCTGGATGGAGATGGGATTTATGGTCTTCAACGGGGAGGGTCTAGTAGAGTCACGGTCTCTGCAGACCCTTCAGGGCTTTGTTGTGACTGTGTCGAGGTGCAGGTCTATCATCTGATCTGGACCTCGGAATAAACATAGAGTAGTATCAGTGTAGATGCTAATCTTCTTATCAAGTCATGAGTACATCAGATGTTATGGGAATTGTTGCTAGTTCTGGTTGACCTAAATTATGCAGCCAAACAATCATTTTACATTATTTGAATAAAAAAAAAATCTATAATGTGTTATGTGTATGCCAGGTTGAAGAGATGTGTTCCAGAGTTTAGGAGCTAAATAGGAAAAAGATTGACCGCCAGCAGTTGACTTTGATATTCTAGGTATTGTCAACCGGTCAGAATTTTGTGATTGCAATACGCTTGAGGGATTATAATGTGTTAAGAGATCGTTCAAGTACTGGGGAGCTAAAGCATTTAATGCTTTGGAAGTAATTAGTAAGATTTTAAATTGTATTCTGTGTTTAATAGGGAGATAATACAGTGTTGACAGAACCGGGCTAATATGCTCATATTTCCTGGTTCTAGTATGAACTCGAGCTGCGGCATTATGGACCAGCTGGAGTTTGTTTATTAAGCGTGCAGGGCAACCACCCAGTAGAGCATTAAAATAATCTAGCCTTGAGCTCATGAACGCATGGACCAACTTTTCCGCATTTGTCATTGAGAGCAGATTTCGTAATTTAGATATATTTTTAAGATGGAAGAATGCGTTTTTACAGATACTAGAAACTTGTCTTTCAAAGAGCGCACCCAGGTTTCTAACTGACAACGGAGACTTGACAGAGCAGCCATGGAGTGTTAGACAGTAGTCAAGGTTATTACACGTATAACTTTTTGGTCTAATAATTAGAATATCTGATTTTTCAGAATTGAGTACCATGGTATAAAGTATAAAGTAGTCATCTAATTGTTTATATCATTTATGCATTCCGTTAATTTAGTGAATTGATACTTTTCATCAAGAGAAAAAAATAAAGATCATCAGCGTAACACATTAACTGCATCCTATTAATTGCACTCAAAGGTAGCATGTACAGGGTGAAAAGTAATGGTCCTAGTACTGAACCCTGAGTTACTCCATACTGAACTTGTGATCGATGACATCTCCTCATTTACTGCTACAAACTGATAATGGTCAGATAAGTATGATTTGAGCCATGCTAATGCAATTCCACTAATTTCGAGTCTATTCAAAAGAATTTTGTGGTCGATTGTATTAAATGGAGCACTAAGATCTAGTAACACTAACATAGAGATTCAACCAATAGCTAATAAGAGCAAATTGTTTGGAGCTCTAATGAGAGCAGTCTCAGTTCTATTTATCTGACCTCTGTGACTTGAGACAGCTTGCAGACAGTCGGTTTAGCTCATTTGTCTGCTTCCTGACCTTGGCCCCAGTTACTCCAAGACTATGTGCAAAATTACTAGAAAGAAGAGCGGCACCATCCCAGGAGGGATGAATACCATCTTTTTTCAACAGCTCAGGTCTGCCCCAAAAATATTTCCGATTGTCTATGAACCCTGTGTTATTCTGCAGACACCACTTAGACATCCAGCCATTGAGTGAAGATAATCTGCTAAGCACCTCATCACTCCTGCAAATAGGAAGGGGGCCAGAGCAGATTACAGTGCCTGACATCGTACTTGCAGGTTCACGCACCTCTTTAACTTTTAAATTTGCTTTGATGTCAGGTACTCTGGCTACCGGCAAACGTGTGACTATGGTGGCTATGGTACTATGGTACGTTCTGTGTAATAGAATCGCCAATTACTAGGGTACTTTCAACATGTTTCTCAGTGGGTGCCTCACTGAGTGGGGAGATCCTGCTTGATATTCTGATTGGAACGGAACAGTGGTGTTTTGACCCACGGCCATGCCATCTCACAGTCACTCAGTTGCCCTGCTGCACGGGCTCTAAATCCAGAACCAAACAGTGTACAGGGTTTGCTAAGCTAGTCGTATTCAAACCAGTATCTAAAGCCCATACACTCTATCTATCTAAAGCCCATACACTCTTACTATCCTCGATTAAAGTTTGGATGTGTGTCTCTAATTCTGAAATATTTTCTGTCAGCCTGACTATGTCCCTGCATTTATCACATGTAAAGCCCTCACTGCTAACAGAGAATGCTAAACTATACATGTAGCAGGCAGTGCAAGTGACAATAACAGGAGAAGTTGACAGGACTCACCTGATGTGTTGATTGATTCGACTCACAATTTCTTGATGATCTCAGGGAAAAAAAGGCACGAGCGAGAGAAAGCAGGAAAAACGAAGAGAGAGAGAGAAATCTGCACGGTAAGCAGATTAAATAAGCTAGCGCAATACTAACGCGTTTTGATAAGCTAGCGCAATACTAACGCATTTGTGATTTAGATTGAAGCAATGAAACAATAACAATTTATTTAAATCTAATATTGTTGATAATAAATAATAATAAATACATTTTATTTAACAATATAAATGACTGTTGAGTGAAGATCTAAAACAAAAACAAGTCTATTCGAGGCTACAAATGCATTCCACTCAAGCAGATGGGGAACAGATGTGTAGCAGTCAAAATGGTCCATCTGAAAACATTGGAAACAAGCGACAGGTTCCTAAGGAATCAAGTCCTAAGTTCAGGGATGAAGGAGCCGGGAACTGTCAAAATTCTTTAATATATCAAAATAAACAGACAATGAAACGAAAGTAAAGTGGAAGCCCCTCATGGGCAACTGCTGTACAAATATAACCAAAACAAAATATAGCAGTTATTAACATTCACGCCACTGGCCTCACTCCTTCCCACGGCTCTCGGCCTCATCCTGCTGGCAGCACAGCTGAAAGGTTTACTTGAGCTGCACCCTCTATTGCACAGGCATGAATTTGCATTTCCTTCAGCCTGAGGCTTATTCATTTCACTTATGGTGTGAAAGAGCATTTACACCTTCCAAAAAAAAGTTAAACTTAAAAAAAACAGACCAGTCCAGATGAACAAAACGTTATACAAAAGTTAACGCAATATTGTAATGAATTACTTTTAAAAGTAACCTACTAAAACACTGACAACAACAACAATAAAGATATAGTTCTAAAAAAATTTTTTTAAGTCCACACCACAACTATACCATTAATATTCTACTTACCTCCAAGTAGAACCTTGGGCTCTCCGGCATGAACATTAAAGCCACCACGGCACAGAGGCAGGGAAGAGCACACACTACCACAAACACCCTCCAGCTGTGGAACTGATAAGCTGAACCCATACTGAAACTCCAACCTGAAGAAAACATCAAACAATTTTTCATGTTATTGATCCAGAAGAGACAAAAGGCTTGGCTGGTGCTACTTCAAGGGATAAAACAGTAGGATTTAAAATGGCATCATTTGTCAATAACTGCTAGCAAGTCACAGTGATAATGATCAGATACATCTAATTTCATTTGCCCACTACTGACAGTTTAATGTTACATGTTTGTGTATATATATATATATATATATATATATATATACATACATATACGTCCGACCGGGGAAAAATGCATTGGGCTGGTTATATATATCAACCAGCCCAATGCATTTTTCCCCGGTCGGACGTGACCAAAAAGAGCCCAATTGGGCGGGAACCCCCAACACTGCTTGCACTATCACTCTGACAGCTGCCGCTGATAATTGACATCATGCGAACAACATTGGAAATTCGAAATGTGATCTTACACAAAAAAGTAATCGGTAATATAAGTTATTTGGTTTTTCTCAATGCTTTTTTGCAACCCCCGAGGCCGTCGACATAACCGGCCACGACATAACTCCACTTTATATATATATATATATATATATATATATATATATATATATAGATAGATAGATAGATAGATAGATAGATAGATAGATCTCGAAACGGACACTTCTTGTTACTGTTTTCTTCTTAATTTCATGATATTAATCAGAAAAGAGAGCCTACTGAGCTACAGTTATTTTATAATATTCTGTTATAATATTCTTAAGTGCATGTATGTAAAAGTACTAATCAACCCACACTATCCAAAACTGTTCCTCATTTCTAATTTTAGGTGGTGTCAAGTAGGTTTCTGAAATCATGTAAAGCAGCTTTCAGACTGTCATGGACTCCTAAATGTAAATGTATCCTAAGCTGAAAATCTATTTGTCTCATTATTTTACAGTTGAAGTGGGGCTTTTTCTACTTCTCCACCATATGTATCTTTTCAGGAATTTCTGATGCGCTGAGCTGTAAAACGTCTCAGGTTACTATTGTAACCATAGTTCCCTGAGAATAGGGAACGAGATGCTGCGTCCCCTAGGGGTCGCTTTGGGGAATACCTTCGGTGTGACAGGTGTCTGAAGTAATCATCTAATCACGGCAATGAACTTGACAATGGCCGGCAGCTGCCTATGACGCCACCACGGGTGCAGCTGCAGGTATAAAAGGAGCACCCGAACAGTAAGTCATCCACTTTTTATCTGAAGGAGACAAAAAGCAAGAAGGCTCGAAGCATGGCAAAGGGACACAGCATCTCGTTCCCTGTTCTCAGGAAACTATGGTTACAATAGTAACCTGAGACGTTCCCTTTCGAAGGGAACTCTATGCTGCGTCCCCTAGGGGTCGCTTTGGGGAACGAAATGCCAACGGCGCCATGCTGAAGGGCGTGACTGCACTTAATGGGTAAAACCATCAGTCAGAGACCCCCAGGGGAACTGTCCCGTGACCTGCAGTGACCCGGATCGGGCTACTAGAGAACGGAGGCCTCAAGGAACCAGAGCCGAGGCCCAAGCACGCTCGATCTAGAGTCCGAGGGAGTGCAGGAGCCACTCCACTCAGGACTGAACCCGCAAAGTGAAGACCTAGAGCCGCAACTGCTAGGTCTACACGTTTAGGCGCTACTGAGCTCTAAGAGCGTCTGGGCACACGGCCAGCACTTTGCAGCTGTTCCTCTAGAGCGTAGAGGGGAACAGCACTCAACGCTTGTGGACAGCAAGGGTGTTCAGCGGAACCACTTTCTTACAAGCGGAGCTCACCGGAGCGGAGGCCATAGTCGTCGGCCTGACAATGCTCGACAGCCAAGTCCAGTTCGGGAGTCAAGTGTCAAGTGGCTCTCTTTTCTGTCAAGTACTCCACTGCCCTCGCGCCGACCCAAGTCGTTTGGGTTCAGGCAAGAACTGAGGTGCAGTATCGCTTCGCTCAGAGAAGTAGGGCCAACCTCCCGAAGGGTACACTCTCAATATGAGAGGGCCAAAAAACTCCTGTACTTCAAGAGCACAGCGGGGTCTCACGGGGCGGAGGCCCGATCTCCTCAGAGAGGCCTGACGACACCCCTACGCATCAACTGACCAGAGGAGGCAGGAATACTTTACCTCGCCTACCACTCGCTAAAGGTCGCCGAGCAGAGCTTCGTGAAGCGGAGGCCTCGGCAGAGAATACTCTCGTAACGAGAGGAAGCCTACGATGCCACGGAGAGGAGGATAGCCGTAGAGAGCTCAGAGAGCGAAGAAGTGCCCTCTCAGACCCCAGGCAGTGAGAAGGAGGCTTAAGAAAAGCCGACGACTCGCAGAAAGTGCCTGAGGGAGCATGGGGAGCGGGAGCTCACCTGCAAGGGGACAACTCTCAGAGAGAGAGGAGCAAGCCGCTCACACCTACCCCTTTTCTACAACTAGGCTCCTCAGGAGCTCAGACGTAAACACGACTTGAACACTCAGGAGCGACTAGAGGGGGCTCTGCTAGAGCCACTGCCCCTAAACCAACTGAGTGGAGCTCCGGCGAGCAGGGAAGGCACATCGACCGGATTCTCAGGGCCCTCACACACTGCTCTATTGCTAGGGTCTAGTAAGCCAAGCACAGGAAACAGCAAGCAACAGTGCAGACCCTCCAAAACCTGGAGGGCTGCCCAAGTTCACTCGTGAACCGGGACGGTGCACAGGACAATTATAGAGAAAAGGACAATAACCCTCCCGAGGGCTGTGTCAGCATGCTGTTATCACAGTGTACTCCAGGCCACTAGCGAGGAGACACGGAGGGAGTCATACCCCAGCCACCGCTTGGGGGAGCAAGGATACCGTGAGTTACCAAACACACAGGCAGACCTTGCTCATCTCGCAAAGACCTAGCAGAACGAGCTCAGGAGCGAGGGTGTTAGTCAACATGCTCCTTCTTATGCCACAGGCGGGGCGAGGGGGCTTGACTTGAGCCGCCGACTCTAGCACACCCATGTAGCCCAGGCAGAGCTCAGGGGAACGGAGGCCTCGGCGAAAGGCAGCGGACTCTACTATTAAGAGGAGGCCTGACAACGTTCCCTGCGCTTATGAAGCCCTAGGGTGAAGGCCAAGCGCAGCAGCCTTACCACACCAAGAGCGGAGATCTACAACTCCCCTCAGAGAGGAGGCCTGACGATGCTTATAGCGGGCTCCATGGAGTGGAGGCCTCAGTAAAGAAGACTCTCATATTGAGAGGAGGCCTACTACGCCCTCTACCGGCTGAGCTCAGGAGTGAAGGCCTCGGCCCAAACCCTCCTCTTTACACCACAGACTTAGGTGAGGGGGTCCCAATGGGGCCACCGACTCTAGCTCAAATAGCCCAGGCGGAGCTCAGGGGAACGGAGGCCTCGCTGAAAGCAGGCAACTCTACTATTAAGAGGAGGCCTTCCAACGCTCCCTGCGCTGCAAAGCTCTGGGGTGAAGGCCAAGCGCAACGGGCGCCTACACAAGCAAGCACTATGACTCCTGGACACCACAAGCGGAGGCCTACGACTCTGCTTTAAGAGGAGGCCTGACGACACTCTGGGAAGCAAGCAGATGTAGCCTCGGCCACAGCTGCCTCTAAGAAACCCCAACGGGTGCCGGGTGCACAACGGAGCAGGGCCCCCAAAAAGGGGAGAACTCTAAATGACTGGAGGCCCTAGTGCCTAACTGCAGCATGGCTGGCTCAGGGAGCAAGGCTGTACTCCAGAGAATTTGTGAGGGCTTCTGGCTTGGAAGACCCAGAGCCCGGAATGCCACGCAGACGCACCGCTGAACGGGGTGAATCTCAACACAGTGAAACGCCTGACAGAAGAAACTATGCAGGGTAGCTTCCTGATTCCGTTCGAAGAACGAATCTGTGGTTACAAGAGAGATCACCAACCGCTAAGCAAGCTAAAAAACTCACGTGAGCACTAATTGACGCGCACACCTGACGCCGTGGACCCCTCTCGACCGCCAGACCTCAGTACAGTAAAAGCAGACTACTAAGTCCTCTTACAAGCACATCATGGGTCCAGCAGGAGACAGATGTTAACTTCAGGGCCTCAACAATCAAGGGGTGGGCGGAGGGGTGCCTGGAGAGGTCAACACCTCAGGGAGGACCGTCTCTTCGACGACCGCCCTGGGCGCGACGACTGTCCTGGGCGACTCCCGGGTGTTGCTTGCGCCTTTTCCGAGCTTCCCGCCTCCTCGTCTGCCTACCACCCGAGGGTGGAGGCGCACGAGCAGCGGTACTCGCTCTGCGGCCCTCTCGCTGATCCTCAGATCGGGAGGGGCCGACCCCCTGCGCGGCCTGAGATTTGGACCGCGGGCGCCGCAGTATGAACGATCTAAAAGCCTCTGAACGCGCCCTCGCCCTCTTGACCCTTGAGACCACTGCCTCAACAGAGGTCCCAAAGAGTTCCTGAGGCGAGACCGGTGCATCGAGAAGGAAAGCCCTTTCCCCTTTCCCCTTTCCCGATGTGCGCCAGGTTCACCCAAAGATGTCTCTCCGTGACTACCATGGCCGCCATAGAGCGACCAACAGAGAACGCTGTCTGTTTGGTAGCACGGAGAGCCAAATCCGTAGTGCGGCGCAGCTCAGCCACCGCATCAGCCGAGAGCCCCTGGCCCTGATCCAGGTCTTTAAGCAGGTCAGCCTGGTAAGCCTGCAGCACTGCCATAGTGTGCAAGGCCGCGCCAGCCTGACCCGCCGCCGCGTACGCCCTACCGTTCAACCGCAACGTCTCACGCAACGGTTGCGACGGCAGGGAGGGCGCCTTCAATGCAGACGCCTCGCCCGCTGAGAGATAGCTCGCAAGCGTCTCTTCAACCGGAGGCATACTAACGTAGCCATAACTCCGTGCGTCCTCCACATCAGCATAACTAGACTGAGTGGGAAAAATCCGCGTGGAATGTGGCTTCTCCCATGATCTCCGTACCTCAGTGTGGAGATCAGGGAGAAAAGGAAGGGCCAAACGAGGCTGACGTCTATGGCTCGCCAGGAAGCGTTCATCTAACCGGCCACCAGGAGGGGCGGTCGGCTCCCGCTTCCACAGCAAATCAAGCCGTTCAGTGGCGCGCGCCATAACCGACAGCAACTCGTCATACGCGGGGCAAGAGGGATGCAAAATCTCAGAGGAATCGTCGATATCCGCATCCTCCCGCCTATCTTGACTCGCGGGGAGCGCACTCTCCCGCGAGGAGGAAGAGAGCGATGCGCTTCCCTCGAGAAGCACGCTCGCCTCATCTTCCGATGGCTGGGAAACGCTAACCCTCTCCAGCCTCTCGGAGAGATCCATCTGCGAGCCCCAGGAGCGCCGTTTCCAGCCCGCCGCGGCTAAAGCAGAACCGGAACCCCCCGGTGCAGATGGCTGTCCCAATTCCCTCGAAAAAAGGTACAAACGCGAGCGCAACTTTCTCAGCGGGAAACGATTACAATGCACGCACACAGCTCCCTCGAGAACCGAGAGTGCATGCTCTTCCCCAAGACACAAAACACACACATCGTGAGTGTCATCGGGTGTCAGAAAACGCTGACACGGATGAACACAGCGACGATAGTTGCGTTCCTCACTGCCCATCGTGACTAAACGATCACAGCAAACAAGCTTGTCTCCTGAAGATAAAAAGAGGATGACTTACTGTTCGGGTGCTCCTTTTATACCTGCAGCTGCACCCGTGGTAGAGCACCCATAGGCAGCTGCCGGCCATTGTCAAGTTCATTGCCGTGATTAGATGATTACTTCAGACACCTGTCACACCGAAAGTATTCCCCAAAGCGACCCCTAGGGGACGCAGCATAGAGTTCCCTTCGAAAGGGAACTTTGTTTTACAGCTCAAAACTTTGGGTCCTAATGACGTCATTAAAGTGGAAATTTCCAATTGGAAGTCAAAAACTTCCTTTCAGTGTTTCAAATACAAAGTGACCATTAAAGGAATTCTTTATGTTTCATGCATGATTAAACTCCGACAATTTTTTTACGGGTACCTCTTAATGCCTACTCTTACATTTATTACTGCTTCCCAGTTATCATCACTACTCCTCCAGAACCCATTCTGTCTTCAGCCCTCATCATCAATCCCTTCCAGTGGTCCCTCAATTACCAAATTGTGGAGAACATGCAATTCAAACCTGCTCTGCTGGGAGGTTCTGAGAGATGGACATAAGATTTAATTCTCATTTGTCTGTACCTCATCAGCTACAAAGCCTCCTGCCTGGGACAAGAGGTCCCCCCTGTCCGGAATCTCCCATGGAGTTCCATCGATGAGACACTCTGCCCTGACCACCATGGATGAGGTGAGATGTGAGATGGACTTTGTCCAGGCGAACTCTCTCAAGAACTCCAGAGAGACGTGTAATCAGGGGAAATGCGTATAGACATAGCCTTGGCCGTGTCTGAATCATATCATCCAGTCCAGGGGGATCTGGATAAGTGATGTAGAACCAAAGCGACAGTGAGTCTTCATTCGAGACGCAACAGATCCACTAGTGCTTGGCCAAACCTCTCCCAAATCTGCTCCAACATTGCTTGAATTTTCTCAACTCATGAGCTGGAGATTGAAGTGGCAAATCTTATCTTAAATGTCATCTTCATCCTAGATGCTAACAGCATCCAGCTCCTCAGAGCTGGATAACTGCATCACCAATACTTCTACTGGGCTGGAAGTAACTGCAGCACATGCTTCCAGATCTCGGGAGAGGCATAGGACCTGCCAGGTGAGGGCAGAGATATGGCCAGGCCAGTCTATAACCCCTCAGACAGGTTTATTGCGAACCTAAGGATCACAAGCTTGGGCTGCAATTTTTTATTTAAAACTACCAGCTGGGAATGGGGACTGGGAGTATGCAGAGTAACTGCTAAAGTAAACACAGCCAGCATACTCACAACGCTAACCATGCATACACTGCTCCCAAACAAACAACACAATGACTTTTGTGTCCTTGCTCGACTAGTAGTGAGGGCAGGGAGTAACTCACAATTGAAAATACTTTTCTGCTTCACCATAATAGTAGATCTATTATGGTCTGGGATGTCCTGTTCTTTTTTTAAACTAGCTGGGGATCTTTTTGAACACACACAAACAGATCATTACAAACGCTCATGATGTTTCACTCTAGCACTTGCTGAAGACAGCCTAAGCTTCCGGTTCACGGCACACCTTTATACCCCTGGCTCATGACGTCATCTCACTGCGAGGTGCATTCACACTTGATAGTTTGATAATGCTTCATGAGAGATTACCCTAAGGCATTCACAATGCGTTGTCGACGGAGCGCGAGTTCCCATAGCACTCATTGTGGGAACTAAGTACCGTATTTTCCCGCGGATTATACCAGATTTTACAAACCCCGCGGGGGGGTTTGTCTATCACTCTGATAGCTGGCTCTGATAGGCTTTCTGACCTGTCAATCATGCAAGACGACGTGATTGGCTGTGCTGCCATGATAGCGTGCTCTTCTCATCCGATCAACACGCTTTCAGGGGGACGAGCAACGGGACGAGCCCAGCGCAGAGCAGAGAGGGAGAGGGAGAGACTACTTTGGAGAGACTACTTTGGAGAGACTGCTCTTTCTTTTTCTTCTGATTTTGACTTGTTTGTTTTCTTATTGTGTGAATTACGCGCACAAGCACTGTGTACCGAGCCTGAACAGTTATAATAATTGACATCATGCGAGCAACATTTTAAATTCGAATCGTGAACTTTGCACAAAAAAATTCATCATGGGTGCGGGATATCTGAGGGTGCGGATTGTACCAACAATTTTTTACACAAACCCCCAAAACCCGCGGGATATATGAGGGTGCGGATTATCTGCGTCTGCGGATTATATGCGGGAAAATACGGTACTCATTGTGTGTTCATTTGCATATGTCGGTGAGGACCTCTGTTAAATAAATATGGTAACACTACACTGCAGTAAAATTAAGAGTTATGAAGCTGAGATTGATACAGCAGGCAAGCCCAGAGGTTTAAAGTTTAGCCCATGTCATTAGAAATTTCATTACATAGATTATGTGCATAATTGACTGAGGAGAAGGGTGACTGAGTCAGCAGCAAGTACACCCATCCGCTTGTACTCATATGCAGTGGCTTGCCAGTGGCTCTACTACCATGTCCAGCTTCAATGCAAATAAAACAACACACAAATTGCACACAAATTGGATTAAAGTAAATCTTGTAATGACTGGAAAAATGTCAAATTTTATGTACATTCACACTTTTGCTAAGTGAAAAACTTAGCATGCTGACTTCAGAGGCACAAATAGAATCCTCATGTGGTATCCTTTGCAAAAGAAAGCAATCCCAGAATGCACTGCAACAAGTTCGGTGAGAAAAATAAACACCATTACTATTTTAATTAAAACATGAAGAACATAGAAAGAGTTGTATGTGTTAGCGTGTGATGTGGGTGGATAAACGAGGAGAATAGGATAAACTGAAATCTTCACTTTATTTGGAAAACTCAAAACAAAACATTTTAAATGTAAAACAAAAACAGGAGGTGCATCAGGAGGAACTGTTGACTGAGAAGATCGAGCTACAGACTATCACAGTCACCTGTTTTGGACAAAATGCACAAAATGGACAAAATGCACCTGCCGCAAAACACCCCCTGGAAATTTCACTCTGAAAGTATCACAAGACATGCAAGAAGCAATGTACTATCGTTTTTTTTTTAGAAATGTCACTTCAAACCCCCAAACACACACACTCAGACTCCCAATTTACTGGACCTATGATTGTTTTTCATCCAAGCATATAGACTATAAACTTAGCATACAGACTCTCTTACACTCTCCAAGTGTCTCTGTCCTTTGTCCCCTCCCTGGGTTCTACCGTTCATAAATCAAGCACTCCTTTGGCTTGATTTATGGCAACGTAAAAAAACCCTCATTATGATATGTTCCCAGAGAACAAAACAGAGTGAATCCCCATAACTAGGAATGACATCAGTCTGCTTTAGTCATTGTTTTAGCTGAAAGACTGCTCTCCATATCCATTCAGCTTCTTTCCTCCCTTCCACTCTATTTCATAATTTTGCTACTGATGAGTCCAGCTTATTTCTAGAGTAGAGGTTCTCATAAATCATGGGGCTATGGCTTCCCCCACATGAGCAGCATCATCCTTTAAATATCCCTATAATGCTCTATTTCTACATGAATCACTTAACCTGAAGCTCTGCTGTTCTCTGCTCCCTCACAGTCATTACTGCCTGTGAGAGGACAGCCCACACATGCTGGAGGAAAAGCTTGGCCTGAGATTGCCAAGTACCTTGTTGGGTTGGGTTTCACTTTATTTTAATGGTCCCTTTAACACATTCTGTTGACTATGACATTGCACTTACATGTCTACTAACTCTCATATGAGTTTTAGATCAGAATTAGTATACTGGTAGGGTTAGAATAACAAGACATGTACTTGTAAAGTTATTTATAATCAGTATAATGCCTGTTGCGTCAGTATCACAATAAACTGTTAGTGGTTTGCTAGTTGACATGTAGCTGCAAAGTTACTTTACAACAGAAAATTCATGTATGTAACCTTAGTTCCCTGAAGAGGGAACGACACGCTGCGTCAAGCGCTGTGGGAACACTCCTGCATGATTGCGTCATGAAGCACATGCGTAATTGAACCAATTGTGTGAAGGGATGGTGACATTATGAACCAGGAAACTATAAAGGTATGCCATACCAAACAGCTTTGAAGTATCAGAAGTAGACTTTACTGTCAGGTACTTGGGAGATATGGTGAAGAGACAGAGTCCTGTTCCCTCTTCAGGTAACTAAAGAAAGGCAGCTACTCCCTTTCAAGAGAATTTGTGCTGTGTCAAGTGCTATAGGAATGCCTATGCCCATGCCACCATAGCAACAAGTGCATGGCAGGTGTGATTAGTTCTCAAACAACAACACCTGTGCCAGTCCTGGACTCCAGAACCAGTGGGTTTCTCCCCAGACATTCCATTAAAAGGGATGTGGAGAGCAACAAAGGCTGCCAGATACACCTTTAAGGTGGAAGGGGATAACCCAGCAGTGAATTGGTCTTGCAGGAACTCCAGCACTGTACCAGCCAGGCATTTAACTGGATCCAGCAGACAATCACTACATCATGAAGTGGAGAGTCTCTTACTTCAAAGCATAGACTCCTCATGGTGTAGTCTCCTTAAGGCATAGTATTGAACCCCATGGCTGGGACAAGATGTGAAGAAATCAGCTGACATTGGTCCAAAAGCCACCCTTGTATGGAATAGGGAAGTAACAGCTTTAGAAGCCTGATTCTTTGTCTGGGAGGAGTGCATATTCTATGGCCCCTTACCCCAGCAGAGCTTTACTTCCTGTTACTTAACCAGACCCTACTTAGGGCCACCACTGTGTGTAGAACCCCATAAATTTGGGTGAGTGAGATCCAATGATCCAATGCCCTCTTGATTGTGAGAAGGACAATGAGAATATTTGGCAAACATCTCACGCTGACTGAAGTTCGACTAAGGGAACCAGTCTCTCAAGACTAGTCTCTGGTGTTCCCTGAGCAGCCAGCACAACCGAACTGGAAGCTCAGTGAGCCTCCTCCTGGGGGCTGATGTGCCGGAAGCACACAAGGTGGCAGTGTTTACAGAATGGCCATCTGAGGGCACCATACAATGAGGTATAAACCACTTCTCTTCGGTGGGGACTGCCATCAAGGACATGACACCATGTACATTAGGTCTTTTTGTGTGGCACGGTGTGAGGAGCTGGAATTTTGGGGCTGCTCCTGCTCAGCAGCCCCTTGAATGAGGTGAAGCAAGAATCTCAAATTCGCAAGAAAGCTCCCACTCTTATGTCAGCAACATTCAACTCATTAGAGCTGGACAATTAATTAGTAACCACAGAGCATGCTTCCATACCCGGGAGAAAGGAGCTGTATCTGACTAATGGGAACAGAGATGAGGTAAAGCCCCTCTCTAACCCAAACTACAGATTTTGAGGCCTGCCATTGAGAACTACTTTGCACTGATGGAAGTTCGGTTCTCTTTTCTTTCTTTCTTTTTATAAACCTGAGGTGGTTCAGAATCCACATGTCCGACTTGCTAACAACATCCAGCTCCTAAGAACTGGGCAGTTGCATCGTCAGTGCCACCCTCCCCCTGAGGTAGAGATAAGGCCCGTTAGAACTGGATTGTTGGAACGCCGGTACCTCTTCCTGGGCAGAAGGAACCGCATAGAGTGCTTTCACCCCAGAGAGAAGGTACTAGATCAAACAAGTAAGGGCAACAAATCTGCAAACATCTGTTTGTAGTCCTGAAGACCTATATCGCCAATGAGCCTCAGCCACAGTGGGACAGTAATCCTGGGCACTCTCTTTTATAGCACATTTATAAAAGTACAATGGAATGTTGACTGTGCATGCTGTGTTACCCCACCTGTAATATCTAATACGGGCAGGGATGAACACAAGGCCTGACATGTTTTTTTGTTTGTTTGTTTGTTTTTTGCCACTTTTGTTCTTAGAATCATTCAAGACAAACAACATTTAATAGGTTTGGCATGGCATGCCTTTATAGTTTCCTGGTTCACAAAGCCACCCACCTCTGACATCCTTTTGCACAATTTGTTTGATTACACGTGTGCTTGATGCAATCTCACAGGAGCGTTCCCATAGTGCTTGACGCATTGCGAGTTTCCTTGAAAGGGAACTTCAGAGAATTCTAAACAGCATTCTTGATTTGTAAAGAAATTGTATAAAACAAACATTGTATAATGCTGCCTGTTGTTATTGTATTCAGGTCATTGTGTTTTGAGTAACATGGTGAGTTTATTGGTTGACAACCTTTGCTTCATGTTTATTTGAGATATGTATGATATCATACTTTGTACTTGTACTGTACTTTGATAGTTTTAGTGCACTTTGAATGTGAAATGAACTGTTATGCCAAGCTGAAAGTTGGTTAGTAGAACTGTGTGAATAGATGACAGTATTGAACAATGTGATACAGTGATTATGATTTTTTTTGTAAGTTGTTTTCAGCTGTCATTAATCCAGTGTCACTTTAGTGTCACGTGAGGCTAATTTGGTAAATAAATAAAGAATCATGATCCTTTAAAAATTAGACAATTAAACTATATTTTTAATTAATAATTTTGTAATATATACATTTCACTAATAATTCAATTAAAAAAGTGCATGGTTCCCTTACCGTAGTGAGGTATGATGGCCCAGGCCATGGCAGAGGCATAAATTTCTCCTATCATCCAAAACATGCAAAGCCAGCTCAGATGTTCTCCACGTTTCTCTCTTGCCAACACCTCAGCAAAGTATGAGAAGACAATGGGCACAGCTCCACCAATCCTGAAGGACAAGAGAAGGAAAAAATAAAGGCTCCAGCCTGTCCAGAGTCAGTCAAGCAAAAATGATCATGCCCTCGAAGAGGAAGAAAAGAAGGGTCCATTTTGGCAACTACTCCTCTATTGGTCCGGGAGGGCTTGAATAAAGAGGTCAGTGGGAGCTGTTTCATGACTCACTCCCCTTGCTGTCACTAATCTGACATCTTGTTATTAAAAATGATTTGTAATCATGACTTAGCGTAGATGCGTAGATGTCCCTTTCAAAAGGAAACGTTTCAGGTTACGCATGCAACCATGGTTTCCTGAGAACAGGGAACAAGACATGCATGGTTCTCAGGAAACCATGGTTGCATGCGTAACCTGAAACGTTTCCTTTTGAAAGGGACATCTACGCTGCGCCCCATAATGGTCGCTACTGGGGAACCATGCTAATAAAAATTACTGCATTAATTGGCGAAAGCCAATGAATATCCCCCAGGGGACCTATCCCTAGTGAACCGCAGTGAGCTGGACCGGAGCTTCTACAGAAATGAGGCCTCAGAGTTGCTGCCTGAGTGGAGCTCAGGGGAGTAAGGAAGGACCTACCGCTAGTTTTTGCACTCCTATTTCTCCTGCACACCCTATAGCTATGGCCTTGTAAGTCGAGTACTAAAAATGGAGGCCTGTGCTCCCTTCTCTGCATAACAAACCATTGTAGTTTGGCCGAGAGGAAGGCCTGACCATGCTTTGCACTCAGGACCAATTACGAGGTGATTCGGAGAGAGCATGTCACTTCGGCCGCAGCTCAGGGGAGTGATGGGTGTGGACTGGTACCAAGCTATGGTAATGGAAAGTTACCATAATGGAAAGTTACTCCTAGCCTAGCAGTTCCTCTTACACTACAGACCACTACAAGGTCTAAAATCTCTAGAACACTATCCTGGACGGAGATCAGGAGAGCAGAGGCCTTGCCATAAAAAGCCCGGACTACACTCCCTGAGCTATCAAACTCTAAGGGTGAGGGCCCAAGGGCAGGAGGCTTTAGCTGAGCCTACACTTAGTGTGCCGCCGGTACGGACCTTATGAGCACTTTATAGACAAGTATTATAGCGTAAAAAAGACTCTGGCTAAAAAAGTGGGGCCTGAACGACAGTCACTGCCTAACTAAGTGATGCCTTATGCTTCTCCCTAACCCTCCTGGTTTTAATTAGCTCCTGAGCCACCATGGTGCGCATCTCCATGACCTACCCCTCGAGAGCAGAGTCGCACAAGAGACGGTACTCGCCTTACAGCCAGTCCGCCAGTTTTCGGAACAGGAGTGATCGACCACCAGTGTGGCTTGACAACTGGTTATGAGGCAACGTGGTATGGAAGTTCTAAATTCCTTGCGCTTCCATGGCGGATCACTGAGAGCAGAAAGCTGTCCTGGTCTGCTTGCGAACAGGGAAAAGTACAAGTGCAGCCTCCTCAAATGAAAGCACTAACAATTTATGCAGATAGCCTCCTCAAGGGCTGAGCATGCATGCTCTTCACCAAAACACATAATGCACATCTTGTGAGTGTCATCTGGTGTCAAAAACCACTGAGACAAATGGACACATCATCTGAAATTGCTTTCCTTGCTGGCAATAGTTGTAACGATTAGAAAATGCTTCAAAAAGAGCTGTCTTCTGAAGATACAGTAAGAAAGAGGATGACATACTGTTCAGGTGCCTCTTTTATACCTCCAGTCAAGCCTGTGATGACATCATAGGTGGCTGCCAGACAATTCCAAGTTCATTGCCATGGTTAGCATTGTTGCCATATTGGGCGGGTTCCCGCCCAATTGGGCTCCTTTTGGTCTTGTTTGGGCTTGTTGGGCTTGTTTTTGATGACAAACCCACCCAAATTTCATATATAAATTCCATTATAACAAGCCTACAAATGCATATAAATTCCACTAAACCCAAACCATTAAACAGTTTTTTATAATGTTATACTTTTCACGGGAATTAACCTAACACTGGCTTGTACTGCACTTTATGTTGGGATAGGCAAAACAAAATATTTAAGAATTACAAATGAAAAATGTGAAAATTTGTGCTAATGAGATTTAACTGATAAGAAATATAATTAAAAATCTGATTTAAAAAAACTGATCGTGCTTTCCTGCTGAGGGCTATGACGAGCACTCTTTCCTTATCAAATAAGTTGTAAATCTTTATTCTTTTAGATAGATATTTTAGATATTTTAAAATCTTGAGAGATGGTTTGATTTGATTTGATGATCAATTAGGAAAACACTACTGGTGTAAAGCAATAGACTTGATTTAATTAAAGACTACTCTATACCCACACAAGAACAACAAACTGAGATCTTGTCTGTGAGATTTCATTTAAATTCTACTACTGAGTAAATTAGTCCCCTGTGTCTTCTTCAGATCAATATTTGAAGGAAAGATGCAGAAATACAACGCTTTCAATTACAAAGTGTTAGCACTCAAAGAATCAAAGATGATTTAAATGTTTTCAACGTTGATAAAATTAATATGAAATGTTACCAAATCAGCATATTAGAATGATTTCTGAAGGATCCTGTGACACTGAAGACTGGAGTAATGGCTGGTGAACTTTCACAGAAATAAATTGCACTATAAAATATACCTAAAAATAAATAAAATTTTCACATTATTACAGTTTTTACTGTATCTTTGATCAAATAAAGAGACTCAAAACAGGCCATTCAAAATGCTCTTTATCTAAGTTTAGGTTTAGGTGAACACTGCACATTCTAACACTATATGGCAGTGGCCTCACGCTGTAATATTATTAAATCTATTAATATTATACAGACATGATGCCACTCATTTTTATTTTAAACAGACATGATACTAGTTGTTATTGTAGCATTTTAATTAGCAACAATATCCTGTGAAATGCTCATTAGAAGGTGTGGTGTCATCACAGGTTGAATGTGTTCAAAGATTCACAAGAACTCCGTCATCAGAGAAACAAGTGCTTTAGCCATGGACCAAAAGACAGCGTCCGCCAGCATTGGAGAATCAGAGACTCAAGAAAGCAGCACTGCAGAGGTTATTGATCCAGCCAGATGTAATGTATTATCTGTCTGAAAAAGACTATTATCTAAAGAATGGGAGACAGATTCTCATTTTAGAGGAGAGTTGATAAAAGATGTATTGTTTCTCATGATACCAGCCAAGATTGCTTTCCAGAAACACATGTCAAAGTGCAGGTGGAAACTATATCTATGTAGTGTGTTAAATGAATAATTTCCATTTGTCTGTTTACAAATGGGAGAGGCAGAGATATTTTTACATTGCTGTGTGAGGAAGTCTTCTTTATAAAAACTGTGAAATATTATTTTAATTTAAAGTAACTATATATTTTAAAAGTGTAATTTAGTCCTGTGAAGGTGAACGTTATTAAGATCTTCAGTGCCATATGATCATTTCAAAATTAGTCTAATATGATGATTTAGTAGGCAAGAAACATTACTTATTACTGCCGTGGTGCTTAATATTTATGGAAACCGTAATACATTTTTTGTCTGGATTCTTTAGTGCATATATTTACTTTAAATAAAAATGTTTTGAAACAATGTAACCATTTTCACTTTTGATCAATTTACAGATAAAAGTATAAATGAAAGAATAAAAGTATAAGTCCTTTTGTTTATTAATTTATCTTAAAGTTTTAATTGATCTTACTCACCAAAAAGAGTGGTGTATATATTTGTATATATTTTAGTTATCCACAGAATCTAAAGTATTTATCAAGATCCAGATTTTAAACTTGACAAATTTTAGTGTCAATTGATGTTGAAAATGCAGGAAATGGACTCACCCTAAGCCAGCTATCGTGCGACAAAGCAAGAAGATGCCATAGCCCTGCACAAAAGATGACAGGAAAGCGAAGAAGCCATTCATGGACATACAAATGAGCAGACATTGCCGTCTGCCCACCTTGTCGGCCATGCCGCCCCAGAAGAAGGCCCCTACCATCATTCCCAGATATACAATGCTGCCTGTAGTAAATAACAGGAGAAGAAAAAACACAACAACGTGAAACACTCAGGCAGAGATACACACAATCTGAATTTGTCATTGGATAGTTTATTTTTGCCTTCATTGTTTGGATGCTTATTTATATGAATAAAATGATTTCTGTTGCTTCCTGGAACAAGAACTCCATTAAACTTTCAGTTGACTGATGTTTTCAGCGAAGGACTATGTTTGTTTTTCCCATGCAAAATGCAGGAGACTTTCCGTGATGATGCAATTAGCACAAGGGACGGTGAATATTTTGATTACATAAGTAGTCCAAATGTTTGTTTTTTTTAATCAGATTTTAGTGATCTCAGAATTCTCCAAAGAAGCATTCTGAAATTAATGTGAAAAATATGCTTTTTTTGCAAAAATGCTGTCTCAGAGTGGACATAAGGCCAGAACAGACAATGAAAATGCATTAGTGTGGACTAGGCAGGAGTAATAAAAAAACAAATAAAATGAGATGCAAATGATACCAGACAAAGAACAGATAAACAATAAATATTGTTACACAAGGAAGTTATCTATTGTTACCTAACGCTAACCCTAAGTGAGAGAGAATGATGCAACTGCAAGTCTCTTTTATTAAAAAAAAAAAAACATAACCACTAAGCAAATTGCAAAGACAATACAGGACAATGAACTGAAACAAACATAGGGCTTAAATGCGCAGGCTAAATCAAACCAAACAAGAACTAGGTGAACATAATCAATACGAAAGAAATGGATACAAATTAATGGATACAAATGGATGCTCGTATATCAAGGTATTACCATAGTATGAGTGCATGTGGTAGGAATGTAATCCGTACTTACTATACTAGCCATGTTATGCAACCTACCATTATCATTATCATGCAATCTACCAGCATTAATTGTATCAATTCACTGCCATTCATAAACACTCTCATGTGGCCTCATGGGATATAAAGTGTCCACCATATGCGTACTACAGAATATCATCGTAAGTAGTAGGTTGCCTATTTCAAGCCCTTTTATTCCTGCGTTTCAAAAAAATAAATTACCCACATAAGGGCAACGACTCACAAATGTTTGCTATCTGTACTTTTGTTATTTTTCCATTGTCATCTTGTCTTTATGATCTGTACTTTACAAAAACCATATGTAGCGTCAAAGATTATTATAGAAAAAATAGTTTAACAGAGAAATGAAAGAGAATAAAAGGTTTGGGAAAATATCAGCATCAGGAAGTCAATGAGCAAATGTTCTCTGTAAAAAAAAAAAAAGGAGTGTGTATCTCTCTCTGTGAGAGCCTGCATGTGCAGGTCTGGTCATCTCTGCAGTGGAATGATTTCACTGCAGTTTAGCCAAGCTCAGCATCTCCGATACCAACACACAAAAAGAGAGAGAGATAAAGAGAATAATGAGAGAGGGAGGGCAGGGAAAGAGAAAGAAAGGGGGTTATGATAAGATGTAGTAGATAAAACAGCCACAAGTTAATAGACAAAGATGGACTACAGGAGCTAAGCCAAAAGTAAAGGAAGACACACCACACACAATGTTCAAAAAACCATCCATTACTGTAAATTAGTGATGCAGCAGTTTCCCATTGCCTTTACAGAATACTAACTACCCCTTTGGTATATTTTCAGGATTAATAAAATAAGATAGTAGCTGGGTAATGAGATAAGCCAAGACTGTGAAACTACTTTTAATCAAATTTTTATGTATGTACAGCAGCAAACAGAAATTGATCAAATAATGTCTGCATATATAAACACAAAAGTCAATTTCCATCGCTGATATATGACAGCCTTGAGTAATGCCTGAATGACTGGAATTTTTTTAAACTAAAAGCACATGTATGTCAGTATTGTGACAAAGAGCTAGTTCAGTTCACTGCAGTATTGTTTATTCATAGATTACATATTAACTAAACTTGCCCTCAAAACTGAATTACTAATCCTCAAAATTCACTACAGCAAAATATTCATTAATAAAATGTAATAACGAATAAGAGCTCAAATATCGAGAGTCCTATATCCAGCATATGGATATTTGCGATCACTGTGTCTTAATATTCTTTCAAATATTTGCATAAAAGTCTTTCGTAGGAATTACTGATGGTGCCTTTTTGTATTTGTTGAAGCTTGAAAGCATGAATCAGCATCTGCTGTTTAATGTGTGAAAAAGAGAAGCCTGGCCATTCTGTAAAATGTCTCTCTGTTGGGTTTGAATGACTAGGAGTAAATAAATGAAATTGCATGCGTGAAATGTCTAAGAAGTGATCAGGTTTAAAGATCAAATGTGCAATGTGGTGGTGTGCAATTTCAATTGCTATACTATGATAGCAAACAGAAAGGGACTCACATTCAGACAGGCAAACAGTCACGTGAAGATGTGTGCAACCAACGAGAGACGAACGTGTGTGAATGCGCGTCGCGGGTCAGTGACGTCATGAACAGCATAAGAGCGCGCCAAAACGCGGAAGCACCAGCTTTGAATGTCTTCAGCGTGTTGTGTGTAGCTGAGAGAGTGAGAAAGTGTGATTGTGTCAGAAACATCTTCTAGTTAAAAAAATTAGGGACTGGAGTGTGTGTTTGTGAATTATGGCAAGTGAACAGATGTTTAGACAGTGTGTTTTTCCCTGTCCTCGTTTCATTACGGGCAGGGATACACACAATCTGTGAGTCATCTGTTTGGGAGGCTGGCTGTGAGGACTGCGAGAGGTTCTCGTTACATACACTCCGCTACCGCCTGGCGGCGTGTAATAGGGCTGATCAGGCTCGCGTTGCCCAGGGCTCGGGACCCGCTGCAGCTGAGGCGCAGCGGTGTTTGCGCTCCTGGGGATCGCAGATGAACTTCTCAGAGGGTCTAGAGATGGGTCTTCCTGCATCTCAGCCCTCTAGAGAGGAGTCTAGTTCCAGTAGGGATCTGGGAGCACGTGCTCTGGACGATCACGCTGGGACATCGGCGCTGACTTTGTCTAGTTTCGAGGAGCTAGATGTGGTTTGCGTCGATACGGTTGAGGAGGATTTGCCAGCCTCCTCACCGGATTTCGAGGAGCTGATCGAGGTAGTGACGCGAGCGGTCTCTCGTCTGGAGATTGATTGGCCGGAGGAGACCAGGAGCGCTCGTCCTAAAAAGAGCAAGCTAGACGAGCGCTACCTGCCTGCTTGCGTCGTTCCTCAGCGCCGGGCGTTGCCTTTCTTCACTGATCTCCACACCGAGGTGTCAAGATCGTGGAAAATCCCAGCCTCCGACAGGGTGCATACACCGCAAAGTGCTATGTATGCTTCCCTTGTCGGAGCCCAGCCCCATGGTTGTGGTGGGATGCCCAAAAGTGAACGAGGCTCTTGCGGGATACCTCGTACCGCAATGGGCATCCTCCCTTAAAGCCCCGGCGCTCCCCACCAAGCCTCTGCGGGTCACATCTTCAGTCGTGGGGAAAGCATACTCCGCTTCCAGCCAGGCTGCAGCGTGCCTCCATACTTCGGCATTGCTGCAGGCATACCAGGTGGAGTTGCTTGGGGACCTCGATCAGGGCGGCGGCATTGGCCCGGAGGCAGTGGCAGAGCTGAGCCGCGCCATGGATTTGTCTCTTCGGGCCACAAGGGAGACAACCTACTCTGTCGGCCGCTCCATGGCAGCTCTGGTGGCCATGGAGAGACATTTATGGCTTTTTAACGGCAACACCGTAAAAAGCGTTGTTGACAAGTTTCAGGAGGCTGCTCGACAGCAGGCGGCGTTCAGCAAACTCATTCCCCGCCGCCCTTCCTGTGAGACTGCCAGTCGAGACTGGCAGCCTCACAGCTCCTTCCATCAGGCCGCACAAAAGCAGAGTGTCGCTTCCTGTTTACCTCCCGTAAAGTTCGGGAAGTCAGGTCGACACTCTCAGGCCCAGTCTTCTGGCAAACGGACGGATCTGTGGACCGTCCTGGAGGCCAAGAAGGCAAAGAGCAAGCGGCCCTGACGCCAGAAGACAGAAACCCTTCCCTATGGTGGCGCTGCTCGCAGCACCAGAGACCAGCCTCGAGAGGCTGGTTCCCTTAGTAGAGTCCAAGGCCGCATGGTCGTGTCTGCCGGGCGTCTCTCAATGGGTCCTGTGCACGATAACCTTCAGGTATGCCATTCAGTTCGAGGCTTCACCACTTCGCTTCTCGGGGGTCCTACCGTCACTGGTAGATTCCCAGCAGGCTCTTGTTATGAAACAAGAAGTAAGCATTCTACTGCGGAAGGAGGCCATCGAGTGTTTACCTCTCGCAGACAGTCAGTCCGGTTTCTACAGTTGGTACTTCATAGTTCCACAGAAGGATGGAGGGTTGCGGCCCATCCTGGATTTGCGTCTTCTAAATCGTACAGTCAAGCGTCTCAAATTCAAAATGCTGACGCTCAAGCAGATCGTGACGCAGATTAGGTCGAAGGACTGGTTCGTCACGATCGACCTCAAAGATGCACACTTCCATATCTCCATCCTTCCACAACACAGGAAGTACCTCCGGTTCGTCTTTGGGGGGGGAAGACGTACCAGTATCGGATACTTCCGTTCGGCCTGTCGCTCTCGTCACGCATGTTCACGAAGGTTGTGGATGCTGCGCTGTGCCCTCTACGCTCCCAGGGCATTTTTGTCCTGAACTATATAGATGACTGGCTAGTGTTAGCCCAGTCGTCGCAGCTGGCAACGCTTCATCGAGATGTTTTGCTTGCGCACATGAAGGAGCTGGGGTTAAGGTTGAACACCAAGAAGAGTGTACTTTCTCCTATTCAGAGAACCACGGCCGACGTGTGTCGCTGTCGACAGATGCATCCCTCACGGACTGGGGAGCGGCCCTGAGGGATCACTCCGCTCAGGATCTGTGGATACACCAGTCAGATACACCAGTCCTGGCACTCTACACCAGTCCTGGCACATAAACCTGCTAGAGGTGCTGGCAGTCTACAGAGCGCTGCGTACGTTCCTCCCGGACCTTCGCGACTGCCATGTCACTGTTTTCACCAACAGTACGTTTATCAATCACCAGGGGGCCTACGCTCACATCCAATGTACAAGTTGCCGTGGCACTTCCACCTCTGGGCCCAGGGGAAGCTGCTCTCTCTCAGGGCAGCCTACATCCCTGGAGTACAGAATGTGGGAGCAGACATCCTGTCGAGACCGGGGCCGAGGCCTGGGGAATGGCAGCTCCACCCCGAGGTGGTGAAGCAGATTTGGAAGAGATATGGGCAGGCACAGGTGGACCTGTTTGCCGCCCTCGAAAACTCTCATTGCCCTCTGTGGTTTTCTCTGACACATCCAGCGCCCCTGGGGTGGGATGCCATGGTGCATGCGTGGCCGAGGTTCCGCCTGTATGCCTTTCCCCGATCACGCTGCTCCCGGGAGTTCTGGCCAAAGTTCATTGGGACGTAGTCCGTCTCACGCTGGTTGCTCCCCACTGGCCCAGCAGAATCTGGTTCTCGGTCTTGGTGTCTCTTCTCGACGGAGTCCCCTGGGAGATTCCAATTAGGAGGGACCTTCTGTCCCAGGCAGAGGGTTGTATTCTCCATGCCCGCATGGAAGTGTTGAAGCTGAAGGTCTGGCCCCTGACGGGGCCCAGTTCCTTGACGCTGGTCTCTCAACCGAGGTTGTGGAGACCATTCTCCAGTCCAGAGCTCCCTCCACGAGGAGACTTTACGCCTTGAAGTGGAAGGCCTTCACTTCCTGGTGTAGTGAAAGGCAGGTGAACCCAGTAACCTGTCAGATTGGCAAAGTGCTGGAGTACCTGCAGGAAAGATTCACTGCAGGGTTGTTCCCTTCCACCCTGAAGGTTTATGTGCCTACCACAGCGGCTTACCACGTACCTCTTTGTGGGGTGTCCTTGGGCAGCGACCCCCCCAGTCACTCGTTTCCTCTGTGGTACACTAAGGCTGAGACCTGCGGCACAGACCAGGGTACCTGCCTGGGACTTGTCCTTTGAACCATTAGAGGAGCTCCCTATCAAGCTCCTCTCTCTTAAGACCCTTCATTTGCTGGCTATCGCCTCGCTTAAGAGGGTCGGGGACCTAAGGCCCTCTCGGTGGCTCCCTCGTGCCTCGAGTTCACGCTCGGGATGGCGAAAGCCTTTCTCCACCCAGGGCCAGGTTATGTCCCCAAGGTTCCCAGTAATGTGGCTCGGTCTATCACGCTGCAGGCCTTCTGCCCTCCCCCCTTTGACGATCATGAGCAGGAGCACAAGAACAAGGTCTGTCCAGTGCGAGCACTACGTCTACGTCTTCAGGACTGCCACTTGGCGTAGGTCAGACCAACTGTTCGTTTGCTTTGGGGCCCCTAAGGGGGCTCCAGTGTCCAAGCAAACACTAAGCCGATGGATAGTCGAGGCTATCTGTCTGGCTTACGAGTCAGCCGGACAAGCCTTCCCCCTGAGGGTTCGGGCCCACTCCACTCGGAGCGTGGTGGCTTCCAAGGCTTTTCTCTGCGGAGTTTCCTTGGCTGAGTTTCCTTTGTCTGTGCTGAGGCTGGCTGGTCCTCGCCGCACACATTCATGAGGTTCTACCAGTTAGACCTCGATTCCGCTCTGGGAACGAGGGTGCTCTCTCAGTGAGCTGGGACATTAGGGACACGTATTGCGTTCCCCTACATATGTAACCTGAGATGTTTTCATATCGTTATTTTGAGCTTTTTTCTGTTCATCATAAATTCCTGGGAAAATTTTCAAAATCTACAACAATACTAAGCAGAACAACTGTTTCCAGCATTGATAATAATATACATGTTTACTTGAGCCAAACTTACACAAATAGTGGCTTTGAAAATGTCTGAGAATTAAAAGTTTTTTACCTTTTTTAACTTATACATTTATTTTGGTCCCTATAGTGTTCCAATCTCCCTGGCTACGGAGAAGCAAGTTCTTCAGCTGATGACTGTATCTGATCTCAAAGCCCAGTAGCTGTACTGACAGTCACGGCCGGCCACGTGTGATTATGTCTTAAAAGCCATTGACAGAGTATGAGGACAAAGAGAGAGAGGGAGCATGAAAGAGAGGGAAGCAGAGCATGCCACACAATGCCCTCAGGGCTGTCCAGATGAGTGCATAAGTGAAGAAAATGCAGGATAAAAAAGAAGGATAGAAAGAAAGAGATGCTCAGACTTGATTAAACTGCTAAAATGCATAAAATGTTAATTTATATGAATATCAACGATCCTGAACCAGGTTAAAGAGAACTGGTAGATTACTTAAACAGTAGTGTTACACACTTGCGCTTTCAAAAAATAACAATTATAAAACCAAGAAAGAACATAAAAACATAAGACATTTTGTATTGCCCATTTGTTGGTTCACATGGTAAAGAGGCTGGTCATGATATCAATCCGTCACATCTATATGTTAGATATTATCGTGACATTTTAATAAAAAGCACATAAAATAGCAAAATAATATATACACAGTTACAATTCCTGTCTCGTTTCCCCTGTTTTGTGGGACTCTTAATCTGAAATGTATTTTTTTTTCATTTTCATAGAGATTTATTACCACCACCTGTTCCTAGTTTGCCTCTCATTATCTTGTAATAATACCCCAGTGTTTTCCCTTGTTCAGTGGCTGGTGTTCTACTTTTATTTTGCCAATTGTGCTCCGTGTCAAGATTGTTTTAGGCCCAAGTCTACTTGTGCTTGGATTTTCTCTTTTTTTTTTGTTTATTAATACACATTTATGTTGCAAGATCATAGATCTTCATAGATCATACTCTTTGGCTTTCTGAAACACCCTGCATTATATTATTATTATTATTATTCAAAAATGTTATTTGTATTTCTTTCTCTCTGGGAATGCATTTAACCAAAAATATATATATTTTTTTTATTATTCAAATTTAAAAATTAAAGAAAATATATATTTTAAAATGATTTTTTCATGTGATGCCAAAGCTGAGCTTTCCCTATGATTCTTTGAACAGAAATAGTTCCTTTAATGAATAGATTTATTAAAAGTATCTGTAATTGTCATGGACTGGTTGTATAGGCTACACTTTACTTGGTTGTAAAGATTTACACTAAAGTGAAAAATTTTAATTAATAATCCACAATCAAAAATGAAGATCGGACGGGCAAAGCAGCAACCATCAAATATAGACGTAAACACAGAGAATCACAGCAATAAACTAAACGGGACAGGAAGTATAAATACACAGGAAATGTAAAGACAGACAGCTGAATGTAATCCATAACCAAGGAGACTTACTAGGAAGTAATTAAGACTAACCTGAGCTGAAGCATAAGAAACAAACACTCAGGAATTAAACCAACACAAAACACACCATAATCCTGACGTTACTCCCCTCTCCCGCAAGGCATGTCTTCACGCTGAATGCAAAAGTCCAACTGTAGAGGGAGGGAGGGGGTTTAGAAGATTGAGTAGAGGCTGGAGATGGACAGGAGGAATCAGAAGAGAGGAATCCTAGTGTGGAATTGGAGGAGAGAGAAGCCCAGGTTAAATCCTAAAAGTGTTACTGGGCATCAATCAACGGTGGTGGAGCGGGACGAAGTTAAGACCACCGCGAAGTGTGAACGAGGTAGATGCAGCGGCCTACTATAACAGAGCAACAGCAGATGGAGCAAGGAAGAACTCGGGGGAAGGGGGATCCTGGTGAAGTTGGAGAGGTGAAGGGTTAAGGGGCAGCCAGAGGCTGGAAAGTCCACAGCAAAACCATGGTAACGAGAGATCAAAGTGGAGAAAGAGGGAAGAGGAGCCTGGTGGAGCCTTAGTGATAGTTGACCACAGCAAAGCTGAGTCAAGGCATATCTGCATAAGTGATGAATGAGCCCAAGGTGGTGCCAACAAGGCAGCGGAGTGGTTGGAGTCGAGAAGCTATGAGACACTAGTGGGGGATGCATGTTCAGAGAATTATACAGATTCAGCAGAGATGATGATGGCAAAGTGGTGGAGATGATATTGGGTGAGATTGGATCATCCATTATAGAGATTGTAGTGGGCCGTAGAGGGAAGAACTGTAGAACAGAACTGTCTCAATGGACCTGACAATTGACTCCAGCTTCTGGATGGGTGAGTTGACCTGCTACAACTCTGAGGTGGACTCTGTGGCTGCATTGAACTCTGGTCATAGGAGCTGGTGGTTGCTGCTTTCTTAGCTAGTGGACTCTGTGGCAGGCATGGGCATCATTACAGGATACATTGTGGGTGTTCTCTTTGTGCTTCCAGGACACACTGGGCTGGGACTAAGTGTTTTCTCTGAAATGTTGAGAGACGGCTTCTTGAGTGTAGATAGTTCTGGACAGTCTAAGTTAATGTCTCCTATGGTTAGCGAGGATCCACACACCCACAAGGCATAATCGATGAATTCGATGAATGGTGTTCCTCCCCCAACAGCAGCATCTGGCTGAGTATATCGCCCATCCCACAACAGAAATGATGCAGAGTTTCATCGTCTCAGCATGCTGCAAGATAGAGTTCCAGGTAATTCTCCACATAATCCACCAGCAACCACCCCTTTTGTGAATAATAATCCTCATAATCCATTTTGTAGGTTGGTTCTTCTGTCACAACTGATGTGGTAGTTAACAGAATCATGATGATGAAGATCAAATAGTAATTTGTTTAATGAACACAAAGTGAATACCTAGATGTAGGCACAGAGAATCATAACATTAACTACTCACATAAAGATGAGAGCCGACAATTTTCAGGATGCATAAATACACAGGGAACTTAATGACAGACAGCTGAACATAATCATAAACCAAGATAATTAGGAAGTAGTTAAGACCAATCTGAACTGAAGCACATGAAATAAACACACAGGAATGAAACAAATGCAAAACACAACATAATCCTGTTTTTTTTATTTCTATTTCTTGTATTTGAGTTTGTTTTTCTGGTTACTCTTTGTTTTGATTACCAAGTGCACTTGTTGTTCTTTGCCTTGCTTTTACATCCTAGCTGTGATCAAAATTGCAAAAAAGTGTTCAAAAAAGAATAAATTAAAAAGAAATTTATACCTCTATGACATTACTCTGAAATGGATGGATGAATCAGCTGTGGGCACCTTCTTCTGAGACACAGGAATTCATTTGGGAATACCCTCAAAGTGCATTACAGGTATTATCTAGCTGTTGAGAGTACATGAATTTTGTAATTGCGGTGCATTATGGGATTGAACAAGTGCTCTCTATAACATCTACTATGGACACCACTTGGTTGTACCTTCAAATAGAGTCCTATCTAAGGGTATAGTGGCAATATTGGACACAGCCTGTGTCTTTGCTCAGATCATTGTCTGTCCTCATCCTCAAACTGAACAAAAAGATAAAAATAGTATCCAAGCAGAAAAGAACTGTGAACTTATTCTCTTTGTTTATATTGAAACAAAACAAAAAAAGGAGATAAAGAAACTAATTTTACATAATTTGAGCTGAAAAAAATGATTGCCACCCTTAACGTAATATTGGAAATAAATAATTGAAGTCAACCGCTTCCCATAACCATCAATAAGCTTCTCACACCTTTCACCTGGAATTTTGGACAACTCTTCCTTTGCAAACTGGTCCAGGTCTCTCATATTGGAAGGGCAACTTTTCCCAACAGCAATTTTATGATCTCTCCACAGGTGTTCAATGGGATTTAGATCTGGACTTATTGCTGGCCACTTCAGAACTCTCCAGCGCTTTGTTGCCATCCATTTCTGGGTGCTTTTTGAAATATGTTTGGGGTCATTGGCCTACTGGAAAATTCACGATCTTACACTGCTTTCTGACACTGGGCCCTACATTGTGACTCAAACTCCTTTGGTAATTCTCAGATTTCACACAGTCAAGGCACCCAGTGCCTGAGGCAACAAAACAACCCCAAAACATATTTGATCTTCCACCACATTTGTAGGCATCATTCAATTTTTGGTAAACAGTAGAATGATGTGTGTGGTGAGGGGGGCGTGGCTCAGCAGAGTCTGTAGCGAGAGAGAGAGAGAGAGACAGGAGTCGAGCGGGCGTAAGTGGATCAGGTGCACATTACAAACACCTGTATCTCGTTACAGTAACTAGCGTGGAGAGACCAGATTGAGAGAATTCGCGGCTGAGGCTTGGGAAGAGACATGGACAGACGCCAGTTCCAGAGTCAGAGCATGAGAAAGAGAAAGAGAGAAAGAGAAAGAGAAAGAGAAAGAGAAAGCGAAAGCGAAAGCGAAAGCGAAAGCGAAAGCGAAAGCGAAAGAAGGAAGCGAGACTTCTGATTGCCACTGTTATTATTTCAGTTCGTAGAGTTTTGACTTAAGAAAGTTAATAAACATTCTTGAGCCTCAGCCAACGTCGACCCTGTCTTCTTCCTACCTACACATTGAACCTTGTTACAATGTCCTTTACGAAAAAGTACTCTCTTGGTCTCATCTCTCCACAAAACTTTTTCCTAGAAGAATTTTTGGCTTACTCAGGTACATTTTGGCAAACCGTAGTCTTGCTTTTTATGTCTCTGTGTCAGCAATGGGATCCTCCTGAGTCCCCTGATGCACCCTGAGCCTGCAAGACAGCTTGAATTTCTTTGTAACTTGTTTGGGGCTGCTAATCCACCATCCGGACTATACTGCGTTGCAAGCTTTCATACATTTTTCTCTTACGTCCACGGCCAGCAAGATTAGCTACAGTGCCATGGGTTGCAAACTTCTTGATAACTTCTTGCGCACTGTGGACGAAGGAAAATCTAGAACTCAGGAGATGGACTTGCAACCTTGAGATTGTTGATATTTTTCCACAATTTTGGTTCTCAAGTCCTCAGACAATTCAGTTCTCCTCTAAGCATTTTGCCCATGCTTAGTGTGGCATACACAGACACAGAATGCAAAAACTAAGTTAACTTCTCTCCTTTTTATCTGCTTTCAGGTGTGGTTTTTATATTGCCCACACCTGTTACTAACAAGGTGAAAACAAAGAGGGGATCGTGCTTTTGCGGTGGCAGCACAAAAAAGGTGGAATGACCTGCCACTGCACATTAGACAGGCCACTTCAATGTCTCATTTTAAATCTCTTCTAAAACCCCACCTTTTTTCCTTGGCTTTTAACACTTGAAGTTGACATTTTGTGACTTTTGTTTTTATGTATACTATATATTTTATTCTATTATTTTTAATCTTTCTGTAGAGCACTTTGGTCTACTTCAGTAGTTTTTTATAGTGCTTTATAAATAAAGTTTGTTGTTGTTGTACTTGCCCCAGGTGAGTTTATAGGAGTATCATATATTTAAACCAATCTTATTTATCCACAATTTTGAAAGGGTGCCAATATTATTTTCCAGCCCATTTTTGGAGTAAATAAACATGTGTATAGCAAAACATGTTAATGTAATACTTTTCTGTGAGTAATACTTGATTTTCTGTTGCATCCAAGGCATATTTGTTGCGTGTTAGAATAACAGTATCTGCCAAACGCATAACATAGTCTCAAAGTGTGTTTGTTGTCATTCCTGTAATTCTTACCTAGCCATCCAGAACTCGAGTCAGGTACACACATATCCGTCTCTGCGCTAGGAAGAACGAAGCCCACCACAAAGACCTCCACACCATCAGACATGAGTGCCAACCCCAGCGTGAAGAACAACTGCCACTGAAACCTGCCATGTCCACACTCCTGTATGATGAGTTCGTACTGCTGGGCCAATTCCTCCTCATCTGCCTGCCTCTCATTCTCCAGGTTTTGCCTGTCCTTCTGGCCATCCACCAGTGGCTGTCCTAAGGCCACCTGCCCATCTCTGGGCTTTGCATCTGATGGTATCCCCTGGTACTCCCCTTCATATATCTCATCCTCGTCATCATGACCCTCAGTGGCATCGCTAGATCCATCTTCATCATTGATGTTGTGTCCTGTGTAGTTCCCATCTGCCTGGTTGTCATAGTCGTCTTCGTCCTGGAAGCGTTGATAGGCGCGACTGTGGGAGTACTCGTTTGAGGCACGGTCCACAACTTTGTTGACTTTCTTAGCAGCTTGTCGTTTGGCCTCCTTAGCAATGTCTCTGGCCCCTTTCATGAGGGAAGATGGGTCTTGTTGAGCTGTATCATCCATGATTAGATATATAGTTGAGGGGAGGAGGTCTGCAGTCAGCACAGAAGAAGGGCTTTCGCCTTTATGGCTCTCATGAGTCTGGGAGAAACACAAGTTCAAAGTCATAGTGTGAGTATTAAAGTTTTGGGATTCATATAGTTCATAAGTAATCAAAGTTTGGAAAAGCCACCATTATGTCCAAGTAGTTATACTACCCCAAAAACTATCTGGGTCTTAACATAGATGGTATTTTATATCTTGATTTCTGAAGGATCATGTGATAATAAAGACTGGAGTGAATGCTGCTAAAAAATCAGCTTTGCCATCACAAGATTAAATTACATTTTAAAATACATATACTGTATTAAAAAAGAAAACCATTATTTTAATTTGTAATAATATTTCACAGTGTCCTTAATCAAATAAATGCAGCCTTGGTGAACATAAGGGCCTTTGTTCAAAAAACTATCTTAATGACTCCAAAGGTTTGTGTGATATATATTATTTATATACAAATAATGTAAATGGAAAATCATTGTTTTCATTGTTAAGATGAGATAGGTTTTATGTGTGAGCAAATGATGATAGAATATTTTTTTTCTTCCATTAGTCCTGAAGGCTTTGATTTGACAGGCATGTTTTAAAATATTTTAACAAGATATATTTAATGTATAAAATTATCCAAATCCTAAAAACACATTAATACAACAGCTATAGTTTTAATTGTCTATACTCCAAACATTTGAGCCACATTAATGAAAAAAAATATATATATATATATTTAATTAAAATCATAAACAGTTGTATGGCATTTAACATGATATCTAGTATGTCCCCTGGTGCTTTAATGACAGCAAGACTGAAGCAAATCATGACTGTAAACAAGGTCCAAAGTTAGGGAAGGATGAATAGGTCAGCGGTGGTGAGATAAACAAAACTGTATTACTTCTTTCCAGGATACGATACAAAACAAAACAAGACAGCAAGGGTAAGGTTTTCATGTGGGTATCTCTCCCTCCTCTCCCAGGTCTGCAAGGTGCATATATTGTCTCTCTGCCAGTCACTGGAATTAGACACAGGTGTTAGTTATCAACCACTTATCACCGCTGGTATCTGCACTCATTCCCTCGCTGTAGACCCCCTTCGCCACAAACCCCCACCGCCCAACTCATTTCTGGAGAGGAAGTCAGCTACAGCAATCTGTGACCCCAGGCAAACCGTGGGTCCACCTTGAATTTAAAAGGTTGTAAAGCTAAATACCAATGAGTAATCCTTCATGCGATGGACCCACTGGAGGGGCACATGGTCAGAACAGAGAGTGAATTACCGTCCCAGTGAATATTCTCAAACTAATATTGAAGTCTTCTCTGATCTTTCCAGCTGATAACAGGGAAGGGCTCCCTAGGAAGAGAACAACGAGAGGCTGATCACATGCAACAGTGCTGGTCACAACAGGTCAGGGTAGTAAACGGCACCGAACACCAGCCACTCCAACACCCCTTTCCACACTTCATTGAAAATAATGACTTGTTGTACTGTGTAGCGGCAGGGGGAATTAAAGGAACTGCTGGTACTCCCTAGTGGGAAAACAGAGATGATCCTCCAGCTGGCACACTCCCATCCACTTGTGGGACACCTTGCAGCAGAGAACATGTTGCAGCGGATAAGAGATCACTTCCACTGACCTGGGATGAATTCTGAAGTACAACAGTTCTGTCAGGCCTGTTCTGTGTGCGAAAACGCACTGCTATCCTAAGTTCATTCCTCTTCGCCGAGCCTTCCCTTTTCCCTCTGCAGCCAGGTGGGGATTCCATCTGAAATTCTGATAGACCAGGACACCACTTTTGTCTCTGGGGTCATGACTGCTCTGTGTAAAACCTCAGTTTACCACCCCCAGACAGATGGCCTGCTGGAACGTTTTAATCAGACCCTCAAGAGAACATTAAAATGGGTGGCGGCTGAGGAAAAAATTATCCCTTATGTGCTCTTTGGAATTAGAGAAGTGCCCCAAGCTTCCACTGGCTTTAACCCCGTTCTAATTAATGTTTGAACGGGTAATGCCTCTGGCCAAAAGTGACTATATGGATGATGATTACCTGGTGGTCCACTCTGAAAGCTGGGAAGAACATTCACTTCGACTGAGGGAGGTGCTGCCTGCATTATTTCGGGCTGGCCTAATGGCTAACCCTCAAAAATGTCACTTGGGACTTTCGGAGGCATGCTACCTGGGTTTTCGCATTGGACAAGGATTGTTTGAGCCACGAGAAGAAAAAAAAGCTATCAGGGAATATCCCTGGCCCTCTATCAAGAAGTAGGTACGTACCTTCCTAAGTGTAGCAAACTTTTATCAATGTTTTATTCCTGGTTTCTCTTCAATGGCTTGCCCCCTGCCTAGAGTCCAAGCGTTCCGTAGATGGTTTAGACCAGGGGTTTTCAAAGTGTGGGGCACGCCTCCCCTGGGGGGCGCCAGAGCATGCCAGGGGAGGCGCGGAGAGTTGTAAAAAAGTATAGTCTAATAATAACTCGCCGAACTTGTATTAAAACTCCTTCATTTTACATTTCCCTGTGATGTCATTCTGTCGCGGCTGCAAGCGGCAGTGGAGTAGGCGTGTGTCGAATATCGCGCATCGCCAGTGTTGCCAACTATTTTCAAAGGAAAGTCGCTAAAGGCTGGCCAAAAAGTTGCTAAATGTCGCTAGGTGACGGCATGCGTAAATTAGCATATTCGTGACGTCTTCACTCTGTACTAGATTGCATACTTTCTTGCGTTCTGCATGCCTAGTGTGCTTTCTCAACAAGAATGCCCATGTATTATCACCAAGAAATGGCTTTTAGAATTCAGGGTTTGATTCCCACTCCTTCCTGTATTTTTGGGTGTACAGTTTTGACTGAGACATGATAAGCAAGCCAGCTAGTTAGCTTTTGTCACAGACAAGCGCACACACACAGTGGACGAGAGTATGTGACTGAGTATGTTTATAGCGATTTATATTTGTGCAGTGATTTAATTATTTTTAGACCATTTTATATCCCGTGCTGCCATGGCTCCGGCTTCCGGCACATGCGCGATTCATTTGCATGTGGAGGAGTGAAGATCTCTTGCTCTGCCTGCATCTGGGAGAGGATGCTGCGCGAGGACTGGGCTGCCTGTGAGTGCTTTGGGATGGGGTTGGGGCCCACGGCAGCGCTCGATGCTCATTGAGAAGAGTAAGAACGATATGTGCTTTCACTCCAATAACTCCAGATAAAGTCGCTAGATTTGTCGCTAGTCGCTTTTTGGAAAATTTGTCGCTAGGGTGGTCTGAAAAGTCGATAAATATAGCGGGGGGCGTCATTGGGTGGGTTGTGTCAAAAGGGAGGCCCACTGCTTCAGACTTTGAAAACCTCTGGTTTAGACTATGTCATATGCTTTTTTTAAGTGTCTCATCAGAAGACTGCTCCAGAGGAAAGTCTTCTATCTCAGGAGGCATTATCATTTCCTGTGAACCAGCCTGTGCCACCACCTCTCTGTTTCCCAGCCCTGTCCCCAAAAAGCATCTACACACAATATCCACGATAATTGTATAAAACCTGTCCAATCTGTACCCAAAATTAGTGGATGCCTAAGAGGGGAATTAAATGCCACCTTAACACTCTGCGTTTTCCCCCAAAATTGAATATTAAGGCTTTGATGAATGGAGGTTTACTTACAGCCAATCAACTAAAGACTGATGTGTACAAGAGAGAGCAGGGAAAGAAGGAGAGGGTTTTGGATAGAGAGAGGTGAGAGAAGGTAGGGAGGGCTTGCCGACCCTAGGGTACGCCTCCAGAGAGTTGTTCGGGGGTCCGGCCAACCCGTTATAGAATGGCCTAATTCAAGTCATCATAGAGCAGGAGGTTGGTGACAGGCAGCTGTTGTGCTGCCACCTGCGCTTCCCCAGACAGCAGTCGAATCAGACACCCAGCCACACGCCTCCGGGTCGTCCTGTGGACCCATCTTCAGGAGCAGGACAAGGGCGATGGGAGGGCTGTGACTGGGGCAACCTCCCAGCCAAGTAGGCTCTGGATGACCTGCCAGTCTTAATACTGGGCTTAGACCAACAAGCGGAAGCAATTCTCCTGTTCGAGCTTGAGGTTCATCAGCTCCTGGTGTTGAGCTTGGTGGAGACCGACTTAACAAAGTCTATAAGTGAAAGGGTTTGACAGCATCTTGACTTCCTCATCCCAGGTTTCGGCACCAGTGTAACAAGGTTCAAAGTTAGGGAAGGACGAAGAAGTCAGGGGTGGCGAGATAAACAAAACTTTATTCCTTCATTCCAGGATACGATATAAAACAAAAAAGACCGCAAGGGTAAGGTTTTCATGCGGGTATCTCTCAGTTCTCTCCCAGGTTTGCGGGGCGCTTACACTGTCTCTCTGCCAATCACTAGAATTAAACATAGGTGTTAGTTATCAACCACTTGACCTCCTTATCATTGCTTGTCTCTGCACTCAATTCTCTAGCTGCAAACCTCGCTGAACCTTGCCCCCCTCGAAACACTGATGATCATGTTATCTAACTGGAGACTGTTCCAAAGTCAAAGAGCATCTTGTGCTTCACTGAAAGCAAATCTGACCTTTTATATTTGTTTATAACTGGTTAGTGACCTAAAAACAGTTAGAAGCTAAAACATTTTGGTTTATTTCCAAATTTTAAATTCCACAATTTCATTGTAGCCTCAGAATTTGGGATAAAACATTTCACAGACGGCAACATATTTTAATAATTGAAAATAGGATGTGAACAAAATTGTTATTTTACATTGTATATTTATAATATAGTTATAGTAATCAAAATCACCACCATATTCAGAGCCATATACACCACTGAGAATGAATCTGTGAGACTTTACTACAGCTAATGGATCAAAAGAGAGAGCTTGTTTCACTTTCATTGTGTTTACATTCCGTCGGGAAGCTGAGTGCTCAGGCTGCGGAGTAATCCATTATTGGCCGACCGAATGGATGCGTACCATGTGTCTGTCTGAGAGGTCTGGCAGTCCCGTTGAACTGTATGATTGGCCCCTCGGTGAAGAGACAGCACTTTCCCCAAACTACCTGCATAATGCTGGGGAAATCTGACAAGACTACTGCTTACAAATAATGGCAAGCAACAAGTCATGAATATCATCAGCTATAAATCATATAACTATGGAAACACTTTTCCAATTTAAATACAATTATATATAAATATTTTTTCTTGATGAATGAAGATCTCAATACATTCAAGTCTGAAATAATATTGAAAACCAGCATTCACCCCATTTTACTGATCTGACTGGAAATAGCTTAACTAAGTGCACAGTATAGGTACAATCAGGAACAAGTGGACTGAAAATAGGCCCTGGACTCTTGATAGCCTCTGTCGAAATGATATATGGTGTTTCTGTTCCCAATGTGTTCTCTGGCGCATTACGAGTCAGCAGGTGAAGTTCTATATGCAAGAACATAGCATATTTGGCAAGCTCGCATAAATGATTAAAAAATATTTTTTTTAAGGGGTGAGCTGTACAATTACCTGTCTATATGGAGATATGGTGATGTGGTTAAAATGGAAAAAAAAATTAAACATATTTTACAAAGTGCATTTAGTAATATTTCTTTCATTTTTGTGGAATGTGTTTCATATTCAAGTTTCATTTCTTTACAGAAATGTGTTGTTATACAGTATGTTATACTTGGACAACATGTAGTATTTATTTATCTAAAAAGACTCACATAATAGGAGTATGACAGTCTAAGAAGTGATTACTATAAAAAGAAAACAACTGTATGGAAAAATCTGCCATTTCAAAAAACACAACATATAAAATACTAAAAAGTAAAAAAAAATTATTGAAAGTGAATAAAAAGTGGATTGACAGGATTGACTTTGACAAAAAGACATGAATTGAAATGCAGACAGAAGAAAAGTCAAGCAGTGTGAATAAACCAAGTTCAATTTTCTAATGGTTTGGAGAGGTCATAATCACATTATAACAAAAAGCAAATGACCTTGTCTATAAGGACGCTGGGGCATCTTGTGCTAAGAGATTGCTTTAGATGATAATAAGAAAACTGTTGGGGGAGGGTGAATTAGCTGTCAGGAGAAAAGATTTTCGATGGTGCTCTTTAGCATGTCTAGCACTAAATGTCTCAGTTGTATAAGCTATAAGACTCAAAGTGTAAAAGAAGAAGCACACTGTAACAGTCATGTCACATTCCTCCTGTGTGTCCCTCCCGTGTTCCCGTAGCCACCCTTGTAATCTATACCACCTGTTTATAATTATCCTACCTATTTATTCCATCATGTGCCCCATGTCGTTGTCTATCGTTGACGTTTCATGTGTATAGCGTGTGGATGCCCTGTTCTGAGTTTTGCACCCCCCGTGTGCTCTTTTGATTTCTTTATTAAAGTGTTTTCTGTTTTGAACTCCGTGTCTCCTTGTATCCTTCCGCATCGCACGCCAGCTCATCCCATGACAGAACGATAGACCGGGTTAGTTACCCAAACAACTTTCTTGATGGATTTCTCCGCGTTCCCGAGCGCCGCGGCAACGTCATGGCTCCCGAGCGCCGCGGCAACAACATGGCTCCCGAGCGCCGCGGCAACAACATGGCTCCCGAGCGCCGCGGCAACAACATGGCTCCCGAGCGCCGCGGCAACAACATGGCTCCCGAGCGCCGCGGCAACAACATGGCTCCCGAGCGCCGCGCAAACAACATGGCTCCCGAGCGCCGCGCAAACAACATGGCTCCCGAGCGCCGCGGCCCCGCCAGCGCTCCCGAGCGCCTCGGCCATTGAACTGTGCTCCCAGCCCGCGGCCGCTACTGAACTGTGTCCCGCGGCCGATACTGAACCGCCGACCGACCTAGAAATGGACCGCCCCTGGCCTGAACCGCCGACCGACCTGGAAATGGATCTCCCCTGGCCTGAACCACTGACCGACCTGGACCTCCCCGACCTCCCTTGGCCCGAGCCGCCTGAATTCCCACCCAGCCTCCCTCTCCCACCGCCTCTACCCAGCCAGTATTCAGCACCTCCTCTGCCTGTGCCCCGCACCCCATCACTGGCTCCCGCTAACACCTGGGAGCCACTATGCGTCGAAAGGCCACAGTCACCGGAAGGCGCTGAGGGTGTCTGGATTCCACCTCCTACCTCGGTGCCCGTCACTCCACCTTGGCCCATCGGCACTTCGGCTCCTCCTTCACTCCTCCCTCCCTCGGCTCCACCAGGCTCCCTCGTCCTTGAGCCTCCACCGGGCTCCCTCGTCCTGCCGGCTCCACCTTGGTCAGGCGTCGCCTTGTCTCCACCTTCGGCGTCGCCTGGCTCCTCCCTCCCCCCGCTTACACCTTCGTCCTCGGTCGCTCCGGTTTCGACTCAGTCCTCAGTCTCCCTGGCTCCACCTCAGACGCTCGTGGCTGCGGATCCGCCTCGGCCTCCGAGTCCAGCGGTGTCGTTTGGGATCCTCGGTCCGTCGGCTCCACCCGGGACGGATTCTGCGGCCTGGTTCCGTATCCCGCCTGCACCTCCCTGGACACCTCCCTCTGCCTGGCCCCTGATTCCGCCTGCACCTCCCTGGACTTTCTAATTACAGTATGGACTTGCATTGTTTATTGTTGCCATGTCCTGTCCCTGGTCCCCCTCCCTCCGCTGATGGTCAGTTTAGGCGCGAGGTCGCGCCTTCCGGGAGGGGGAGCTACTGTAACAGTCATGTCACATTCCTCCTGTGTGTCCCTCCCGTGTTCCCGTAGCCACCCTTGTAATCTATACCACCTGTTTATAATTATCCTACCTATTTATTCCATCATGTGCCCCATGTCGTTGTCTATCGTTGACGTTTCATGTGTATGGCGTGTGGATGCCCTGTTCTGAGTTTTGCACCCCCGTGTGCTCTTTTGATTTCTTTATTAAAGTGTTTTCTGTTTTGAACTCCGTGTCTCCTTGTATCCTTCCGCATCGCACGCCAGCTCATCCCAGACACATATCACTGTTTCTCTATTTCATATTTTGATGTTGTGAAACGAAGACTTCTTTTGCCCTGAATGACAAATCATTCAGTACAACCCCATTTTTTTAGAGGGACAAAAAAACAAAGTAAAAAAGAAAGCATTTACTGTATGATATGCTGAGGTATTTTCCATGCTCTAAGCTAATTATGTCATAATTCTCTATTAGAATCAGTCTTTAGAGGTTAGAAACAAGTTCTAGAAAGTTCTTAGCAGAAAATTTTTTTTATTTCCTTATCACCTGTTCTCAATCCAAATGCATAATGTAGATTGAAATATAGTAAGAAGAAAAACAAAAATATGAATGTTTTCATTTAGCTTTTTTTTTACACTGGAATATATTTTAATCATTTTATGAGGAATTTAAATTAAAGAAGTTTTACTCTTAAATTTTCTATCATTGACACATATTTGATTGGGAACGTTCTGGGAATTTTTATTGCAACACCAGAAAATGAAAATTATACAGTACATGTATAATTAAACAGAATGAAGATATTTTGCAGCATAAGATTTTCTGTCTTACAGTGGTGAAAACTGAACATATGCAGAACTGAAAATCAATTTGAAATCTTCCTACGAAAAAGAATCTTGTGCATGAATGTAATTGGAAAATATTAATATATGGCATGACTGCAATATTATATCTAAAAATGTTGAGTTATAGTAAGGAAAACACATTTGGAAGAAGGAGGAATTTCTCTAAACATGTTTAACAGATTAATCCAATTATATTTCTCTGTACATAAATGTTCATCTTGAGATTAAACTTCTCATCTCCAGAATCAGTGACAAATCAGGGTATCATAATATGACATATTGACATGGATTGTCCTGCACACTAAACAGAAAAAGTGGGCTTGGATTATGAGGCTTGTCACTTTCAATCACAACATGGCCAGCTGCATCACACTGCAAGTAATTCAATAAAACCTTTTCTCAATGAGCAGAGCAATGGGCCAGCTGAACCTTCCCACCAGCTCGAACACTGACAGGAGCAGATTCTAATCTTAACATTGGACATGTGTTCATCTCAAATAAACGCAGCAGAGAAAAACAAAACATATTTTGAGATAGCATAAAAAAAATTGCTGCATGTTTACACAATGCATTACCAAAGAAATTATTTATCTTTGAATTGCTCAGAGCATAAAAAGCAGCCTAATGAGTCTATTGCAGCTGAACTTTATGGAAGCAAAGATAAAAGCCTGGTCAATGCGGCATCACTGATGAAGTGCTGTACGGATCTCAAGGATACAACCTTGAAACTATAGTAGAGTTGTATGAGTTTAAACAGACTGAAATTAAAAGCTGGGTTGGTCTCCACTGGCCACAAAACACTGGCCACAATTGTTTTTATTCATTCATTTTCTTTAAAAAAACAAAAAGCCAGTGTTCATCCATAATCTTACAGTTTCAAGTTTCCAGTTTCTCAGAGTTAGTCTCAGTTTAAACCTTTAGCTCTCAACCGTTAAAGGAGCTAAAGAAAAGTGAAAATACAGTAAATATATAAAATAATAACACTTGCATCAAATGAACTCAAATAAATAAAGTAGTTAAACTTAGAATTCCCGTAAAATAGACCTAAAATATTTGTTCATTAGGCAACATTGAGGTAAAAGGGCTGCAGAGAAACTTTAGGAATGTAGTTAATACTGTGATGTTGTAGAAAGGATTCAAATTACGTTACATTTTTTGTCATTTTCGTCTCTCAGTATCTCTTTCACTCTCTGTCTCTGTCTCTCTCTGTGTGTGTGCGCGCGCGCGTGTGTGTGTCTGCAGTGCTCGTATAGCCCGCGGCGGAGACCCGCGCGCACTGCGCTCTATTCCAGCCACCGATCAGTCGCTTTCGCTCATGTCAAAACTGACTCTGGAGCGTCACCGGACACCTCCCTCTAATAACTCAATATATGACTGAACATAGTTGATTACAGAAGTGAATGTTTCTGTTACACTCCTTCAATTAAAACACTTTCAGTTTGGGTTCCTTCAAGTCCGAATTTATAATAAACTTTAAAAAACAATATGTAGCCAACAGTAGAATAATAGAGCAAAATGGATTGTTTAAGGCGAAAGTCTTAAAGATTTAACTCACCCTTTAGGTAGCTGAGCAGATGAGATGTCGCTGTTGGTTCTCCATTACGAGACCTTTGCTAATGAATAAACATTCATATGGATCTTAAAGACATCCGGCAAATAAAGCAAGAGCTGACGATGTTCAGCGCTGCAGCTCTTTCTCTGCAGTACTCCGAGAGAGAGAGAGAGAGAGAGAGAGAGAGAGAGCTTGTGCGTGTGTGTGTGTGTGTGTGTGTGTGTGTGTGTGTGTGTGTGTGTGTGTGTGTGTGTGTGTGTGTGTGTGTGTGTGTGTGTGTGTGTGTGTGTGTGTTGTAGTAATAATGCTATATGGAAGGAACGAATGACTGGGCGTAATGACGTATATAGTATGTGTCCTATTGAAAGTCAAAACAGCATTTCTTTGCCAGATCCAAGAAAGTTTTACACATCAAGTAATTAATGGGGTTTTATGCCCTTTCCATTTAGTTCTTTACTGGTTGTTCTCAAACAACTGCAAAACTATGATTTCTGTTGCTTTGTATATGCGTAAAACCATTTGTTGACATTAACATGTAATTAAAAATACTTCAGCAGCATTTATCAAGTTGTTAATTACAAATACATTATTAAAACAAAACGTTGTATCTGTTAATATTGCGTAATGGACCTGAGATAACAGGAACTAATAATGTATTTTTATAGTGTTAACAAAGATGAATGCATTGCTCGTTGTTTAATTCATGCATTAAACAATGTTAACTAATGGAATATTGCAAAGTGTTATCCATATTACATGTATTAATCATTTATGAAACCTCAAGCTTATTTTACATGATTGAATTATGGTCAGAATTGTATGCATGAAATAAAGTGAATGTGTCTGTTGTGACGAGCACCTGTAGACATTCATTATCTCTGTATACGGTATCTGTATTATGTATTTAGCTCTAACTGACAGTGTCAATCTGACAGCATGGGATGACAAACATCCAATTAGCAACATTAATAGATAGAGCTTTGTTTCACTCAGTTCATGAACATGAGCTTTTCAAAATTGTTCCCAAGACATATGTGTACAATGTATCAGATTGGTAGAATTAGAAATGATGATATTTGACAGCTTCTAATGCATTTTACTTTTTTGGTTTGTGTTATACGTTATAAGCCAATGAGTCAATGTCCTCTAATTTCTTCTGTGACCTTATGCCCCTGTTTCTCATTTATGACTGAGCCAAAGAGGATGATACACTCATTTATAGCACAAATGATTGAAAGCCAAGGAGCACTTAACTTAATGAGTCACTGCGCAATTTGGAGGTCCCGCATTAGATCAGTGTGTGCTCGGTTTTGATTTCATCAGTGAAGTCATAAACGAAGAAATACAGTTTTACATTGTATTTACATCAAGACAATCACATATCTATTTCATGTCACCATATTGAATAGACTGTTTTTATGCATGTGAGTCAGCATACCACAACTAAATCCTCTTGAAATTTGTGTTTTAAAAAGAATAGTCAAACATGTTCAGATAATACAGTTTTCATATAATAATAATCTGTTTTATAATATATGACTATTGAAAAAAGGTTTGAGATATTACTATTTTGTCTCACTCCTTAAGAATTAATAAAGGAGCTCGATCATAAAAGACTCATTATGAGAATAATAAAAACTAATCTGAATTGTGTCATAATAACAGTAGTCATTAGGTTGGCCTCTCCATCTTACAAATTTAAGTACGACCATCTTATACTAAAACTTCAAATAGATCAGCTTGCAATAATGCATCGTCTATATATGCTTCCTCTTATAGCTAATTAATACAAATGATTCTGAATAAGAATCTGCTTTGCATACTGTATATATTGCTATATATTGAAACAGAAATGAAGAACTTTGACATAAATCCTAAAATTTACAACCTGCTTTATGACAGCTGTTGCTGCTTATGAAGGATTCCATGCAAATTTACAACACACACACACACACACACACACACACACACACACACACACACACACACACACACACACACACACACGTGTATGTGTGTGCATATTACCAGTATTATCAATACCAGTATTTTTTGACCTTGTGGTTACATATTTGGGGTCCAGCTTATGAATCATACAGATGTTTTTTGAAAATGTAAAAATGCATAACATTTTCTGTGATGGGTATAGGCTTAGGGTCAGGGGATATATTAAATAATTTGTAAAGTGTAAAAATCATTGTGTTTATGGAATGTCTCCATACAACCTGTGTGTGTGTGTGTGTGTGTGTGTGTGTGTGTGTGTGTGTGTGTGTGTGTGTGTGTGTGTGTGTGTGTGTGTGTGTGTGTGTGTGTGTGTGTGTTTGTCCCAGTTAGATGATTCAATAAAATTATCATGGAATATATATTGACAATTATTGAGGCATGTCAAATTAAATTATTCCTTTTATTTCAGTGTCTAAAGGAAAATGTTTTTTTTTTTTTTTTTTAAGTGGGACTGAACACATGATATAGCTCATATTAATTTCAGCCATACGTTTGATTAATTTTATGATCATTCATGCATGGAAAATAATCAGTCTATCTAAGAGGAATTTCTTCCGAGAGAGATAATAGAATAACACTTCTTACAACACAATTACATGATCTTGAGAACCAATAAATGTCTTTGAATCTGCTAACAGGAAAGTTTTTTTCTGCCACTCGATTAACCTTCTAACTCAACTCCTTTTATGACTTTTGTCCTTTGCCTACAGTTTCTGCATCCTGAAACCTGCAAATACCTCTACAGAAACACCACAGGGGAGAAAGTTCATTTAATGGCTTGAGACTATTGTCCTGGAAAAAATTGAACCCAGTTGTTGGTAAAGAATGTGGGTTGACTTTCAAGTGAAGGCAAACGCAATCATGGTTGTTCTTTTCAGACTGAGACTGAGAAGCTGTATTCAGTTTACAATCATGCTCAGCATTTTATCGAGGTGCTGCAATAGAGCAATCATTTACACAGATTAGAAATCAAACTCTAAATAACCTGTCTCTGTGTTATTCCAATGCTGAATGTTGTAGGCTAATCCTCTGGGGCCAGTGCTAATGTTCTAAACATTGTAGGGTAAACAAAAGCTAATCACTTTTGTAAATTATATTCAAATTAATTTCAGAAATGTCAGACCTGAGAGGATTTTTTATGGCAAAGACTGTACTCTTTAAGATAGGGCCTCAGATGAGCAGTACATATGGAATACTATGCCTATATGGTGTTTTGTGTATTGTAGTGTATTACATGTCTACCTTTTGAAATAAAAAAGCCTTGCAGTTATTGTAGTCATCTGAGTAAGTATCCACTCAGAAGGTTCTTCTGATGGCTGACATATGAAGCACTCCAACACAAAACACCTGCAGGGTTTAAATAGAATGAAACAGTGCAGTGCTTTAATTCACGAAGCTCCGTCTGTGGGTCATTATGTTATGAGGTCTGATTCAGTTATTGTTATGATTCTTGATGTTTTAATGTAATGGTACACAAGCTATCTGTTTGGCTTTGATTTTATTTTTTTTATTTTTAAGTTGATCACAAAATTAGATGGGTCCAAAAGTTTGAGATCTATTTGAAATCTGGAAATAATCAGAAAGATTCAAACAAAATTATGTAAATATGAAATAATTTATACATTTAAAATAAATTTGGGGTCTTTGTCATGTATGAAAGAGACGTACTTCCATATAATTTTTATTATTTGGAATGTAAAAACTTTTAATCGATTTGAAAAATATATATGTGTGTGTGTATGTGTAAAAGAAAAAAATAGTTCTATTCATTCTGAGCAGTTTTGGAATATTGAGACTCAAAGTTTTTGCATTCCATAATATAAAAATGATATGTGAATTTTATACATGACAGACTCTTTTATACATGACAGAGAACCCAAATGTATTCTAAATCTGCAATATTAAAATTCTCTCAGATTTGGGATTTTTGGAACAGGTCAAATAGAATCTTCTAATTCTAAAAAAGTCACTTTCAACTTGGAATTATAAGGTCTTAAATTTACATTTATTCATTTAGCAGACTATCTTGCGAAACATTTACTGAAGCAATAATTTTCAAGAAACACAAAAAGTGTTCTTATAATTTGGCCAATCAATGAAACAAGACAGCTTACATGACAAACAAGGTGACTAGGATGAAAACAAAGGAACACATGGGGAAAACTACAATCAAAACATACCCAAAACTCGGACATTCTCATACCTGTCGACACAGTTACAACACTGGTCCACTCTCATAAAATGTAACATCTATGTAATGTTTGCATAATATTGTGTGTTCCGCTATCTCCCTAGTCTCCTGAGTTGTCATTAAAATACATTTATTCTGAATAAACTGTTTCTTCGTACTATTTCTACATACAACCGTGACAGAGAAAGTGAAATTCAATCATTTATTTATTTAATATTTTAGGATGAAAAACTATTTTCCTGTTCAAGTTAAGCATAAAAGGTTTTGCAAAATATTTCGTCCATGCAGTGCAGATGTTAATATTAGGTATCAACATGGGTAATTAAAAACAATACATTGCAGGAACCATTACTTTCTTTTTGTTTAGACAGAAAGCAGCTACTGTACTACTGTACAGAACTGTACTGTAAAGTCTGATTAGAACATTATTCCACAGAAATATTTATTTCCATCTTAAAAAAAATATCTAAATTGAGACATATGCTCTCAAAGACAAATGCGGAAAAGTTAGTTCATGCTTTCATGAGTTCAAGGCTAGATTATTGTAATGCTCTACTAGGTGGTTGCCCTGCACGCTTAATAAACAAATTCCAGCTGGTCCAAAATGCAGCAGGTCGAGTTCTTACTAGAACCAGGAAGTATGAGCATATTACCCCAGTTATGTCAAGCCTGCACTGGCTTCCTATTAATCACCGAATACATTTTAAAATCTTGCTAATTACTTACAAAGCATTAAATGGTTTAGCTCCACAGTACTTGAGCGATCTCTTAACACATTATAGTCCTTCACGTCTATTGCGATCCCAAAATACTGACCAGCTTATAATACCCAGAACATCAAAGTCAATGCTGGCGGTCGATCCTTTTCCTATTTAGCTCCTAAACTCTGGAACAGTCTTCCTAATACAGTTCGGGAAGCAGACACACTTTAAATCTTTTTTTTTTTCAGTTTAAATGTAGACTAAAAACACATCTCTTCAACCTGGCATACACATAACACATTATACATACATTTTTAATCCAAATCATGTAAAATGATTGTTAGGCTGCATAATTTAGGTCAACCGGAACCGGGAACATTCCTATAACATCTGATGTACTCGATACATCAGAAGAAGAATGGCATCTACGCTGATATTATTCTCTGTTTATTCCGAGGTTACCATGGTCAGCCAGATCCAGGCCGTATCCAGATCAAATGAAGGACCTGCACCTGGACACGAGCACAGCACTGCCTTGAAGTCTGCGGAGACCATGACTCTACTAGACCATCCCCTGTGTAGATCATGAACCCATCTCCAATCGGACCAAATCAGACTTAATATTAGACTTGAATTATCAATATAATAATCAAACTATCAATCAATCAAATCAATAATCAAAACTTAACACTTAATATTCATCAATTGTATTAATTTGCCTGCTCTTTTAAGGCTGCCGTTCAGCCAAACAAACTTTGTTTATAATATTTTCATGTGACCACTGTAAAGCTGCTTTGAAACAATCTGTAAAAAAAAATAAAAAAAACTTTCTCTCTAGAGATCAGTATGGATTGAAAATGTTGTAGAAAAAATGTGTTTTTACCAAGTTTTACCAGCTTTATGTTTGAAATAATAGTTTTATGTTTTAGGTTATTAGGCTAGTTTTAAAAGCTAGACTTTTTGCTAGATCGATAGATAGACACAACGGATAGATAGTTACTCATGGAATTGTTACTAGTAAGAATTTAATTGTAAAGCTCTTTAATTGAATTCTTACTAGTAAAAATGCAATAACGAGTGACGCTGGGAACGATTTAAACTGAAACGGCTTGCCATGTAGGCAATGCTTTTGTCATTGTGAACGGTGTCAACAGAACATGTCAACAGAACAGTGAATACAACCGACGCTTCCGCGTATGTTACCATGGAAACATTCTACCCAATCACAATAGCCAAGATAGACGTGCCGACATTTCAACCAATCAAATAGAGTTTTACTCTATCGGCTAGCAGTTTGAAAACAGTGCTTTTAACTGTAGACTGGGCATTTGCAGATGGAATGCATTCGTTGAGTTAACAGAGGAACAAATACTTTTTAAAACTCTAGCTAAGAAGGTAATGATCGTACAGCTTTATCTATTTACCGAACCCGACATGATTCTTTGCCGATTTACAATGGAACTGAGTAAGAGGCTAACAGTGTTACGAAGCTTTAGCAGGAACTTGGGCTGCACTTTTGCTTTAGTTCAGGGACTGGGTTGTTGATATCTACCCGTGTTTTTTTGGACTGTGTAATATAATTAATATAATATAACACTAGCTAAAGTTGCTAAATAAATCGTTTCCTTACTTAGTCAATAAATCATTGCTGCTTAGATAAAAACGTTGCCGAGTTCGTTAGACCGAAGGTATATTATATATTGTATACTTATATATTGTTATATAAATACAGAAGAATTATTGTTTTGTATGACAAATATTCATTACTAGCTAATAGTTTTTTTTGTGTGCTATAATAACTTAGTTGACTTTAGGTAAGGTCTAACCGCTTTGAAGTAGACTGGAAATAACTATAAAGTAGTCATGATTCGTTTCTTTTAGAGGAATCGGCTCTTTTGGACTGTATGAACTAAAATGAATCATTGTTCTATGTGACAAATCCTCGTTCATGCTGTATTGCAGATGTCATCGGATGAAGGGGAGCGCAATAGTCCAGAATTACCGAGAGATTCAGACAGAGGCAGCTCAGTTTCCTCTGCACTTCAGGTGAGTTATTATATCCACCATGTTAAAAATCACTGTGTTAAGGGACATATTTTTGACAGCTTAAAGAACTCGTTTTTTTTTAAAAAGAAAAGGTTTTTTTTTTCTTCTCTTTCAAAATTTCAGGATGAATATGAAGAACTTCTTCGGTATGCTGTAGTGACTCCTAAATATGATCCAAGTCTCCCATCACAGCTGTTGAGAACAACTCAAATCCCCAGTACACAGCAAACTGCTAAAAGAAACAAACCATCTCAACCTGCAGGTAAATTCCTTTCTAACATGTAAAATATAGTTAGGAGATGATAATGCTAGCTAATTGCAGATATTTGGAGAGTAACGCATTTGTTAGTTGAGAGGTTTGTAGGGTTTCAGCAATGATTTTCAACCATTGAAAATGGTTGAAGGCAAGGGCCTCTTGGGCTGGAGTGTCCAAACTTTTTCCTGGAGGGCCACTATCCTACAGAGTTTAGTTTCAACACACCTGACTGGAAGTTTGTAGTTTGCCTAGTCAGAGGTGGTCCTATACGAGCAAATACGATGGTCCGTGACTCTTCCATTGGAGAGAGCATAACAGCCAACTTGGATAGAGCATGCCTTGATAACCAGTCACATTAAAGCTTAGACGTCATTGAATTTCATTCAGAGTTGTGCGACAGTCAGTCTGCGTTTGCGGATACCGTGAAAATGAATGAGAAGTACCGTAAACTGAATCATACCTGTCATGCAATTATTCTCTGTGACTACTCTTATAAACCAGCGTTTTCTTAGGTGTAAACCCTAAAAATAGATCAATCTAAATTGAATGTTTAACAGCAAACATTTTGAAGATTAACAGATTCATTCAAAGCTATTGTTGTTTTTCAGATAACGTAAGGCACCCAAACAACAGGTACACGCCAACTCCTCCAATAGAAGAATCCAGACCGCCAAGTCTCACAGTTGAGGGTAACATCATGAAGCCATTTAAAGAGGAATCTCTCAGTCCTCTTTCTTTTGAATCAGTCTCATTCCATCAGTATTCAGGGTGCTTTCGCACTTGGTTCAATTGCCTGGTCTGAACCAAAGTTTCTCTCCACCCCCCTGCCCCTATTGGATTGTGTTCCCTTAATCTGAACTGCAATGCATTTGGATCATCAAAGCAGCAGCTGTTGACCCGTGTTGCTTGGTAACGATGACGCAGGAGAAGGGGGCAAAATGTTTTCTGAACCTTTGGTTTTGGTACTGCAAAATGCTGAAATGCTGAAGGCGAGCAGAAATGAAAGATACATTCTCTGTGCTTGCAGTGCGTCAGTAATGCTAGTCATTAAAGTACCCTCAGAGTACTCTCTGATATAATATTGCTTCTTTTTTCTTCAGGCGAGTGCATGGCAGCCAGGTCTGTGTCACCTGAGGAAAGATCAGTGACGGCACAGACGGGGTCAGATAGATCAGGGCAAAGCAGCCCTGATGCTCTGATCACTGTCATGACAGAGATGTTCATCTCAGAGGAGAATCTGAACAGGATGGAGAACATTTTGGACACCTGGAGCTCAAACCTTAAGGTTTATTTTGCAGTTGAATGTTTAGTAACATTTTGCCGCAACCCATAATATATTATAGGAACTGTTTCTTGGTCTGTGTGCAGAGTAATGTGATGATGGAGCTGAGGAAGTGGAAACTGGCTTTTGTGGAGCAGCACAGGCTGGAGCTTAAGAAGGAGAGAGAGAAACATGCAGCACATATGGCTGCTGTAAATGCTGAGATGGACAGTCTCAAAGACCTAGTCAACACCTACCAGATCTCTAACCAAAGGAAAGATGAGGTGTGCACACATATTGAGACTTGTAAGAGCCAAGGACGATAACAATAGATACAGCTTTCCTGTAGCTCAATCAGTAGATCATTGGTGTTTACAACACCAAGGTCGTGGTTCGATCCCAGGGAAAGCAATAACTGATTCAATGTGTATCTTGAATGCAATGTAAGGCGCTTTGGATAAAAGCGTCTGCCAAATGCATAAATGTAAATGTAAGATGTAGTTCTAAAAATTGCTGAAAATATAAAAGCAGTCACTCTCAGAATATATTTTTTCCAGCTAATGAATTATTAAAAACCCTGATCCAAATCCATCCTGATTTAAAGAGCTTGAGCATTTTGTCACGGCAGGCAACAAAACTGCAGTGCAAACTTTGAACACACAGAACGAATTATAGTTTCTGGTGCAAACAGGCTTTAAGTCAGAGATGGTAGTTATTTGGCTGGTCCTGTAGTATTAAACTAAAGCATATAGAGATATTGCTATCAAATATAATTTTTTTGAGATAAGTACAAAATATTGGGAAATATAATATGCGGCATCAACACACCATTTGCAATTCAAAACACAAATGTGGCTCTGAATCACAATATAGTCAACATGCTGTAAGTCTCTGTTTTCCAGTCTGTCATCTCCTCCTTGGCCTTTGTCTTCTGCAGGTGATAGTGAATCTGAGCAGGGCGGTTGACAGGCAGAGGGAAAAGCTGGAGCTGATGAGGAGTTTCACCCAGTGGAGACTGCAGCAGTGTGCTGCCAGAGAGGAGGTGAGACAGCTGGGGCAGCTCTGAGTGACACCACACACACACACACAGGGCAAATGTTTTTCAGACAAGGCTGTTTACTTATGTCAGATTGATAGTTCAGACAAGCTTGTGTTTGTATTCATTTTCTCTTCTTGGAGAAATTGCAGACTGTAATTTAAAGGGACTGTTCCCCCAAAAATAAATTGTCAGCTTTTGCTCACCCTCAAACCCTTAATATGCTAATCTTCAAAACCCACATTCAGGTCACTTTAATGTCCATCCATTGAGAGTCCAGGTAATCAAAAAGTACAAGATCAAGAAAAGGTTATAAAGGCATCGTAAAAAGAATCCTTATGAATCAAGTGGTTTAATCAAAGTCTTGATTATGATTGGTTTATATGATTAGCTTTAGGTCTTATGGGTCTGAAACAGTGAGAGTGAGTAAATGTTGACTTTTTTTTTCTTTTCTTTTTTGGGTGAACTGTCCCTTTAAAGATGTATTGATGCCATTGATGGTGACTTTCAACATGAATGCAGCATTACCTAAAGAAATTTTAGAAATACCCTTATTTTTCCCATTGTTTTAGGTAGAAAGGGTAATGTTTGGGTAATGGTTTGATGATAATAATAAGAAATGTTTGTTGAGTGCAAAAGGATCGTGGGAAACTGGAGTGATCGCTGCTGAAAATTCTAAATTGCAATTTGAATACAACAGTTCTTTTAAATTGTAATAATATTTCACAACTTTACTGTATTTTTGATCAAATAATACTGCCTTTGTGAACTTAACACTTCTTTAAAATAAATTAATCTTATTTAATCTTATCAAATGTATTGTATTTATCCGTGTTCCAGGCGCAGGGGGGCAGACTGGCCGAGCAGCACTATCATTTGCAGCTCAAGAGAAAGGTGTGGGCAGGCTGGCACTCGCTCATCCAGAACAGGTGGCGGGAGCGTGTGGAGAAAGCATGTTGTGCCAGAGCAGAGGATGTCTGTATGCAGCTCTCTACAGACTATGAGGCCAAGATGGCACAGGTAAGTGAAACTCATACTGACATTTTTGTGAAAGCATTGTTTTTAAATTATCTTATTTGGTAATGATTCCATGTTTAATAAGTTACTGGATGTAGACATAATATGAAAGTTTAATATTGTGTTTGTCAGCATGTAGAAGAGCTCCAGAAAGCTCAAGCTGAGATCCACAAGCTGCACACAGAGCGAGAGCGCTATGAGGACTCGATGAAGAAAGCTTTCATGCGTGGGGTCTGTGCGCTCAACATTGAGGCTCTCAGTATGTTTAACACTGGAGAAGCGGCACGATTGGACAATAGGGGTAAGACAATAGAGAGATTCAGCTCAATTAAAGTGGTAATGATCACATTTATGAAGGCGTGATGTAGCAGTTTAAGATGATTTGATTGATTGTTACATAGTTGAAGTCTAAGTTATGACAGATACTTCACTATACAAAAACAGTTTTGAATGTAATAAACCCTCCTATTTTGACTAAAGGCCATTTCTAAATCTAAATACACTCTAAGCATATAGTGTTATATGATAACTAAATCAGATTGGTTTCAGTAATGGCTTTACTAATGCATAGTTTAATATTACTGCTTCATAATCAACATGTTTCCCTTCAGTTATCCCACTTGTAGCTAAAAAAATGCAGAAAGGCTTTACTTTAAAGGTGAAGTGTGTATGTGTATGTGTATATGTATGTATGTATATATATGTGTGTGTGTGTGTGTGTGTGTGTGTGTGTGTGTATATATATATATATATATATATATATATATTATTGTTGAAATACTTCATAGGTCTTGGCTGAACCAAAGCCATGTGTTTGGGGTGGGCAGAAGGGTAGTGTTTTGTAAGTTCATTGTTAAAAAAAAAAAAATGTTTTCTGCAAGACCACTCAGTGTCGCATTTGGTGTTGAAATTACATATATCACTTGTAAATTCCCTTGTAGTCAAGACTATCAGCTTAACAAGCATCTGGCGAGAAAATAAGTGTAAGGTTAACAACGACAACAAAAAATCTGTGAGAATCAGAGAGAAAATGAGAAAGAATTTTTATTATTAAATGTAAATGTCTGTAGTGGCTGTAAATGTCTCAAAGATCAAACGTAAAGCAGTATAATGAGTCCAGCCTTCATATTTATGTGTGTGTGTAGATGCTCCACCTCTAGGAGACGAGCCAAGCACCAGCTCAATGACTAATCACGCTCCTCGTACTGTCTCGTCTGCACGGCTCAGTCCAATCGTTATGGAGAGTCCAATACAGCCCGGCCCCTTCCACAGCAATACAGAGGATATACAGGCGGTATGACATTCAACAAAAACTTGTACACATGCAAATGCTTGTTGAATCTTGTGGATAAGATTCTAAACGATTCCTTTAAATCAGAAGTCGTGTTGTGTACAATATGTACAAGATTCTCTTCATTTTAACATCAAGCTTGATGGAGCATCAGTCTGAGATTGTATTGTTATGGAATTTTCCATTTAGTTAGTCAGACTAATGTCAGCATATGAAATGAAACTTTGCATGGCCAATATTGCTGTTGATATTTATATAGATAAATCAGTGACTTCAAAGTCACCGTGAAATTGAAATTCTAGAATATCGCAGTATTTATTGTAAATGCTCTATTTGCCCTTAATCTTTAAAGAGGTCATGAACTGCTTTGTTTTCTTTCATAATGTTTCCTGGTGTGATTTTTACATTAAAAATTGTTACAATTTAGAAATAAAAGGCAGTTTTCCTACCTCTGATTAGAACGCTCTGTTTTATAGGGTGTGTCTGCTGTGATTGGCTGACACCTTTGCATATGAAATAAGTATTACATGTGGATCTCTCTCAAAAACTTTTACGGTGATTGCAAACCACAACCATCCAATCAACAAAGTCCCACCCTATGTTTTTTCTCGTGCAGGAAACAGTTTAACTCTGATATATACGTTGCAATAGAGAAGAAAAGACTGTCGCAACTTCTGTTTCATGTCAACCCTATTAAATTGGTACATAACAATTTTATCCTTGTTAAATTATAATTTTTATTTGTCCCCCTCTTTCCAGGAACATTTTCATTCTCAGCCTAGCTCAATCACAGGCCCAAGAGCAGAAACCTTTCTCTCAACCACAGTGGTAAACTCCACCGTTCCACCAGGAGGCATTACGAGCTCCTTCAGACAGGTACCGCCACTGCAAGCATATACAGTAATGCCTTTAGGTATGAGAGTCCCGACAACGAGTAAGCCTTGTATCAATTTTTTTGTTTTGAGATACGAGTAAATATTTGAGATATGAGCACGCTTACAGATGCCGACGCTCAGAGCAGCTCAAGCCGCCTCATTTATGAGGTAATTGCATATGATCTCCACTAGAGGGCCACCTTGGTTTTACAGCTGTGGTTACCAGGAGTGGCGAGTGATAATAATAATTCTTAGATTCATTAATAATAAATATGAGGTCCTGAGGCTATCCAATACACTACACGGGAAGAAACACTACACTTCTGTATTGTGTTTGCTTTATCTACGTTATCCCTCCCTCCTCCTCCTCCGCACATGCCGATATTAGCCGCTACAGCTACTGTATCATCTGTCTCGAAAGTAAGAACTTATAATTAAAACCACATTTTATTTTATATCACAGGAATCCTTATACACTATAATCTGGGTGTGTATGTCTATATAGCAAATAAAAACAATTAGCACTAATAAGGGAGTTTTTTAGAGGGTCAGAATGGATTAATATTTTCCTGTTATTTCTTATGGGAAGAAATTATTTGAGATACGAGAAATTTGAGTTACGAGCTCTGTCCTCAAACGGATTTTGCTCGTATCTCAAGGTATTACTGTATATGAATATTTTATATAAGCTTGCCGGATTTTTAAAAGAACATGTCATGTATTTACACGTTCACATATCGTGTGAATGTTCTGAAAACTACTTGCTATTACTTGATAATAAATGTTCTCTTCTTTAGGTGAACGGACGGATAGTCACAGCCAGCAAGCAGAAAGCCTCTAAGACAGTAACTGCTCGTTTGACAGGACGGGCAGAGCATAACCGGATGGGCCGCCCCCCTACGGCCCTCCATGTCATGGGTGTGGCTCCTCCCATGAGCTCAGTTGTAGTAGAAAGGCACCACCCTGTCACTCAGGTATAATAGGAACATCCCTACAAATGTCTTAAGTACACATGAAAATATCAGATAACCAAACACAGTAGTGCTCATTACATTTCCCTCTTTTCCCTCACATATACAGCTCACTGTTGGCCAGGCAACAGCAGCTAAGTTCCCTCGCTCCGCTCTTCAGAGTCAGACTGTCTCCAGCAACAAGAGCTCCTCCAGCCAGCCCAGAGGCCCCTCCTCCTCCACCTTTCACATCCACTCCATCAAAGTTGTGGACTAACACACACACACACACACACAAATGCTCATTTATGTGTCAGGTCTTGAGTCTGGATACTGTAACTTGAAGTATTTAATTTGTCATCATAATTTGTCAGGTTTAGGAGGCTTTAAATTAGGTTAATTCATTTTTAGTAGAACATTTTATTTATTTTTTTATCATAACATGGTGGAAATGAAGGTAATTTGTTTATTTGCCAAATTAACACTTAATTGAAGAAACATTATTTATTACGGAATGTGGTTTCTTGTATTTATTCAAATTGTTTGTACAAGTGTCACCATTTACTTTATAATGTTTTACAAAGCCATAATCAAAATCTGATTGTTTCAGATCAGGTAGCTTCTGTATTGGTTTTTTACTGTACCTTAATTCACAGGTTTTACTGAACATAAATGCTGCTGTCCATGAATCTTAATTAGGAAATAAAGCACAATTTTTAGTTCATAGCATTTTATTTGTCTGTAACAAATTGGATTCATGAAACTGTGCATTTCCTTGTATCAGCGTTTGTGCCCTCCATTCTTATTTTTTCTGGGGGTGAGACAACAATGTATACAGTGAGATTCCTGATTATTTTATTTGTACGGGACATTGTAAAGGACTGTGTAAAATGCACACTCTAATAAATTTACTGTTTAAAGGATGTTGCAAATACTATATATGTTATTGACATCCTTCAGGACATTGAAACCAAAGATAATGACATACTGTAAAGATGAGTGAAAACATCCTACCAGCAATCTTTGTAATCCCAACAGAAAGCAGCGCCTCATGCAAGCCTTTGGATGGGCTGCTCCCTTTTATAAGGATTCCGTGTAGCCAGATCAGAAGCATCCTGTTTCCATGCTCTTGGTAACTGTTAGGACCTAAATACAACAAAGGTGGAGTCTCTGTTTTATAGATTTTTGTTCTCAAAATCTGAAATTAGCTTTCTTCCAATGGAATTTAGTATATGTGTGTGTGTATGTATATATATATATATATATATTACTCAAAATATTTAGGGAACACTTAAATCACACATTGGATCTCAATGAATTCAATATTTTTTATATACTTTCTATAAATTATTATAAAAATGATGTGACAACTCCAAATGGAAACACAAATCATCAACACACTGAGGGCTGGATTCAAAATCATACCAAACATCAATGTAAAAAAAAAATAATAATCTGGTTACATGCTAATCCAACTAGAATAAAGTTCATCACAGCAACTCATAATGTAAGTCAGTATTGTGTATGGCCCCCACATTGCTGTTTGCGCTCACAACAACGTCTAGCCAAGCTCCTGATGAGGTATTGTCTAGCACGTGGAGGTCCAATGATCCACATGGCATCTTCAGACTCTTTCATGTGCTCAGTGTGAACCTGGTCTCATCCGCGAAGAGAACGGGATGCCAATGGCGAACTTGAATTCTGGTGTTCTCTGGCAAATGCCAGTCGAGCTGCATGGTGCTGAGCTCTGAGCACAGGTCCCAATAAAGGACCTCAGGCCCTCAAGAAATCTGATTTTGACAGTTTGGTCAGAAACATGCACACCAGTAGCCTGCTGGGGGTCATTTTGTAGAGCTCTGGCAGTGCTCCTCCTGTTCTTCCTTGCACAAAGGAGGAGAGACTGGTCCTGCTGCTGGGCTGTTGCTCTTCTAAATCCCTGTCCAGCTTTCCACGTGTAACTTGGAATGTCTCTTGGTCCTCAATGACACAGTATCTGCTCTCTTGTGCAAGGAGCATCACTAAATACATAGAATGCATATAAATAAGGATTTTTCAAATTGAGATCCAATGCGTGATTTAAGTGTAATTCTTTTGAAAATTGTGTGTATATATAAGTAGTAATTAAATAACTGTATGCATTGTAATCAAATGTTTGTTTTTATTAACTGCTGTTCAGAAGTTGGTATAATCACTGAATGTTTTTAGTGTATTATGCTAAAAAAACTGCATTTATTTGATATGAAAATACAGTCACATAATCATTCTAATATGCTGATTTGCTGCTCAAGAATTTCTTATTCTCAACACTGAAAACAGTTGTGCTCTTTTTCTGTGAAATCATTAAATGTTTTTTTAGAATTCTTGTGAACAGAAAATTCAAAAGAAAGCATTTATTTGAAACTGAAATATTTTGTAACCTCATAAATTAATTTATAGTCAAATTTTTTTTTTTTTATTAGTGCATCCTCGCTGTTCAAAAAGGAAAAAAAAATGTTTTCAGTAGTTGGTAACTACAATATTGCACTACCCTAAAAATTAACTAATTGCATATTTACTTTTTATGGAAAGTAATGTGTTACATTTGCAGAACTTCTAACCTGAGCTGGACTTGCTTGTTTATTTTTTAATTAAAAAAAAGTTTTTGGCAAATTGAAAGGCCCTTTCATACCAAAAGGTTGAATGAGTTGGATCATCAAAGTTCAGCAGCAAAGACATTTGTCAATAAAGTAAGATTAAATACATAAAGTATATTTGGATTATTTAACATATTTAATTATTACATTATTGCGTAATTGCATTATGTTTCTGTTTTTATGGAATACTGAATCCATTTTTATGGAAGTAAATGCATGCTCAAATTTAATCTAGAATTAAGAAAAAAGTAATCTGATTAAATAACTTGTAATGCATAAACCCCAAACCTGGTGGTAGTGTACATTTTAGAGTAAAATTTTCATCCATCAGTTATTGGTCTTAGACTGTCTGTTGGTGCAGCTGAATGCCTTGTTATGGGTTTATTTTGAGGTTCTTCTGAACATAAACGAGATTATACAGAAGATCTGATCGTAAAGCATTTAGCTCTGACCTGTCCACTGCTCCTCGATGGCGGCCACCTGATCCTCCGTGAACTCCCAAAGCTCTGCCAACTTCTTCCATTCATTGCGCTTGAGGTGTTTGTATGCGAGCTCCCATATTATATCACGCAGTGGCTTCGTGTCAGCGGAGTGATCTAATTTAAACGTCAGTGGTGAATCGCTGTGAAGGCTCTCAATAGCATCTGTATTTGTCTGAAAGGGTAATCAAATAACATCAAGCTCTGAGAAAGGCCAGATTTACCAGAAGCCAGGTGCTGAAATTAGCACAGCACACTAAATATTATTAGTCCATGTTCGTTGTTGTTCAGAATGATAATTTTTGACAAATGTAATCACTGTGCTGTGGTGACCTTTCTGAATGGAATTATGCCAAATTTGATATTCCTTTGCATGTCCTGCACAGGGTTTAATAGAGAGTGCCTGAGGTTAGAGCAGCACGTGACATTTGGTCGGAAGACAATGTTCTTCCCACTCTTTTACTTCACAAATTACCATTCATTTCATGTGTTGCTCAGACCAAATTGGAATGCCCACCATTTCATAATTGCACTTCCATCTGAAATATCTCTCAGCTTTGATGATCATGTCCACAATTATAACCATATTCCCCCTCGCTGCCACTCCAAGAGCTGTTTTATTTTGCTGTAAAGGAAAATAATAGGTTTAAATATAACTTCTCCTAAATTGCCTATTTCTCTAGCACATTTTTAAACCTTCATCAGGCACTGTAAAATGTCAGACACGGTCTGTCACCCTGTCCTGAATCTCCAGATCAACCTCGGCTTTCAGAATCATCTCGACCACATCCACCTTCCCCATCTCAGCAGCGATGTGGAGTGCAGTTTGTCCCATCTGAGTGTGTTGAATAAAAAAATAAATATATATATATATATATATATATATTGAAACATGAATGTAATGACAAATATAGTTTAAAAAATGACAAATGAAAGAATATAGCGCACATGATCTGTCCCGTTTCGATCACAGCCAGCCTCAAGTAGTGTGTGGATTACAGGAATATGACAGTTCTTCACTGCTAAATGGAATGGAGTCTGCATATGCTAAAATGATCAAATAATCAATAAATTAATCTTGATGGTATTAATGTATTTATTACTAATATGGATTGTCATGAAGGAAATAGAAGGTGCATTCATTATTCTTGGATAATGTTCATACATCATTTTAACATTTCAAGTGTTAACTTCTTTAAAAAACTCTTCATATTCATATTTAATCATAGATATCTAAAGTAAATTAAATCCTTTTTACTAACATCAAACTAGATACTTTCATGACAATGTTTATTATATATTAGTTAATGCTAATGTTTAACTTGGAGATAAAATAGAGATTAATGTGAATAGCATCAAAACTTCAGGCAACAAAAAACAAGGGAATTGATATTTCTCACCTGGTCCTGAGTGTTTATTTGGGCTCCATTATTAATGAGGAGTTTTACGATTGGAAAGTGGCCCCTCTCGCAGACTGGATGCAGAGGGCTCCTCCTGTTCTGAAAATCAACACAGGTAAACATTCTCTCAGTCTTGAATGCTGAATGTGTTTTAATATTTCAATTCTTACTGATGGAAGATATTCATTATTATTCAGTGGTAGCAATTGAAACGACCGATTAAAATCATCACTTCTGTACATACTAAGGTGAAGATGTTCGGGTCACATTGTGCCTCCAGCAGGGCTTGTACACAGTCCTCATGAGCTTCATCTGCAGCCAGAAACAGAGCGGTCTGCCCCGCCTACACACAGCATATAATCAATTCAATGTGTGTGTCATGCATTTTCTGTTTGATTCCAGCGTTGATGAAGCCTAAATGCCTAAAATGATTTTTACATTAAATAGGACAGATTAGTACCTGGTTGACCTCATTGCGAATGTGAAAGTTGTCTAGAAGAAGCTGCAGCGCTTCATGTTGACCATGTTTTGCTGCTAGATGCAGAGGTGTGTCTCCAACCTGTCAACCAGAAGGGAAAAGGATGTGAGAATTACAGTCAAAATCAGGTCCTATAAAAACAAAAAATAAATGCATGCTGGTTTTGACATTGTACTTATATTTAGAAAGATAAATGCATGAATTACAGTATTTTCTGTAATTAAATTTCTATGATTACACCGTCAACCCTTCCCTTACTTCTTAACCCACCCTAGTGCTTTGCAACAGCACACAAACACAGTAAGTACATTGTACTTAACAATTTTTATGTAAGTACATAGTAGTTAAAGACGACAAGTGTGACCAAAAATGAGTAAAGATACTTTTTGTGTATTAAAAAACATCTATTTACTAAAGGACTCAATAAATTAACCTTATTTTCCTCCATGGTGGCCATGTTGTAAGGTTCCTCCATTAGCATCTGTAGCATACGAACACAGCCATGTGCTGCGGCCAGGGCAAAAGGCCTGTTACCATACTGACAGAAAAACAACACATGTACATTTATGTTTGAGTGTTTAGGAGGTCTCTAATGTGAACATTATCTGACTATTCTGATTCTTGTTGTTCTTAATATGAGATGAGCTGCTGTTTCCTTACTTGTTCTTCTTTGTCAAGTTCCCCCATTTGCAGGTCATCAACAATGTACCCTACAATATCAGTGTGATTGTTCATGGCAGCACAGTGCATCATGTTCAGACCCTCCTGAACACACAATGATTTAGATTAAGCACTCAAACGTTCACCGGTATTAGTAAGATATATGAGATGTTACACAACTGCGGTGACACATGTTGTCTCTCACTTTTAGATTACATTTGCAATGTACACAATTCCAGTGGAAAACAAATATGGTTTAAAACACTTCCTGAGTAGAGATACATAAAACTGTAAAATCTGTTGTTTTGAAATCCAAAAATTTGAAATTAGTAGGAATTTATTCAATGTTCATTTAATTCCCATCTTGTTTACAATATAATGACATAAGAGTTGGTTCTCAGGTTAACGGTCAAGGTCATGTATTTCTAAACAATCAATTAATTTGAGAACATAAAATAATTACAATTAAAAATAATTTAAATGGCCCAGATATATTTAGAATATTAAAATGTTTTGTTATTGGTGTTGATTAAGCCACTGAATTATTTTGTGCCATAGCTGAAATCAGGTGTGCATTTTCTTTTTAATAATTAATGGACCATTATCAATTATTCTTTACACACACACACACACACACATAGTTGGAAATGTTACATATTACATTTATGCATTTGGCAGACGCTTTTATCCAAAGCGACTTACATTACATTCAAGGTACACATTGAATCAGTTCTTGCTTTCTCTGGGATCGAACCCATGACCTTGGCGTTGTAAACATCAATGCTTTACTGATTGAGCAACAGGAAAGCAACTTGTACGTTTCTTACAGAAACTGTAGAACGATACATGTAATGTAACTGATGAATCAATGAAATGAATCACTTCGCAGTAAACGAACACCTCACCGTATTTTCAACGCTTTGGTCAGCTCCACTTTGAACAAGTAACTTAAGGATTTCCAAACTCCCAAACCATGCAGCTAAGTGAACAGCAGTCAGTCCATGCTGTAGAAACACAGAATGAGTGCCTTATTTCTCTTAAGGGTAACAGGGTGAAACATTCATGTTTGGGCAAACATACCTTATCTTGTAAATCTAGCTTGGCTCTCCTTCGAAGGAGCACATCAACAGCTTCCACATTTCTGAAAGCCACAGCGTAATGAAGAGCAGTTCGACCGTGCTAACAGGAGACAAAAGATTCATAAGAACCGCTCAGAGATGGTGAACAATCATATCTGTATTTGCCACTGAAAAAAAAAAACTGTCAAATGCTCATTGCGCACATGTGCAAATGAACTAAGAGCAGTTTATTGACCTACCACATTTTTGGCATTGACATTAACGCCTCTCACGAGAAGCTTCATGGCCTCCACGTCATTTCTCTTTGCTGCTTCTAGAAAGTCTTTCTCAATCTCCAGCACTGCATTGGTTGAATCACCAGTTCAATGGTTCAATTGTATTAGATGGCTTAATTATCATATTCATATTGGCTCAACATAATATTTACATAGTATTTACATTAGAGTACCATGGTATTACATGTCATGTTTTTAAGCTTTGTATTAGGAGCTAAGACAACAGGAAAAACAAGTAAACTATTAAAGTATAAACTACTATTTTATTTGGTGTTCACAGAGATGTGTAAATATCACTGAGTACAGTTTGTATTTTGGGCGTTTACTTTAAGGACAACTGGAAGAAATTCTAAACTGATTCCAACATTTAGGAAAATTCCAGGTTTTATATAATAGAAGTTTCAATATTCAATAAAAAAATTATTTAAAAAAAGCAAAAATGATATAGTGAAAAGGGAAACAGCTAATTATAATTAAGTATATAAAAGCAGAAATATGAAGGTTACATTTTACAAAAGCTCTCATAAATTATTCTTTTAATATCTTGTTTAAATAATTATTTTTGAAGAGGTTTTAAACTTTAGTTGTCAAGGCAAGAAAGTTTGAATGTAACTTTATACAGAAAATGTATATTTTTTCACACTCAAATAATGTTTTAAACATATTGTTTATGTCTTGTTATATAGATTTCCAACAGTGAGGAAGTTCACATTTACAGATTCACCATTCACTTCCACTGTAAACCGGATTTTATGTTTTTAAAGAAACGGAAAGACAAGTGGAAATTGTGATAATCAATATATAACCACAAATGCTATGGATTATGTTTAACTTTTACTAAACCCAGAATATTCCTTTAAGGTAATATATATATATATATATATATATATATATATATATATATATATATATATATATATATATACACACACACACAAAATAACAGACTGACATCAATGTTTATCTTCTGATTTCTCATGTACCTCATAATTTCAGAAGTATAGGCTATTCTCTAAATTATTAACATGTAATAATTAATTATTAATTCCTCTATTAACATGTAAATCTGGCATTGTATCAGCTAACAATAGAGGAACCATAAGTGTAAAACAGAAGAAATGTTATTAGGAAATTCAAGCAGGAAGTATTATACTCACACATCTCCTTATTGTCATAACCACCATCTTCACCAATGTCTTTTGGTTGAATAAATTCAGTGAAACCTTTGACATGGTCTGATTTTAACCATGTTTTGGGATTAAGGTTCTCCTTTTTCCAAACAGGCTGCTTCAGCATGTAGTCTTTTAGGGCTTGAGCTCTTCTTTCCATAGTATTGTATTGGTTGCACAAGCTTTTTGCCTCGAAGACGTGTTCTGTAAAATACATCAGCTGGATGGTTTTGTTTGCATTGAGAACTCACGCCCAAAGACGTGCTCTCCCCCAAAGTACATAAAAACTTTTTATGGCTTCAAGCACTGACTGTGTTATGTGCAGCTATTTGAATAGGGCTATAAGGTTATTGTGCATACACACTATTGTTTAAATGTGTCAGCAAGATTTAAAAAATAATAATAATAATTAATACCAAATTTTAACCAAAAGTTACAGTAAACACATTTACACGATTAAGCTGTTGTTTTGGACTTAAGGAATACTGAAAAATGTATTTTTTCCCCACATAAATATTAAGCGGCACAAATGTTTTCAATGCTAATAAAAAAAAATTTCTAATGTATTACATCAGAATAATTTCTGAAGGATCATAAGACACTGAAGGCTTAAAATACAAAACAATTGTGTTTTCAATCAAATAAATTTCAGCCTTGTTGAGAGAATAAGATTCTTTTTTTCAAAAAACATTATATAAATGAGTGTACTTCTTTTCATTCCTTTTGGGAAGAAAAATGTTAATTTCACAACAATAAAGCTGTTTAAATGATTTCCAAACTAAGAAAAAAACACACTTATATGCTTCTATCCTTTAAAACACAAAACAGCATTTTAAGATTAAGATGACAATTTATTTATTTATTTTTTTTTACATCAATTTTATGTGCAAATTACAATTACCGGTACAATTACAATTCTGCATATCTAAAATTATGACACTTCTGTATACATTTTTTATTTTGATGGTAAATCTTATGTCATGGTCTATAAAGTGCTTTGAATGCCCATTCAAAATTAAATATAAAATATAAGTGTGTGCAAAGAATACAAGTATTTTGAAACATATTTCAGCCATCCATCATCACTAATATATTACTGCAGAATTAACATCAATAATTAACAAATATAAAGAGGAAAGTGGAAAGTATAAAAGTATAAATATGAACCATTTTTCCAACACACATACACATTTCTATAAATACAGAAATATACCCAAATAGATATTCAATACGATGTTCCCAGCACCATCTCTTATCAAGTGCCATCTTATTAAATTAAATCTGCTTTTCTTCAGTTTGCATATTTCTTATTTGCTCCTTCAAACAAACTCCCTGAAGTGAATCCGGCAAAGTCCTAAAGGATTATTATGTCCTTTATTCATAAATGAAAGGGCATGACCTTTCTGGATTTGTAAGATAATTAGTCATTTTGTTTGGTGCTGCATTTGAAGAACTTGTCGATTGTGTGTTTTGTGCTCAACACTTTGGTTTTCTTTGGGGGAGGAAGAGGAGATGATCCTTGCCTGAAGTTAAAATGGAAAATACAAAAAAAATCATGAAAAATAATAATAAGATAAATTCGATTTTAACAGTTTGGGGTCAGAAAGATTTTTTCATGTTTACGGAAGAAGTCTCTTATACTCAAAATTACAGTAAACAAAAATATTACAATTTAAGAGAATTTTAGAATACATTCTAAATACATCCCTGTGATGTAAAGCTGCAGTGTTACATGATCCTTCAGAAATCATTATAATATGCTGAAGATTTGCTGTTTAAGAAACTATGTATATTATACATTTATTTTTATGTAAACCGAGAGATTTTTTTTTCCAGGATCCACTGATCACTGGAAAGGCCAAACGACAATTATTTGAAATAGAAATCTTTCAAGATTACACGTTTTAATTGTGATCTTTGATCAATTTCATGCATCCATGCTGAATAAAAGTTAAACAGTTATTATCAATTTTATATATATATATATGTATATATATATATATATACACAGTGGAGTTCGTTTATGTCGACGACCTCGGGGGTTACAAAAAAGCGTCAAGATAACCGTTTAGCGAGATAATCTACACCCAATATATCTAATTATTAGATGAAGCGATCGGCATGCTATCAAAATGTACATACACTGTATATGTTTGCTAGCAACAAAAATCTCCAACATTGCAAACACAATTTCGCTCACAGCGTAAACAGCCATAACATATTCGTGAGGTCATCACGCTGTACTAGACTGCATACTTTCTTGCTTTCTGCCTGTCTAATGTGCTCTCTCAACAAATTCGGCTTCGTCCCGTCTTTTAATAACCGTGTTCCAGCATCGGCGCTGAGCAGAGCTCACTTCAGAACAAAAGCAGGATGTGCGTGTGTTCGTGTTCATCTAAGCCTCATACTCATTGGTCGTTACCGCTCGTTACCGACCAATGTCAAAATATTTGAGAAGACCAATCAAATCAGAGAAGGCTGCCTTTATGTGCACACAGTGGATGAGGCTTTGGGATGGGGATGGACCCACGGCAGCTCTGGTAAGAACGTGAACGTGCTTTCACTTCAGAGAGTCCTGCTGTGAGTAAAGCGACACTGATTGAGCAAACTCAGTGCATGCGCAGTGAACTAGGTGCACTCATGACTCAGGATATAACCATGTGAAATGGCGAATTTATTCGAGATATTAATTTCATATATTGGCAACATTGAGGAATCAACATTAAAGAATCGAAAATGCTAAGAAAAAATAGGGAGTTTGGTGGTTACACTTCAAAAACGTCGACAATAGTATTGGCCAGTTAACCGTGACTCGAGATTAGTGAACTCAACTGTATACACACACACACACACACACACACACAAACACAAATACAATGACCCCAAACCTTTGAATGGCACGTATACATAATAAAATGGTGTTTTGGAAAACAATATTAATTACATTTTACACAGAAAAATACCTTTTGTTCTTTTCTCTCACTTTGGAAACTCTTCCCATGTCCCCCAATTGGCCTGCAAAAGACAACAAGTGTATTATAATAACTTCCCTTATATTTTTCATGGTATTTCCAAATGCCATTTCTACCATTCATCTACATTTGTTTTTTGACTGACCTCTTACGCTCTTGAGTGCAGGCGCATCTGAATGATCCACAGGAGGGTTAGATCCTCTAAACTCCAGCAGAATGTCCTGGTTGAGACACATATCCACATGCCGGTTAAAGAGAGCGAGGTCACCGGTGCACTGCAGCTGACTGCACACGGGACACGTCAAAGATGAGCCTTTCAAGTCAGATGACAACTCTGTAACAGCCTCAGAATTGTGTGTCGTGTGTGAAACTTTACAACTAGTTTCAGAAAGAGGCCTCCTGTTAGGAACAACTAATGGCTTTCCATTTATTTTTGTCCTGTGACTAAAAAATGGAGTCTGGAAATCATTTCTGTCATGAGTTTCCACCACTGGCATAGAGATGCTAATGGACGTCTTCTCTTCATTACAGGACCGGTTTTGGCTTGATGCAGGTGTTTCGCCACTGAGCTCTTCCTTTTGCTCAGCTGCATCCAAATCTGTGTGTTTATTATCCCTTGCACTACTCTTCAGACATTCATCAATATGGTGGTTGAAGGCTGTGAGGTCTACATCCTTCATCTCCCCGTTGCACACGGGGCAAGTGAGAAATTGCAGCACCTGGGTTGAGATTTTAAACGATGGCTTTAAATTTGCATGTTTGTTTATGTTTCCTGTTGCGTCTGTCCCCGAGTTTATATTTGACAAACTTGTCTTGTTTGTTGATGTTGTGTCTGATGGAGGGTTTGTTATTAGCAGATTTGTCTGGGTTGAAGCAGCTGCATCAGCACTACTGTTTGTTGTGTCTGTACCATCAATGATAGATATTTGTTCCTGCTGCTGCTGAAGTCGTTTTGACTGTGCTCTTTGAAAAAAGGATTGCTGCCTAGGCCCTGTAGATTTGGGTATTTGCTCAGACACAGAAGGTACTTTCATCTCAGTGGACTGCGGCTTTAGGGAACTGGCATTATCACTGCCTTCTTCTGCTTTGAGCACAGATCCAGGACACTGTGTGAAACTGCCTGGATCAGATCCACCTTTCTGCAGGAACCCCATTATACTCCTCTGAAGAGGCTTTTTATCTTCAATGCTGATAAAGCCAGACACTCGAACACCTGTTGAAAATCACACATATCTTCAGTAGCATAAGATTTTCATAAAACTGAATTTTACAATATGAAACAAATACACAAAGTAGCATGTATCCCTGAAGATCATGTATCATCGTCAGATGTCAAATGCAATAATGAAATCTTTTTAAGAAAGAATGATTTAAAATATGGACATGATACAATAAATGTAAAAAAAAAAACTAAACACTTAACATGCACTACCTTTCAAAAGGTTGGGGTCAGTAATATTCTTTTTGTATATATATTAAAATCACCAAAGATACAGTTAATAGATCAAAAGTGACGGTAAAGACATTTATTATGTTACACAATATTTTTATTTCAATAACTTTAAATATTCAAATAACAAAAATACAGTAATACCTTGGTTTATGAGTGACTTTGTATATGAGAAAATCGGTGTTCGAGCATGGAAAATCAAATCGGTGTACGAGCATTGTATCGGAGTGCGAGAAAATTTTTCCCTCGTATTTTTCCCAAGTATTTTTAGAGCTTAATTGTCAATCATTAATTAGTATTTATATGAGATCTTAATGGTTATAATTTTAACTGTAATTAATAGGTTAAAACCAAAAATATTTAAAATGGGCATTTATGTTCATGTAGAACAAAGTGAGTGAGTGAGTGTGATTTTTATTACATTATTATGGGAAAAATTGTTTTGGTGTACGAGAATTTTGAGTTACGAGCTCGCTCTTGGAACGAATTAAACTCGTAAACCGAGGTATTACTGTATTAATCAGCACAACTGATTTCATTGGTAGTATTAGTAACGCTTCTTGAGCAGCAAGTGATTAATGTAATTATGAAAAAAAATTAATCTTATTCAAAACAGAAATAATAAAAAAATATATTTAAATAGAAAAATATATATATTTTAAACTCTAATATTTGACAACATTACTCTTTTACTGTATTTTAGATCATATAATGCAGCCCTGATGTACATTTCAAAAACAAACAAGAAAATCTTACCGACCTCAAAATTTTGAAAAGTCAAGTACACATGTGCACAAAGGTAATATTTACCCATGAGTCTCAGCTTTAGTGGCTGAGGGCTGACACTGTCAATCTCAGCTTTGAGAAGGTCTTTGGCAGCAGCGAATATGTCCTCCTCAGAGCAGATGGCATACTGCACTGTAAACGCTTTGGTCTTCACTTCAAAGTTGACATTCTTCAACTTTAAAGTAACAGTTTTCCCCTAAAACACAAATAAATTCCTTGTTATGTATGTTAGACAAACATTAAATGTATTTACTAACTGTGTATGGAGTACAAATGACATTTCCTGATTTTTTTTTTTTTTAATCTTTCAGGGTGTCATACAGACTTATTTACAATATTGTGGCAAGGAGGGAAGCCAGTGCATGATTGATAAAGACACACTAACCCCTTATCTCTTGGAGGAGCTATGGGAGCATAAAAGGAGGAGCGACGCAGTGAAGGATGAGAGAGAACCAAGCATTGACTATTTTATGTTGTCTTTTGTTTATGTATGTGCGGCAGTCGTCCTCAAGGGGCAGTACCTTTTACTTTTCTTTTGTGTTGTTTATTTATTAAAGTTTGTGAAATGTTACAGAAGCTACTCTTACTCTAATCTTAACCGACAAGGGGGCGAAACACAGGTACCTTAAGGCCCTCCCGCTGCAGGTCCTGTGCTAGGTCATGGCAGAGCTCCCTGCACAGGGTATATTGCTCTTCTGCATCGCTCATCTCCCCAAACGTTCTAACAGAAAGAGTTACACAAATTAAAAAGGAATGGAGGAAACATAAAATGGTGATTTAAAGACTCAAGACTGTATAAAGAGACGAAAAAATTGAGCAGATTACCTTTCAGTGCTCATGCTTTTTCTTTCTGAGTCCCTGAAATAAAAGACCAGATCATCCATGAAATATAATAATAGTAATCTTATTCTCTATCCTACTAACTAGACCCCCATGTAATTATTCGCTCTTACTCAAAAGCATTTGACAAAGTAACATATACACTGCACACCTATCAATACATGTGGAGCCCAAACCCAAAGATATGTGAAGGAAATGATGCCAAGAGGTTTCCGAAAAAAGCAGGGAAAGTAACGCCATCTGCTGGCCGAGTTGAGCACAGCTAACAATACCCAAAGCAGCCAGCATCTTCTCAGTCACCTTTCCAACACCAGACACCTGGAATAAATAAACAATAATATTATGCCACATCAGTAAACTATAAAACAGTAAGGGATAAAAGGATGAGGCAGACCTTTCTGACTGGAAGATCCTTCATAAACTCCATCACAACTTGTCTCTCAGGAGGAATTTGATACTGGCCATTGGGCTTGTTTTTGTCACTGCATACTTTTGCAAGCATCATGTTTGGGGCAATACCTACAACAGAGAATAATCTGACATTTCACAAAAACAGAATACTTATGTATGCAAGTTAAAGGTACAGTATGTAAGTTTCACCACAAGAGGTTGCTTAACAAAGACAGCTTGATGACGCAGTTAGGAATCATAAAGCCATAAATGTTTTTGCTTCATGAGGTTATGTTAATGAATAATTGTGTTCCATCACAAATGTGCAAAACATACAACTTTGGCTTGCTAGAAACTACCAGAGATTGACGGCTTTGACACTGACTACTACTTCTGCATTTTTTTCAGGAAGTGCACTTCTGGTTTCTGCTGACAGCTGAGGGTAGGGGGGATATGACCCAATTGTCAGGCGACACAAGGAAAAACTGAGATTTAAAGATTATTGTAAACATTTGGGATAACGCAAGTTCACAAGTCAATAAAATATATAACATTGTTCTAGTGGATTTAGGATATTTTAATGCTATTATAAAATTTGATGAAATTATAAAATAAAATAAAAACTATCTGCTCTCTCACCTGCACTGGCTGTAAGAGACGTTTCCTGCTCAATACGGAAGCGCATTTCCCTCACAGCCTCCTCTGCAGTTGTCCCAAACACCTCTGCTTTCCCTTCAGCTCCTGACAGAGAGAGTGAGGAGCTGGGACTGTCCTCAAAAAGCACAGGAGACAGTCCATCTTTCTCCGATTCACCAGCATTAACCCTTCCTGCATCATTTTCTGTTTCACAGAATACAGAACAAACATCATGCTAATATAATCACTCATAATTAAAACTTTCACAAAATAAAAAGTGGACCTCTTTTTAAAGTACACTAGACCAGGGGTTTTGAATCTTTTCATAGCCATGGTCTGGCAAATATGATCATTCTTGTGTGAGGGAATTTAAAACGCAGCTATATATATATATATATATATATATATATATAATTTTTTTATGTATATAGATCTAATCCCACTTTATATTAAGTTTCATGTTATATTAAGAGTCTAGCTATTACATAAAAAAACTACTACCACATAAATAAATGTTAGGTATGATGTACCTAACTTTATATTAGGAGGCTATAACTACTTCATACTTACATAAAAATGTTAGGTGCATTATACTTACTGTGTTAATGTTGTACTACAAAACTCTTTTGGTACTATTGAGTTGGGACACGGGTAAGATTAGGAACAGGCTTAGAGGTGTGGGTAGGTGAAAAAGGTGTGTTAAGGTGAAAGGAAGGGTAGACAGTGTAAATATAGATGTAATTACAGAAAGTAATTACAGCTGTAATTACATGCATGTACCGGTACTTCTTAAATACAGGTACAATATAAAATGAACACAATAATCACTGTATAAAATTATTAATTTAAATGTTAACAAATACAAAAAAGTTAAACACACTCAAGTGGGACCAGATATTTATTTAAATTATAAATGTGTGTAAAATATAATTTGGAAAATATTTATATTACATTAAATTCTAACTTTTGTCTATTTTTTCTATTACTATGAGGCATTTTTATGTATTTAAAAAACCTTTTAACGTTTATTTAAATTATATAAAATTCATTCATTATATAAACTTCATTTAATTTGTTTCATTTAATTTATTTATATACTGTTTGTTATAGACTTCCGGTTTGAAACCCCCCCCTCACTAGTCAGTAGACTTCAGCAACACACCCGTCTTGGCATCACATATGCGATGTGTTCGCATAGTCTCCGGCCAGTGCTTCCGCTGCTCCAGATGCTCTGTGATGTCCAGATAAGCCTCGTCCAGACTCACAGGCATGAAATGAGGGTCATACTCTGAAAATATCTCCCGTACCTTTAAGACAGACCCAGATATGAGGAAACGACAGCAGCTAGGACTATTGAATGTTGGACTAACGTATAACATACCTTGGCACTCACTGCTCTGTATTTGTCAAAGTTGGTGGGCATGATGACTAGGTTTGGACAGAGCTTCTTCGCAATGAACCCTGGCATGGCGGCACGGACACCAAACCTCCTGGCGTGGTAATTGGAGGTTGACTGGAATTGATAACGACAATATCAACACTGTGGACATGTGATGGTGTTCTCTGAGGTTTGTTTCAGATTCTCACCAGCATGCTCATGGATCCCACTGCCATTGGTTTGTCCTTCAGCTCCGGACAGTCCCTCATTTCTACAGCAGCATAGAATGCATCCATGTCCACGTGAACTATGACACGGCCTAGTTCTCGACCTCTCTCCAGTTCACATTTTAGCTTGTCCACCTATGGTGTGAAAACTCTTTAAAAAATAATCCTAACTAAACAGGTGAAGCAAAGGGTCGTAAAATAAATGTATTCCACAGCATATTTTGGGTTGAAGCTCACAAAAATATATCCTATATATCGTTCACTCCAGTTTTATATCTTTCATAAAGATAATGTAGCTTATTTTAAAACCATTAAGATTTATTGCATTGTGACAAATCACAATGCAATAATGCAATGCAATTCACACTGTTCCTACAACTATGTAAAACATGATTTTAAATATTGACTTAAAATTATTTAAATAATACATCCCATTTTCAAAATGATAGCAGTACAATAATAAAACTCATGGTGAAATTGCCATATCATTTATGACAATCATTATAAAGTTAATTACCTCTGCTTGTGCTTGCTTCATCTGTTCTGTAGTGATTCTTGCTTTTTGTTCCATCAACTTTTCAATGCGCTGATTCACCTGCCGCTCCTTCTTAAGTTCATTCTCATAAAATTTAGATCCCTGTCATACAAGAAAAATTATATATATATATATATATATATATATATATATATACATATATACATATATATATACACATACTTCATATAAAAGTATTTAAACATTTAATTAATTAAAGATTAACCCCTGGTTTCACAAGCAAGGCTTAAGTCCCAGACTAAAATGCATGTTTGAGACGTTTTAACTGAAAGCAACTTGCATTGTTTTGTCTCAATATGCATCCCAGTAATATTTTGTTTTTCTTCTGTAAGGTATGCCAAAAAAATCTAATGAAAATGTCCTAAGTGAACCAAGGCCTAATCCTAACTTTAATCTAAGCCTTGCTTGTGAAACCAGGCCTAATTTATTTACAATTTATAATGATTATCCTTGTTTTAACTGAGAGACATGAAATTTTAAATGTCACAGGACAGGACTATTAATTAATTGATTAAAATTTGAATTTATTATATTCATAAAAATGTATCTTTATCTTTTTTTTTTTTTTTTTACTAAATAATAAATCCAGCTCTATAATGAGTAGCATAATAATGTAATTTAACAGAAACCTAATATTTTTTCAATAATATTTTAGACTTGCAATATTTATAGACTTAATTCTCACAGCATAAAATGTTAGGATGAGGTCTATCCAACGAGGATGACAATCAAAACTTTCTTACATTCATATAGCCTAAAAATGAATAATATTTTTTCCTGATGAGCTTAAAAAAAGGTTTAATGTCCACGTTAATTGTCAACTACACATAATAAATAAAAGTATGAGAGTATATAACTTAAGTAAATAAAAAGCCATGTAGACCTTGGAGGCTTCCAGAATGATCTTGTTGATCTTGTCCCTGTCCAATCCCTCCATGCCAGCCTTGTTATCATTGAGAGCGATCCTGGAGAGAAGATCAGTCCCAGAGCTCATAGGGGTCACCTGATGACCCTCCATTCCTGCGAATCTCACTTTCAAACAAACTAATACCTGCGACCTGACATTGACGATACCATACACGTCTACATCTAGATCTTATTCTACACGTATAGATCTTATTCTGACAGCAGGCAAAATAATACTTCACTCCCTAATGACAGCTTGTCCTGTGCTAGTTGGTTGGAAGAATATTACACAACTATAGAGATATCACTGAATGCACTTTAAAGCATATGGTATTATTTGAATAACTTCCCTGTCTCACAGATATATAGATTAAATGGCATTCGCTAATCAGCTATGCTCGGGTTTATAGTTGTCAACTAAAAAAACAAGACCGATATAAAAACGTCATTTGCCATATCCCCCGATTTTGAACGTCTTGTTCTTGAAGAGGAGGAACACATCCGCATGAACATCTTTATCGCCACCCGCTGTACTGGAATATGAACAGACATGAAACATGAAAAATTCGACGTCGTTCGGGGTTTCGATTTATGTTTTTCAAGTTGTATTAGTTAAGCTATTGACAGGGTCATAAGAACATCACTTGATGTTTAAAACTCGGAGATGTAAAAAGGTCTATACTCACTAGCATACAATTCTGACAAGAGTGATCATTTCTAATAACTTTTATGTTAAATATGTTGTTTTAAAAATATGTGTGAGTTCCAAACGAGGTTTTTGCACCACTACTTAAAGGAGATGCCATTTGTTGCATTGTTTATTTCGAGTGAAAACGTGTTCAGTATGGCAAGCGTTTAAGCCTTAAATGTTCTCAACCTAATTGCATTTTTACTAGTAATAAATCAATGAGAGCTAAAGTTCTTACTAGTAAGAATTGTATTGCAGAGCTCTCCGTTTTAGGACAACCGTATTATAATTAGGCTTCATGAATATTCACAAAATGGGTGACTGCACTTCCAAGTTGTAAGTCTGGCCATTTTTAATAATGAATCTGTTGTAATGATCTGCGTAACACAGTCTTCAGGGAGGAAGGAGGAAGGAACCGGCAGACGTTTAACACACTTTTAATCAAAATTAAAACATAAACTCCAAATAAACATAATGGCGGCAGTCCCTCACGGACGACTGCCGCCCACACAAAACACAACATAAAGTCCAGGCCTGGTCCTCTCTCGTCTTCCACTGTCGTCGCTCCTCCTTTTATGTCTCTGCTCCTCCGTGAGACTCGAGACACCGGTGGCTTCACAGGTAACGCTCATTCCCAACCAAGCCACCGGCTCTCGTGACGCTCTCACGGTCCCTCGACCCCTCCCTGCTCGCCACAATCTGTTTATAACTAATACGTTTTTTTGGTGTTGATTAACATCATTATAAACTGATCATACTTTATTGAAAAGAAATACAATGGGGTACAATGGGGCTTATGCACAAAAAGGCACATTTGACTTTATGTTGATGACTAGTGATGGCACAGAAAATCAGCTCAGTGCTTTTCTTAACAACCTCTTTTGACCATGTAAAGTTCTGCAACTGGAATTCTTAATAGTGTAACGGGCGTGGGTTATATTTTAATTTCACAGTTCTCACCCAGCGCAGGTCGTGGCTTCTTGGCTTTAAGTTGATTGTGTTTCAAGGGGCTCTGGTGACTTGTTTTATTGAACATTAAGAGGCACATGAATTTGCTGCAACCGATGACAGAGTGTATCTCACGTCTCCCCCTCTGCACTATGAACTGCTGCAGACTGTTTTCTCCAGCTACCTAAAATGTTCACGCAATATTATCCTCCAACTCCTATTTAAAGTTGCAGAACATTATTTATTGAATTGCATTATTACAGCATTACTGAATTGTAGAGCTTTCTAACGGAATTCTTACTAGTAAAAATGCAATTCCGTCGAGTAAGGTTGGGAACAAATTAAGATAAAATGGCTTGCCATAATTCAGCCGCAGCAGCAAATGCAATTCTCGCGATATTTTGCAACTATCAAGACTTCAGACAGACGGAAGTGAGTCTGATTCAGCTGATATGCGTAAAGAAGTTTTTAGACAACCGTTCTGCCGCATTTATTATTTGGTTTAACAGATATGTTTGTGTTTTAATTGTATCGTGTGAGTCTCCTCTACTGAACTCTGCTTACCGTAAGAGAAACTAGGGGTGTTCCAGAAACCAGAATGACGGTTCATCAAAACTCGCATGTTTCACGGTGAAAATGTGCATACAAAACCGTCGAAATGATCAGCCACATTCTCGTAGTGTCGGTGTTGATGCTGTTAATCAATATCGGTAAGGGCTTAAATTATATTATTTGTGGAATTTACATTGACATTGGCATTGCTTTCATGTCTTTAAAACGCCTGTCTGTTTAATTGCAGAGAGGACATGCAGCTTAAAACCGCCTCAAAATGTCAAGATGGTCGGGTCAAAACTGAGGTGGATGCCTTCCAGCAACGACAACAACGTGCTTTATTCACTGCAGTACAACCGTAACTCGTAAGCATGTTTTGTTAAAGGGTTAATTTAACCACAAATACATTTCTGGCATCCCTCATATTGTCCCAAAAAGGCAAGTACTCCTTGGAGACCGAGGACCGAGCGAATGTGACCCTCACATCCCACTCGTCCCTGCATTATCATCTTGCCCTAAACTATCTTATTGTGTATTGTTATTTTCAACAGTTCAGAGGATAAATGGCTCAATGTGTCAAGCCATATTAGAACAATGTCAAGGTTTCACATCACTCCTGAATTTTATGGAGCAGTATTTCGAGTTCGCTCAGAGAAAGGAAGCAACGTGTCAGAATGGCAGTATTCAGATCTGGTCAAGTGTGTTAATGGTAAGGATTGCTTTATGTGGTTGTATGTACCTTCTGTTTTAAATGTTTGTAACCTCTAATATCTTTGTTTCACAGTTGAATCTTGCGGTCCCTTGACAAATCTGATTGTAACGCCTGAAAGGATTTCCCTGACCATTGCACATATGGACAAGAGCTTGGAGGATGAGTATGGAGAACACCTCGAATTTAATATATCCTGGAAAAAGGATAGTAGGGGTAACCCTGAGGTACTTGCTTCCAAAAAAAAAAAATCATATAAAGTTATTTTGTATTTCTGTAAGAGGATGAATGTAAAGCTAACGAGTTTTTTTTTTTTTTTTATCCTACAGGAACATTATGAGTTAACCAATAAAAAGTACAAAGACTTTAATAATTTGGAATCAGGGCAAAATTACTGTTTCCAGGTTAAATATTTGCTTTACAATAATCCTCATGGAAATGCTAGCAAAGAAATATGCAGAATCATCCCGGAAACTTGTAAGTCTCATTCACTTATATATACTACAAGTGCAGATAAATGCTTTAACGTTTAGAAACTGAAATGAATCACAATCTGCATTAAATTACTTTTGCTCAAGTGCATTAATTTGATTAACTGAAATGTTCTCTCATTCCTTTTTTCCTGTGTAGCTGAAGAAGTAAGGAGACGTGTGTTGTTCTATACTATGTTAACCACAGTTCTAGTTTTGGCCGTGTGTGGTGTCTTTATTTTTGTACTTTTTAAACACCACAAAAAGATGAAAAGGTTGTTACAGCCTTTCCAACTGGAAATTCCTGACCACTATCGAGAGGTACACTTCCATATTTGTATAATTCCTAATCAGCTGAGATAAAGTAACTGAATGGTAACTCTGATATGACAACCTATAACAATGGTGATAAACCTACCTTAGTGATAAATACTGTTTTGTGACTGTTGTCAAATTATTTTTAGTTCTGAAGAGGTTTACTATCAGTCAACAAATTTGTTTTAAATAATTCATCAGTTAGAAGAGTTAAATGTAAAGATGTGGAAGATTTTATTATTATTCTTTTTTACTGAGTATTTTTGGTCTTTCCCTTTTATGTAGGTTCTGTATAATGGGTTTCCTGTACAAGTATGTCCAAGTCCCAGCAGTCAGAGTTTACGGTCATATGACATGATCACAGTAATAGAGAACAGCAATGCGGAACAAAATGGCCAGAAGGAGGAACCAGAGAAAAGATCTTTGGCATAAAAACTGTGATTTGTCTTTACATGCATATTATTAGTTAATTTAAGTTTTTTTTTTTTATAGGAATTTTTTCTTTGCAATTAACATACTTTTCACATCACTAGCGATACGTTTGCAAATTCAGATCTTTCTTGTGTAAATTCATCAGTATTTTTAACACTAAATTTGAAAATCACTTTCCCACAGATTTAGGATAATATAAGTGCTATCTGTATAAGCATCTATGAGGGATTCAGCTTAGAATAACTAGATTCTGGCCATAAACGTTGCTATTACTTACACAATTTAAGAAATCTTCAAATCAATGTAATATATTTTATTTATTTTTGACTTGTCCATAACAGTGACTGGCTGCTCCATTTAGCCATCTGTTAGTCTTTCCCTGTTACAACACAGGTGTTCAGTTTTAAATATTGCCTGTGAGTTTATAATTAAAAATTGTCTTTAAATAGTTATACACAGGTGGTCTTCAAACAATTTCTGGTATACAGTATATTGGAGCATTGTGTGTGTATACATTGTTTGGAGGGGAGACACACATTTGGTGAGTGGAGTTAATTTAGTGAAAAGTAGTCATGTGCCAGAACAAGTTTTTGTTTTGTTTTTTACAGTGCTCTTTCGTGTATTTTGCAGTGTACTTGCCTAATGAAATAATGTTAATATAAGGTATCTACATGGGATGTACATAACCTTATATCTACATGTTAGGGTCAGGGTTAGCCCCTGTTAATTACTCAGTTATTGAATTAGTAAGTGCACAGGGAATAGGATTGTAAAATAAAGCGTTACCATATGTTCAATTAGGCCGGTTCAAAAAAATATAAATAAAAGTTCTGGGAAGTGCCTACATTTGTGATTGTAGCCATTTAAAAATGCAATACCAAGTTAGTAATTGTGAGAGCTAAATATTTTTTATACTGTAAAATGATCGTGTCTGTCTAGGATATATTGATTAATGGCTTTAATGTAATGTAACTTTGGACATTTGATGCTACTGCTAAGCTCTCACTATGTTCTTGAGAAATGATACCCTTTGTTTTTGCACAGAAATGGCCCTTTTTAATGTAGCTGCTTGTTTTTTTCTTTCTTTTGATTTTTACAGATTAGTTTTTTTTGTATGAATATATGTGCAAAGTTTCACTATTGTGAATTAGGTACTGTATACAAAATAAAAAATTATTTTGAGTTAAGTGTTTTGAATGCCTTTTAATGTCACTGCACTGCTGTACATTGAAATTAAAGTGCAGCTCCTTGTGGTCAAAAGAAGTAGCACATAACGTGTAATAGAAAATCCTTCAGTAAAGGTTACACACAAGCAAACTCGACACAGCGACGAGATTAGATAAACAGTTGAAATTATCTTCCACAATCCCATGCGTATTAGCAATCCAATGTATAACGTACTCCACTGTCACAAATGCAATGAACAGTCTGGTAAGGTGAACAGATTGTTCCTTTGGTGAGAACAGTTCTGTGTGTGCTGCACGACACAGGCATTTGGCTCTGTATATATCAGTGTCCTTATAATGTTCTGTGCTGAGTTTCTGACTCTCTCCAGAGCCTTTTTATCAGCCATAGTGCACCTTTTAAACCACACCAGGATGTCACAGGTGATGATACTCTCCACAGAACATAGTAAAAAAATAAAACAGCAACCGTTTCTGGGACAGATTGACTCTCCTCAGTGACCTCAAAAAGTACATTTACATTTTATCATTTAGCAGAATGAGGAGAGCAATAGAAGCAATCAAAAGAGAGATGATTGTTCCCAAGAATTTAAAATGACTGATCCTCTCCACAATGTCCCCTTTGATGGACAGGTTCTTTCCTCTTCCTCCTAAAATCTATCACCAACTCCCCTGTTTTTGAGGAGTTGAGCGCTAAATTGTTGTCAGAGCAATAGGCAGAGAGTTTTTGGACTTCATCTCTGTAGGCAGACTCGTAATCATTATATATCAGTCCCATTACATATCATCTGCAAACTTAATAATAATGATTGTCATGATGATAATCATGGATTGGTTGTACAGTCATGGGTGTGTAGAGTGTATGGCAGAACACAGAACCCCAGCCTGACTGGTATTAACATGAGGTATGCATGCTGATTGCTTTACATACCATATGCAGAATTTACCTGAAAACAAAAACGACCTTTTCTGCCCACAAGAGGGCACAAGTCTACATGACAAGTTTCCAGAAGGTCTTGTTCTTATCTTTAGTGTATTGATTTTTATTATGAAAAGCCAACTACAAACCCTCACTTGTTAAACCCTTCCGCATTTCATAGAAAACCTAATCATGTTTTGTAGCATTATACATATTTTTTACCTGATGAAAGGCTCATGATTATTCATAAGAAAACCTGGGAGTGAAATGCAAGGACTATTTTGATCTGAACTTTTGCACCTTGTTTTCTCCACAGAACATCCCATCTTTGCATGAGGCTGAAGTGAAGAATGTGCCAGCGGCATACAATGTGTTGGATGGCTTTAGAGATGACAGGGAACCGTCTTAAACCCCTTAACTGTTCCTCCTGAAGTCTTTGTCTCAATATCTCCATCAAAGGAATGTTAAGTCTCCGTGCAGACCCACTGTGAGGAAAGAAGGGCTTCAAATACTTAATGGCAGACAGGAGTTTACACAAGTGGTGCTTGCCTTGACCAGTGGATGTTCGTGTCCTGAGAAAGACAGACAGATTCGTCAAAGAGCCTGTTATTATCAAACACTTTAAACTAACAAATAAGCTAAAAACCTAAAACCAGCCTCAGAGGAATTACTGGTCTTGGCCGGTTTAAGCTGGTCTTTGAACAGTCTAGTGCTAGGCTGGGGTGCGTTTCTCAAAAGCAGCGTTAGCTAACTTTGTTTGCAAGTTCCATTGAACTCTATTAATGATAGAACTAATGATTAATGATAGGTGGCTTTGGGAAACTCACCTCTGGCCAAGCTGCTGTTTAACTGGATGGCCAAGTGATCTGCTGTTTTAGCTATTTTTTGCTGTTGTTTGTATTGTTTTATTTTTCTTTAGAAAACATTAGAAGACTTTTATTATATTCTAATGGAAGGGAAAGTGTAGAAAAATAACCTTCGATCTATGGGTCTAATAAAACCATTCTTGTGTGCAAAGGTTGATATCTCATGAAATTATTTAAACAATGAATAGTAGTATTGATTGAAAAGAATGTTTTAAAAGTTGAGGTGATCATCATATTGGAGTCGCAACACATGCTCAAACTCATTTAGAGTCTTGCATTCGTTCAATGTGTAAAATCTTTGGTCATTTTAACAGGATTGACTTCTACATGAAGATTGATTATTTTTTATTAGTATAATATATAAATATATTAAATATAAAACAGTTATTTAATTTGTAATAATATTTCACAATACTGAGCTCAGACTTCTGAACAGTAGTCTATTTTAGCCAATGTGCAACCCATGGGGAAATATTTGAGAATCAAAACATAATGTCAAGCTGCAAATCACATTATAACTTACTAGATATATTCTTATCTATTTATGACAAGCTTAGACATATTTATTATCGGAATGGACTTTCAAACTAACATAAACAAAAATTATGTAAGCCAAGGCCTGCAGTGTCTGTGCATGACATGGCTGAGATTGAAGAAGTTCATTCCCAGAAGAACCATAACAACGACTAGTAGGATTATTGTTCAATTCTGTTCACGAAAAAGATTATTCATTCACTGATTCATTCGATGACTCTTTCTGCCATTATTGCACCAGTAGGCGGCGACCAGTGAGTGTCTGAGTATTATGAGAGAATCCTTGAAATATAAATTCAGCAGGTTCCTTCCAAACACACTTAACAAGACAAAATAACAGCACCATTTAAAAAAGTATGTGAACACAGAAGGACGTTTAAAACACTAAATGAGATTCTAAAGTTTATTAATGTCATAATGGACATTTCCTTTATTATAAAGTCTTCCACCTCAGATGGCACACTGTGTTTACATGACCTATATTTATTTTTAATTTTCATGACAAGATATCTTAACGTTTCCTATCATAAAAGTTTAAATTATACATTATATTGCATTGTTATAATCTCTTCACTTTTTTTCCCCTTAAGAATCATAAAAATAATTCTGGAATTTATTCCAGCAATGTGAGACCACATGAGATTGACACATTTTCCAATAGAGAATACTTTTACAATACTTTTTTTTTGCAATGGAAAAGTTAAAAGGATGTTAAAGGTTCCTTGTGGAACCATACACACCAACAAAAAATCCATTATATGCAAAATATGCTGCATGAATGACACAGACAGGACAGGAGTTAGGCCTTAGTTTAATTAGGAGATTTCAATAGCTTTTTTAATCATGCCTTAGGGAAAAAGAAAAAAAAACATTACTGGTGTGCATCTTGAGACAAAAAATGGCACCGGCATAAGATACATCAGTGCAAGATGCTTCACTTAAAACATCTCAAACATACATATTAATCTGGGTCTAGGTTTAAGTTTTTGTCTGCAAAATTGGGAAAAATGTGTCCTAAAATTGAAGCATATAATGAAGCCCACTGTCCTCCAGAGTTTAGCTCCATCCCTAATCAAGCATTTAATGTAATTTATGACAACATGATTTTCTAAAACAATTTCTGAAACACAGACAGGATTCAATTGCAGATAAAATGGGATTTATTTCCAGAAAGTGAGACATAAACACAAACAGAGTACAGATGATGGCGGCGCAGAGACTCAACAGGCTGGTGAGTGAAGAAGTAATGCAGCAGTAAATCCCAGAAGTGCTGATCACAGTGAATGGAACAGTAACACTAGCACGAAATTTTAAATTTAAAGGCAGGGGCTGATGGTGATCAGGTGCGGGTGATGATTGCAGAGGAGGTGATCAGTAACCACGACCCCCACAACTCACCTCACATACACACACATGCAGTATCTAGGAGACAGTGAATGCATGAACCGTGACAATATGTTTCAGGTGTGCTTGATCAGGGTTGGAGCTAAACCTGGTAGCCATCCAAGACAAGGGTTGGAACACCCCTTTTCCTGAAATGAGCTATGTGAAACCCTGCAAGAAAACATCTAATTAAAATGCAAAGATGTAGTCAACTAAATGTAACATTTGAGTATTTACTTTCACACAATTGTGAAGGAGGACTGTGTATAGGGGACACAGAGACACAGGATGGCCTATGATCTCCCCTAAAGGCCCTTGCTAATTTCTCCTTTCATTTGGTTTCTGATTTACTTTCTGCAAAGTCAGAATGTTGAGGTGTTGGTCTTAGGTCAAACGAGCACAGAACATTTTAACCAAGTCATATGATCCACATACTCAAAACAGGCTCAAATTTGATAATAATAACAGTATTGGGTGCAAAATTTGTTCTCATGCTTCTTAAAGAGAACGTATCTTGTGGTGCACATTGCCTGTTTTATGAGTGGCAACAAATGATTTATGTAGCAGATGATGGATTAAAACCACTTGAAATACTTCAGCCCTTTAACAAATCAGTATTCATTATTGTTACATTAAAGATTTTTTGACGATGATGAAGATGGTTTTTGAGTTCACAAATGGTTGGTTAATAGTATGCAGATGGATATAGATTTGTATTTCGAGAGCTCTTACTGTAAGTCTCCCAAAAGCAATTATATAACTTGAAGGCATCACACAGCAGCATTTAGGTGACATGATTTCCCTGGATTCAATGACAAGTTCCTCTCTTGATCTGAGAGTCTGTGTCTGTGTTTTCTCTTGCCTCGAGGTAAAAAGGTGAGTGAACTTGTCTAGTATATATGACAAGGAAAACAAGAGAGAAAGAAAATGGATGAACTGTATAGATGCCAGGAGTCTCCATTCAACATGAAAACATCAAAATAAGACTGCCTGGATAAAAAATGCCTTACCACGCACTCTGAAGTCAGAGCCAATTGAAACTTCAAAACTGTTGCATACCATCACACAGTAAATGCTTTAGAAACTCCCAGAGTGATGTTTTAATGCAAAGAGTAATTATAATTTTGTTGAGAGATTTGTCTACCAAAAAATAATTAAAGCAACCGAGGCCTTCCAAATCACTTCAGTGGTTTATTGTGCTCATTTAAAACCACCAAATAACACCATAGCCTACTTCTGTACTTGTCTGTCCACATTTAACTTTAGCAACCTATTACAGCCTGTCTGAAACAGTTTTAGGGCAACTTATAATGTATTTATTCTTTGCATAAATATAGGCAACATTTAAAGAATATTTCTTTAAACAAAATAACAACATATTTAAACAAAATAACTTCCCCTTCCTCTTGCAATAACATCGCTACTCTTTTCTAATGATGTTTCACTATAGAGATCACATGAAATCACTGTCATTCACATGAGATCACAATAGCAAATTCCAATCAAAGTCAAAATTAAGTCCAGCCCTACCCTACATTTTTTATTTTTCATTTTCACTTGGATATAAGTCACAATAGGGAAGAAAAGCTTACCACTGCTTCCGTTTTGTGCCAAACTTCAAAACATTTTCTATGTTGCATTACAAAAACTGCAAGCATGTAAATATTATGTACATCATTGTGGTAGTTGTAGTAATAATTTAACTTCTAATCAGTTGATTAATTAGTCTGTGTAATTTAGTTATTGAAGAAAACGGGGAATCTTTTTTGGGTAATGTTACAGACCTCATTTTACAATGAAAGACTTATTTTAAGGGAATGAAAGGCTTGTAAATGCTAAATCTTTTAGGACTACAAAATAAGCATCTCTATCAAGAAAGTTAACACAAATTCATGCTCAATTTAAAAACGTAAATGGTATACATTGTAAAGCTGACTACTTTCATTACACTCTGAAAATAAGATCTTTGAATCTATCTTTAACTCTGTGCAGTTTATCCAAGCGACCTTTGAATTATTAAAACATTTAAAACTGTTTCTAAAATATTTTTTGTAATTATTTCATTGACAGACAAAAGTTCTGCTACAGTTCAAAACTCAAAAGTGCAAGTATTTAAAAAGAAACGACAATACGTGTATATATATATATATATATATATATATATATATATTTAAGTAGGAATGTTATAAAATACAAAAATCATGTCTACTATCCTCTAACATTTCTAAAGTCCACTCCGTTTGAACATATGGCTTTTATCCCACCAGGGGAGAGCAAAAGAATGGCTGACCTTCAGAGGGAAGGCTCTCCAACTGAGCATTTAATAATGCATCATGTACTAGAGCATGTTTGTGTGCAAATGTGCATGTGTCTGAGCAGCACAAACTTGTGTTCTTTGGTTTCTGTTTCATCTAGTTGAAGCGCGTAAGAACGAAACACAATTAAAACCGTATAACAAAAGACAACGCAATCTCCATTTTCTTTAAATCAGGCGTATTTAAATAAACGAATTCAAATGGTCCTACACTCATTGCAATTTAAACATGACAAGATTTCACACGAGTGTATTTGGACTCCCCCGAGTGAATATGCGGTCTTTGTGAGATTTCTTCAGAAGGTGTCGCTGTGTCTCGCGTGAATGTGAAGTAACCGCAAAGGCAAAGGTGCGCGCGGGGTACCTGCTGTCCTCCATCCACCAAACTTTAGGTCCGCTTTTAATCCGTTGAGCGGGCATTAAACTAGGTCTCACGGGTTACTTATGTTTACGGTGAAGCGTGTGCTATTTTCAACCGTCTTCTTAAGGTAGTCGGTTGCCGTAATCCCGGAGAAATATGTCAGTCTCAACTTACTCAAGGTAACCGCGTAACTTATTGACCTCCCACTCATGCTGTGACGTGATTAGTAGAAGCTAGTAATAAATGAAACGCGCGGTTTGAAGCGTCCAGTTGTTCTGCTGCTTCAGCAGACGCGCGTCTGTCACATGCGGCGGAGCACATTCAGACTGGACGGGAGGTATTTTTTCATTTTCTTTTCTTTGTCACTTTTTTTGACTTCTTGCTATTTGAAAAAGTAACGTAGTTTACTCTAATCCACTCTAAGGAGTCATTAAAACTGCCGGAGTTTTGGAGAGCGCCCCGCCACTGAACAGTTGAAACCGTTGGCGTTGAAGTGTTCCATTGATCGCACTGGACTGACGCACCAAAACCACTGGAATAAATTATCAGCTGTTCAATTTCACAAAATGAGCTCCGGGAAGAGGTAAGAACCCCGAAAAGTGTTGCTATGTTTATCGGCTCTGTGATTCGGGTTACAGTTCGGTTAACATGGCAGAATACCCCCTACAGCAACTAACATTTTAAATTTCAATCTATCAATGTTCAGTTTTCAATTTCAATTTTTAATTTTGAGACTCTTCACACATAGGACAAAACACACCTCGCAACTTTACCATTATAGTTTTTTTTATGTCACTATAGGTTTTTTTGTTGTTGCCAGTCATATAGCCTATAAGTAATTTATGAAAACCCTTATAACAATAAGTAATATATCAGTCATCCTAAAGGGCCTCTTTCTATATTTAATCTGCTGTGAGTTCATCATCACAAGATCTGTTAGGTTTTATATATATATATATATATATATATATATATATATATATATATATGTGTGTGTGTGTGTGTGCATTTAAACAGTATATATACAGTATATATACAGTATATATATATATATATATATATATATATATATATATATAGTTTATATGTATTAAGGATTTCTACTGTAGTCACAATATGTCAAATTATGAAGATATTCTTTTCATAAACATTAAAACATGCATAATATTTATGCAAAACTTGGCTAATTTATTAACACCTTTAGCTTGGCAAAACCTTACGATTCCTTACTAACTGGAAACTAAAACTGTTTCCAGTTGGAACTAAAACTTGAATTGATTGAATGGAGCATATAACCTATATTATAAACATGCAATATTTCCACACCCAAACTTAGGTCAATGCTTCTCATGAAATATGATATAAGCTAAAATATATCAGCTAAAAATATTGGAGAATTATTCTCTCAGTTGAGGTCATTAATATAAATCCAAACGAAACACTAATGAAATCATTAAAATATAGGAGCTAATTGATTTCATCTGCCTTCGTGGGCATATTGTTAGTGTCGATTTTATCTATTTATAAATGGTTAAAAATATAAAAATACCAGTCTTGCTTGTGTGGGTGTAGATTATTATGCTAGTTTGTCATATTTCCCATGTATTTATCGATATGATATTCTGATCAGTTGTCAGTTGCTCAAGACAGCTTATGTTTAAATGACAGTTTACCCAATTGACACCAAAGTATTTTCAAGAAAATTTGAATTGAACTCTTTCTCATTGTGTGCCTGCTGTGTCAATATCTGTTCCATAGGTGGCAATGAAGATTGGGGGAGGAGGAGGGATATCTTAATCTGATGAGACAGTTAGAGAGTGATGTAAAAAAGACAAGAAAAGCAGGTTTAATGCAGATATAAAATTTCTCTTTCTTTCTGCCTACTATTTATAAAAAAGTATTTTACAATATAATTTTTTGTTTTAACAAACCCTGGATTAATTGAGAGCCTTTGCCCTTAAGAAAAGTTATTTCCTTACAATTTGTAGATTCCGTACAAATAACTATAAACAGGATTTTTTTAGAAGTCTTTGAATATAATATGGTTATAATTTTTGACATTGACTATAAAGCTGGTATTGTTGATGGTTGCTATTAACAGTCTTAACCATTATGTGTATACATTTTAGCTGTTAGAAACAAGTCACGTCCATTAGCCACTTCTGTTAAACCTATTTATTTACCCATTAACCAGTCGTCTAGTATTATACCACGTCACAGTTAACCAAGTGTTATACAATAATTTACACTGTGCCTGTGTCACAGTTAGCCTATCGTATGTAGTTATTGTTTAACAACATGCATAAGTGTTAACCCCCCGCGGACCTCGATAATATAGTATTTTAAATGGTGGTTAGTTTGTCACTAGCTGTTAACTTTTAACTTTCATAAAAGTTTGACATATAGCTTGCCTCTCTCTACATTTTTGCAAAACTCCAAAAGGCGTACCTATACATTAAATTAATTGCCATTTCAAGATTGAAGTGAACACTAGAGGCAGCGAAATACCAACAGCTTTTGTTCTTTTAAAGGGGTTAGTTCACCCAGAAATGAAATTCTGTAATCAAGTACTCACCATTGTATTGTTCCAAACCCGCAAGACTTTCGTTCATCTTCAAAACACAAATGAATATGTTTAGAATGAAATCTGAGCGATTTCTATCCCTAACCATAGCTTCACAAATACTACTTCAATGCTTCAAAAAGTTCATAAAGAGATCATAAAATTAATCTATATGAATTGAGTGGTTTAGTCCAAATATTTTGAAGAGACACGATCACTTAATACAACGAACAGATTGAATTTAGGCTTTTTATACACATAAACATTCATCAGTGATCATAAACAGAAGCTCAACCGAACCTGCGTGAGAATGAACCTCATTGGTTCTCGCAAATCAAGTTACGGTAACTTGCTTGAGCTTCTGTTTACTGATGTGTGCGCTGATGAATGTTTATATGTGAATAAACCCTAAATCTGTTCAGTGTATAAACTATTGCGTATCTTCAGAAGATATGGACTAAACCTCTCAATTCATATGGATTAGTTTTACAATCTCTTTTCAAGTGTAAAAGTGGTAGTTGCGTAGAAAATAAAAATGGTACAAATTAATCCATTTTGATTTCACCGTGGGAACTTTAACACAAATTATGATTACAAGGGCAGATTGCACAGTACTTTATGATCTTCAAATACTTTTTACATGGTGCATTTCTAAACACAAACTAAATGTTTGTGTTTGTATCCCATAATCACTTCTGAAGTGTCACGATGTACTGCAACCAACAAAACAAAATGTTCTTATCTGTTTCAGATAAAACTGCACACACTTTCTGCGCCACTCATTTGACATTTCACTTTGAAATTGTCGTGGACCATGCAAGAAGCAGTGTAATATCATTTTGCAGAAATGCCACCACAGGCACATTTTTCAATGAGCCTGAGTTACAGAACTGAGTGGTTAAACTTGGCATCTTTTCAGCATGCTTGATTGCATCTAGTTGAGATATGCAGTGACACTGGGCTCTCGGGGAGCTCTGTGCTCTTATCAGAGGAATAAGCTCTATCCTTCCTGTTTGTGTTTACATTTTGGTTTGTTTTTATGGTTTTGTAAACATTCAGTGACAATTCATGTTGTAAGGAGCCCACAGAGGAAACCATTATCTAGAGTGTGTTCTCCATGGAAAAAAAGGATTTAAGGTTTTAATGGATTTTAGTAGTCAATGGCACTTAATAATCAAACCGTATTTTTCAGAATATAACTTTCTAAAAATGATAAAATGTGACATTTTTTGTTTTTCTTTTCACTCAACAATGCAATATGGACCCAGTCTGAATTTATTTTCTGGAAAATACAGTAAACTTTGTAAAGTTCCCCATCTCGGGACTGCTTGGGTTTGTCAGTCTTAATGTCTTTGATTTTAGTAGTCAAAAGCACTTAATAATGAGACCTGAAAAGATTATTGTGATCAGAACAAATAACAGCATATCCATTTACTGCACACTTTTAGTCTTACCTTTATCCCTGAAAGGGAATCTCAGGGCCTGAATTGTTTTGGTCTAGTCTTTGGACAAATAGCAGTCACACCTCACTAGGAGCAATAATCTTTGTCCCTAGTGGACAAATGGCTACATGGTCACCCAGATGGAATTGTAAAGCACTCCACATAAAGTTTAGAGCATTCCTTTTGCATGCAGAGTGGGATGAAGTCTCAAAAAGGCATTCATTGGAATGTGTTAATCATATTTGTGTTATTGTATATGGAAGCATTGTAAAAACTAACATCATACTATTTAGTAAATTGCTGAAAGAAATCACTATGCATTTTATTGTGAGAGTCACTAAGTTTAGGGTTGCTCTCTCAATACACAAATTGAATCTTCCTCGTTTCCTCACCCCTCCGTCCTCTAACCTATGACCCGGAAACTGATCAATTGCTGAGATGCGATGGAAGGAAACAAGAACTCACAAGATATGAGAAGCACCTCTAGTCTTAGTCAGAACATGTTATAGAAAGATGTAAATGATATTCCACATTTTGAATGCATGAAATTTTTTAGAAACTTTAGATCTCTTGCTCTGTGTATTTGTTGGTTCAATTGGGAAGTAGTTTTGTCTCAATATTGAAAATAACACTAACTTTTCCAGTAACTAACTTCATTAAACTAACCATAACCCTAAAGCTGTAAGGAGTAACATACTCTTATTGAAAAATGTCCAACAGGAAATTAGTTAATTTCAGCCCTATTATGGATATTCATCTTCCTCATCCTAAATATCCATGTCACAGTCTTGTCGTGTCTCTTCACTTCCTCTTTTCCTTGTACTTCCCATGTTGTTTCCTTCACCTGTCGTGTCAATCAATTCCTCGTTAGTCTCGTCACCTGTTCCCCCTTGTCCTGTGTATATAAACCCTCATTGTTACCAATGTTTGCCTGTGCCTCGCCGTGCTTCCAAATCATTTCCAGGGTTTTGCACAAAGCGTGCTTCTTTTGTTTCTATATTTAAAGTCTTTTGTTTTTCTTAATAAAGAGATTTTTCTGTTTGAAATCTTGATCTCCATTGACTTCCTCATTGCACACCATAATCGCTAACAATCCAGTATATTGTACAATTTCTTTTTGCTGTATGGTTTTGGTTCTCATGTATATTTAATTTACCGGTAAGTGTATTTTTTAAATTAATAATATAAAATGCATAAAAACACATTTCATTAATTTTTATATCTAATATGCAGCAGTTAACAAACACTACTGTATTTTTCAGAATATAACTTATAATTATTTTATTATTTCTAAATGTGATTTTTTTTTTCTTTCTCGACAATGCAATGGTTTATTTTTGAAAAATGCAGTAAATTTTTGTTTGTTTGTGAAGTTTACCCATCTCAATCATTATTGATTTAATGCCTGAAGGGCACATAATGGCCTATAACTGTGATACTACTCCAGCCTTTTGTTAATGTGTGTGTGTGTGTGTGCTGTGTGGCTCTCTTTTGAGACCAGATGGAGAAATCCAATTGTCACAAACAGAGCTTAAGTTCATGCTCAGTGTTTATTTCACCCACGTGTAACTAATGTTGAATTAGCATTAGTTTTGCTCGTTGGCTGATCTGAAATCTGTGTGTGGCAGCCTGGCTCACACCTCCAGGACATCAGACTCAATTAGTATCTTACTAGGCTGCCCAACCCGCCCCATCCCCCATAGACCGGATTACCAATGTCTACCTGACCGCTTCTGCGTCCCCTCAAGGACAGCAGCCTCAGAACACGACCGTGTCCCATAAGTTACAACACACATCTACTAACCAGGGCTGGATTCAGAACTTCCCCCTTGTTAGTGTTACCTGCTAACCTGGGAAAATGGCTAGTGCTAGCAGAAATACACTGCAAGTGAATGAACCGCGCCGCTACGGCTCCACGTTGTCTTTAGAAGAGAAATGTGAGCAGTCTTTCTTCCTCTTTTACTACTATAGGGTGGAGGATGAGGCTGTGCTGGACAGAGGGGCCTCGCTACTCAAGCACTTGTGTGATCAGGAAGAGGTTGAAGGTGAGTACCTAATTTTAGTCTAAAGTCACTTATTGATTTGAATTGTCCTTGTTTATTTTCTTGTTTACAAAGTTTGGAGCCAAGAACATTTTCTTATTGTGAATGAGTCATTTGTGGTTGGATTTGAGTGCAACATTTAATGTTTAGTTTAAGGTGATGAAGATGTAGGGCACAAATACCAGGTGAATTTGTGTTAATTCCTTCCGGCCCAAAGATAGATTTAAATGAATGTTAGTGTGCATTGTTTATCAGTGTAGTTTTGGAACATGTTTAGAAAGCTTTGAATTTGACAATTTATCTACTATAAATCAACTAGAATCAAAATTAAACTGATTACCTAGTATGCATACACAATTTGTCTTGCTGAAGCTTGTAGTACAAAATAAATTAAGAAATATATAGGCCTATATTTTTATTTACATGATAATTAAACACTATTCCTCCTCTTCCTGCTTTCAAAGTGTGTCTAGAATGAATACAAACTTCCTGCTTAGTGAATTGTGCACAGTATATACTATTTAAAGCATACTATTCATTAAAAGAAGTAGGAAAACAGTATCATGTGACACTACACATTTAAAAGAGCAGGGAGTTAATATCTCCGGGTAAGGGGACATTTGTGCAAAAATGTCTTTTGGCAAAAAATACAAAACTTTTGGCTGAAAAATACTTATTATCATAATGGATTGTAGAATATAATATTTCAAACTGTATGTTCTGTTGTATGTGCAGTATGTTATTCTAAACATAACTAGAGAAACGTTGTAGCTTTGAGGGATGGAGACTGTTTTGAATGGCAGTGCTGTTACTGATGTTTAAATAGGGATTAGAGACCCTTGTGCGTGTTTGGTTTTAGGTTTAGTTTTGATGTTGCTAGTTTGACTAACTTAGCAACCTATGATTAAATATCCAATAGATAATATATTTTAATGCTTGCATTTATGCTTGTCAAAAGTTATCAGTAAGATTTTTTTTATTATTATTGTTTTTGAAGGAAGTCCCTTATCCTCGTCAAGGTTGCAATTATTTGGTCAAATATACAGTAAAAACAGTAATGTTGTTTACAAATGTTTTACTGATTAAAACTTTATAAAATATTTTTTTTTCCTGTGAACTTCAGTGTCGAATGATCATTCAGAAATCGTTCTAGTAAGATGATTTGGTGCTTAAGAAATATTTATTATTATTATCAAGGTTGAAAATATTTTAATGTTTTTGCAGAAACCTTGATACTTTTTTCAGGATAAAAAAATATATTTTAAAAGAGATTCTTTGCTAACATTATAAATGTCTTATCTTTAAATTTTGATAGATTTTATGCTTCCTTACCAAGTAAAAGTGTTTGTTTAATTAATTTTATTGAAAAAGTCTTAGGTTTTTTCGAAAACAACAAATGTTGGCCTGAACTCAAATTACTCTAACGGAGCAACATGTTCCTGCTACACAAAGAGCCCATATTTGGCACTTCTTTTAGATATAGCTTTATTAGCATCTATATTAGCATGCACAGTGGCGTGTCGCTATCTTCTGTACTTGTACCCTCCATCTCAACTACTCTGTTACTGCGGTAACACAAGGTGGTCAGATGTTGAAGCCTGTAATGTCCTAGCCAGAATCAGGGAATACGCTTTATCCAGTGACGAATTGCGTGCCACTCCAATTCAGTCCTCTTTCTATGGTCGCATAGAAAAGGGTCCCTCCGAAAGAACAGGAAGCTTGGCACAAAGCTGGCTCGACAATGTGTGGTTCCTCCCTCCCTCTTACCTCTCCCTTTCCTTCTCTTAGTCCTTGCTCTTACTCCCTTTTCCTTCTTTGCTCTCGCCCATCCCAGTATAGGTGGGATCCTTAGTCATAAACGGTTCTCAATGATCTTTCTGCACTATTTGTTTGTTACTTTGTTTGTTGAAAGCAAGCAAAGAAGTCAAAATATCTTTTTTCAGTATGTTTGCAGAAATTATACTAAATGTGCCCTGGAGTGGACCATTTTGACTGATTCTTAACTTAAGACAAACAGTCACCTAATTAAGTCACTTCCTCAACCTACACGATTTATTCCCATTATGTTTTTACCCCCTAAATCAAAAACGTCTTGTGTTTTTTTTTTTTTTTTTTTTTTTTTTTTTTTTTGGCAATCAAATGCTTTTTTGTATAATTTATTTAAATTTGCAAAATGATTAGTAGGGATGAACCAATATGAACGTTTTGGCCGAAACGCTGAACCAATATTTTTTTTTTATATTTGAAAGCCGATAACCGATATATATTGGCCGATAAATCGAAATCCAAATTTTTATAGACGTTTTTAGTTTTTACAAAGAGTCGTTTTAGTTTTTAAAAGCCATGTCCCATGCACATAATTATAATATTATCATTGTAATTATATGTAGCCTATATGACAGACTTGCACTGCACATGTTCAACTTAACTGTATTTTCCTTTTTTTTAAGTGATTTCAATCATATTTCAAGCAGTTCAAAACCATTTTTGCAAACAGTGCATTACTTATCAGCTTTAATGTATTAATGTACTTAAGAAATGTCACATTTGGAGAGAAAATTTGGACTGCATCCAAATGCAGTGATCTCTCTCGGACAGTGAAAGTGTATCATACTATAAAAATAAAAATAGCATTGCTTTGAATCCATTTTAAATACACTGCATAATTAGGAATGTTTTAAAAAGAAAAGTAGATCTTTGTGTTAAGGTTCAGTGGATAATCTGTCATTTTGCTTTCTTGGATATTTGTGGAGTTTTCACTTATATCACGTATAGGTGCACAAACAAGTTTGTCTGGTTCAGAATAAGCAGAATAATATCTATATAGAAAAATAATATTCTCTTTAGATATAATGTACCTTTCTTATTGCATAAAATATATTAACTTATTTGCAAAACATATGATTTTTTGATCTATTGGAAAGTAGTTAATTTTAGACCAAATTTTGATGCAGAATATAAAAACAAGAAACAAGTAATACAAAATGTTCTTGCATAAATGAATTTGTGTTCACACAAATTCAAATTTAAAGCTGTGTTCACACCAGCGACAAAGTGACACGATCCAATTAATTTCAAGGGGGCTGGCGATTCCTAGCAACATGAGTGGCAGTGAACATTGGATATAGGATGTCCAGTGAAACAACAAAGTTGAGATCTTTAACTTAATGCAAATGAAGAGTGACTTTCTGGAGTGTCAACCAATAGGAATCAAGTCAGTGGAGCACATGCATATACATATACATATACAGTAATACCTCGGTTTACGAGTTTAATTCGTTCCAAGAGCTAGCTCATAAGCCAAAATGCACGTACACCAAAACAATTTCCCCCATAAGAATGCACTAAATATCAATTGATTCGTTCCACATGACCATAAATGCCCAGTTTAAATATTGTTTTGGTTTTACCCTATTAATTACAGTTAAAATTAATACCGTTAAGATCTATAAATACTAATTAATAATTGACAATTAAACTAAAAAAATACTTGACAATTTACTGTAATGCACTTCAGCTTTGAGCAGCGTCGCTGCTGGCATGAAGGAGACGGGAGGAGGGGGGAGCGGGGAAAGCAAGAGAAAACACAAAACCCGCATTCAAGTGCAAATACTGCATAATAGTGCAGAAAATAAACTAAGCGATAATGTGAAGGTCGTGGAACATTGAACACGGGAGACAGGGAGCCGTAAACGAACGCGGGAGAGTCAAAGACAGTGCGGACATAACAGAGACAACGACTCGACAACACAAGAGTGGAGAGATGTGAACTAAATAGGCAGATTATATGAGAATCAGGTGTGTCAGTGCTCAGTGACCACGCCCCCACTCACACACACATACACACACACACAGGCAGAACTAGGAGACAATGAATTCATGAACAGTTACTGCTTGGAATGAGGATTTCGTACTTTCTTTCTATATGCTATACTGTATGTGTATATTTCATTACGCGAACAATAGTGATCACAATTAATTAATGTTAACAACACGAGGTAAAACAGCTGTAAATCACTTATACAAGTATGCACTGTGGTGAATGATGCAACCAAACCGAGCGACACTGAGAGAATGATTGAGTTAAGGGGTGATAAAGGGGTTGGAACCGCATGACTGTTTTATGAGAGGCTGTCGTTAAAATATTTCCTGTAAAAATGCACGCGAAGATGCTGAGCGTTAGGACTTTTCCAAACAAAAATGCATGTGGGAGAGGGAAAAAAATTCTCGCACTCCGATACAATGCTCGTACACCAATTTGACTTTCCATGCTCGTACATGATTTGCTCGTATACAAAGTCAGTCGTAAACCGAGGTATTACTGTACATACAATATAGTAACATGCGTGAAAGTCATTGTGAATGTTACTTGTGAATGCCCACTAGCGGCCTTATTGCCAGCCACTCGCAACATACAAGTCGCTGGTAGTGTGAACGCAGTTTAGGACATGTTGCCACTGTCTGTCGCCTAATAGCAGGGATTACCCCGCGTTTAACCTCGTCAACCTTGGTTATGTCATGAATTAGTCTCTCTGATGGGGTGAATCATGATCACTATGTGACCTGTGGCACTACAGCTGGGCTGAAGATGTAAAGACAGCCTTGTAATTGGCTGTGGATAAACAAGAGCAGATGCACCTGCATAAATACTACACTTGATAATACTTGACATGAATACCACTTTATTTCTTTTATTTGTTCATACTTTTAATTGGTGTATTCATTTGAGATGTGCTTTAGCACTGTAACCCTTTTTAATATAGATTTGAATGACAATCAAAATTAAATTTTGTTTTTGATACAGATTGACATGTTGTAGACCAGAATGTAATCCTTATCCTTATTGATTTATTCAAAATTATTTTATATATATTATGTTATATTCAAGGTTTTTAGCTGTCAAAAATGACATCAAAAGCGTTTTTCTTTAAATAAAGCAGTTTATTATGAAGTCAGAGGTTGAAGATGCACTACATTTGAGCTTGATTGTAGATGCACAACACACTTTGTTTATATAAATTGCTTCTTTGACAACTTAAGCCATGTTATATTATGGCCTGGTTATTGAAAAATCTCAGTTCAGTTGTAGTACTAGCCTGGAAAAGTTTAGAATTCTGGGATAGATTGTTTCAGGTCTGCATTACAAAATATGAAACGGTACGTTTTAATGAGTTACACAGTAACACAGTGTGAGATGTAGCTTTAACAGATGGACTTCATGTGACTGGGGGAGAGACATGGAAAGTGTCTGCATGATAAAGATCTAAACATTGAACGTTCCGCACCACCTGCTAGCTATTCCAGACAAAATATTGAGCTTGACAGTCTGCTGCAAACCCCTCCGGTTAAATCCACAATTTCCTGCATAAATTGCGTTTAGGAAGTCATGCCATTTGTTTATGTCTTTGCGTCATATGTCGTAACCAATGGGCCACAAGGAAAGAGTCGGCATACAGCTCCTGACCTGAGTGACACTACACGTTATTTATCTTACAGATGTTGAAGTCTGTAACTGGGATGGTCACGTGGCTTGTGCTTATGTGCTATGTGCTTAGTTTGATGCTTATCTCATGACAATAACAATTTTAGGGCTGACATTATTGTATTTACTTGGCTGAGTCAATTAATTGTATAAGTGTTTATCTATGTCATCAGAAATCTTTTAGATATACTGCAGCCTCAGCTGCAGACACTGATAACATTGTTATTGCACATTCTTTCTGTGATGTTAGCCCTCGAATCACTAGATATTTGAGATATTAAACATAACTGTGTAAAATATCTAAAATACAAACACTTGTTTATAGAGAATAGATGTGAATATAGAAATATTTGACCACATTGATTGTTTTTATCTTGTTTTGACTATAAATTACAAAAGTGTATTAGTTATTTGAAATTGTAATACTATTTTTCATGTTTTTTTATTGTATTTTGCATAAGACTTCTTTAAAAAAAAAAAAAAAAAAAAAACGTACTGACACAAACCTTCTAACAGTTGTGAAATTCTATCCTAAAAATCTTTCTAAAGAAAATGTATATTGTTTTGCAGCTATTTAAGTATTTTTACAAGTCAAAATGGCTGATTATGATTTTTTGTGTGTTTTTAATGTTTAGGTGATGTCATATGATTTTAATAGTCTGACTTATCTTCTCAATTTGATTCTCTCAGGTCACCACACCATATACATTGGTGTGCATGTGCCTAAGAGCTATCGTCGACGGAGACGTCATCGGCGGCGCACCAGTCACAAGGACAGAAAGGAGAAAGTGACTGAGAATGCTTCGGACAGGTCAGATGCAGAGAACAATGAGGAGGCCAGCAACAGCATCCTCAAACCTCTCAGTAAGCACTTGCCAAAGAGCCATCAGTTCACATTAATGCTGAGGGCTCCTTCACAGAGCCAATCGCAAGTAAACGCTCACACACACACACACACACGCACGCACGCACGCACGCACACAGCTACAAGCCAAGGCTGCTGCTGACTCTACTTAGTCAGAACAGATATCCAGAGCTGCCTAGCCAGCGGATGAGTGTGTTTGGACAGACAGGGCTAGGGCCTCTGCGTGTAAGTAATAACCATCCAAATGGGTCACGATGGCCTGACGTGAGCCGCTGAAGGAGGGAAGTATGTGTGTCTCTGAGATTTCTAATGGTGAAGTATTATACGCCCAAGGGAGGATCACTTAGGAGGCGTTTCTGTTGATTTGGATGCCAGGACTTTGAATGCTCTCTAATGATGTGATGGCTGAAAGGGAGAATGAGGAGGAAGAGAGCAAGTGAAAGGGATCACATAAGTAAGGGAGAGGCAGACACTGAGAAAGAACATGATGATTCCAAGGTCATATAAGGAAAATGTTGCCTTAAAAGCATTCACTGGCAATATAGTCTTGTTCAAAGTATAAAAAAGAGTGGGTTTGAGTGAATTTATAACCAAATAAAAACAATTGTCATCACTTACTCACCATACCTTCATTCGGTTTTACTTGCTCACCTTTTTTCAGTGAAAAACACAAAAAGGATCTCCAAAAGAATCTTCACATAATTTCACACTGGCTTATTGCAAACACAGGCTTGTCAAACTAAAACGAAAAGTAGTAACTATGATATCTGCTTTATTTTTTACATTATAACTTTACCTTCACCAGCAATGCAGGTTTCAAATGAAATGTGCCACCTATAATAGTGTAAAGGTTTGACGTCATTACTTCTGGTTACTATAAACTTTAGAACTAATGATGTTTGATTTGGAAAACAGTTTCATTGTCTGTGTGCCACTGAAGACACAATAGCATAGGGGTTTGGAACGACATGAGGGTGAGTAAATAATGATGCAGTTTTATGTGGAAGAATTATTCTTATAAATTCTTAAATCTGCTGAGGTTTCAGTGCAGTTCACTGTGCTGACTCTGCACAAACTCTGCTATTGACCTTAATCTGAAACGTATTCAGCTCCTAATGGAAACTCCAGTGCAACCAAGCAGAATCAAGAACTTGACAGTGATGTGGACCAAGAGCTCACCTGATTTACCATCTCTGGGCTTTCAATTCATACCCCAAAAAATGGTTTACAATACATTTTACAATAAGGTCCCATTAGTTATCATTAGTTAATGCATTGTGCAATATTTATTAATCTTTGTAAATGTTAGTTACTTTTGATTTAAATCAAATAATTAACTATCTAATGATTATTTATATTGAAATTAACATTACGAATTATTTTTCATCTTTAGTTCTAATTTAAACTAAACTACTAATACTACTAATTTAGTTTACCAATGAACCTTGTTATTTTGCTGTTTTAGCACTATAGGAACACATTAACCCAAAATGTGAGAAAATAATTGTTTCTATGAATCAACTCAACCTTAGAAGTGATGTGTATTCAAAAATATTCAGTGTTAAAAGACCTAGTTCAATGTGCACACATCTATACAAAAGCTATTTGTAGATTATTCGAACACGTTAACTTTGTGGTCAATTAATGGTGTGATTTTGGGGTGAGACTTCCTGTTTATGTCTCCTTGTGTAGAAGTTAACTGAAATGGAAGGGGAGCTAAAACGTTCTTAATCAAAGAATAAGTTTTGCACATGGCAGATTTTTTCACATATATTTTTGTAAAGTGTTTCTGCTTTTCCCATACAAGGAATTTTCTGATGAAAATTGATATAATAATGTAGAAGATTAAGGCAGGCCCACATGAAACAATGTTCTGGCTCCTTGCCTTTTGACCCTGAGCAGCGCGAGTACTGACCTTTGTCTGTAGATGGATTACTTCCTGATTGTTATCCCTAATCCGGATGCATGTTTGTTAGTATCAATCTTCCTCTTTATAGGCTGCACCAAATAACACCGTAAATCTTCTTTAAATTTGAATAGTATGATGTAAACTAAGTAAATGTTTACATTCTGAATGTGTTCATATCTCTGCTTCTTAAAGGAATAGTTTACCCAATAATTAAAAGCTTGTCATTATGTGACTTTTTTTTTCTGTGGAACACATAAGATGATTTATTTTTTTTTTTTTTATAAAGAATATCCCTTTCAGTATAATAAAAGTGAGTGAGCACCGGGAGTGTCAATCTTCAAATGTACAAGTCATGTATGTTCGGAGTCATGTCTTTTCAGAGAATTGTTGATTCGCAAAACTGAATCAACTTAACGGATTTGGTTGCAGCAGTCAACCTGGAGGGGAAGATTATCTATCAGTAAAAATTACATTTAAATTTGTTCATCTCTCAAAGCTTACATATGACTTGTGTGCTTTGATCATAGCTCACAGTCATATGAGACACTTTTATGAAGCTAGAACTTTATGAAGCCTTCTTTTATTGTAATTTCATGGAAAGATTGACCAGCACTTTGATTGCAATCAAAAAGCCATAGGTTTGGGTTGGTTTGGAATGACTAAATAAAGCCAGACTATTCTGTCTATTTAAATTGGCCTTGTTTTATGATGAATTCTGCTTTAGTGCTCTAAAGTCGTAGTCTTTCGAGCTGCCGTCACCCCTAAGCCTATTTATTTAGTGCTGAAAAAACCTCCCTGTCCTATCCAATTCTCTTTGCCTCCATCAAAAACATGTCTTAGTGCCTCCAATTCAGCACTATGATCCATTCTCATGTGTCCAAATATAGGTGGTAAACCCTGTGTTGTGTGAACAGTCTGTTTCCTTCTCATGAATTATACGTCTTTTTTGTAACTGAGACTCGGCTCAAAGTTGGTGAAATGTCTCTCCCTGAACTTTCACTTCCTGGTTGTAGTCGTTTTGTGTTTTTGCACACCCAGGTTTGTTGGTTAGCATGGGGGTCTTGGTGTTATTTTTAAAGACAAGTTCAAATGCAGACTTTTCCCTTCTGAGGCTCATTGTACATTTAAAATTCTGTTAATTTCATTAACATATTTTAAGTCTATACAATGTGTTGTGATTTACAGACCCCCAAAGTTTCTACATTTTTGTCTGTTATTCTCCTTCTTTTGAAAACATTTAAATTTTCAGGGCTATCAACATACATGCTTGTTCAAAGCCCTTAGTCTAAGAATTTAAAATGTTTTAGTCATTTGTAAAAAACAAAACAAAACAGTGTTTCTGGTCCAATACATGAGTGTGGCAATACACTCCTTGTTATCTTTGGATTTTTCCAAATATTCCACTTGGTATATTCCACTTTCTGGAAGTTGTGTTCTGTTAGATCAGAGGTTTTCAAAGTCTGAGACAGTGGGCCTCCCTTTTGACACAACTCACCCAATGCCGCCCCCCCTCTAAAAGGTGCGATCGTTGACAGGGGGGGGGGGGGTTGACACGATGCGCGATCGTTGACTGGGTGGGCGTGATGCGCGATCGTTGACGGAGGGCGAGGGTTGAACGACGCGCTTGCAGCCGCAACAGAATGACATTACAGGGAAATGTAAATTTAAGGAGGTTTAATACAAGTTCGGCGAGTTATTATTAGACTATCTTTTTTTTATAACTCTCCGCGCCTCCCCTGGCATGCTCTGGCGCCCCCCAGGGGAGGCGCGCCCCACACTTTGAAAACCCCGGTGTTAGATCTTACTGTGGCATTTGACACAGTTGACCATAAGGTTCTCATTGATTGTCTTAGGGCCCGTCCACACTGAGACGCGTATCACTGTATCCGCAAACATTTGTTATCGGATTGGCGTTCCGTCCACATGGATCCGGCGTTTTTGGACACTCAATCTGCTCTCTTTTGAGACCGGGTCCTAAAGTGGATAGATCTGAATCCGACACCCTTGCGGTCTTGTGTGGACGGCCAATCTGTATATTTTTTTGTGAACCAATGATGTCATCACATCACGTGTCGGCTGCGTCACAGTAACAGCAACAGTGTTGCCAGATTGGACTGAAGATTTCCAGCCCAACTACAGCTTAAAACCCGCCCATTTAAAAAAATACCATCCCAAAGTGCGTAGTCTTATAAGTAATAAAAATGTTGAGCGATTTTATGCATCAAAAACCATCCCACATTTTATCAACCAGCCCAATGCATTTTTCCCGAACGGACGTGACCAAAAGGTAACTAGCAGTCTGGCAACACTGAACAGAAACAACAATGCGCATGCTCAGTCTTCTTCTCTGTGTATAGTGTATATCTGTGGCAGAATCACAACTCTGGCATATATACTACACCGTTATCAGTCGGTTTTAGTGGTCTCGTGTGGACGCTGATATTTCTTGTGCCGACGCCGTGTTTATGATCGGATAGGGAATGCACCGGCTTCGTGTGGACGTGGCCTTAGAGAGCAGGTTGGCCTGTTCCTCAGGGACCATTATGGGATCAGTTTTATTCTCCCTTTATAGGATCCCTTTAGGATCAATCTTTGAAATGTGGCATTCATTATCACTTGCTGATGACTCTCAAATGTATTTACCATTGAAACGTAGGGATCAATTATCCATTCAATCTCTGTATGAATTGTTGGCTAACAATTTTCTCCAAGTGAATGAGAGTAATTGTAAGAGTTTATTTTATTTGGTGAAAGGGTTGTGTGAGGGATATCATTGACTGCCTGGGGTTGCTTCCACAGAAAAATCTTTCAAAAGTGCGAAAAATGTTGGTGTCATTTTTGATTCAGAGGTCAAATTAGATTGTCAAATTGATGTTGTCTTTTTTTTTTATCTTACATCCATATCCTAGTTGAAGTCTGTCCTTTCTTTTGAGGACATGGAAAAAGTTGTGCACGTCTTTGTATCATCTCGTTTGGATTATTGTAATGGGCCTGGGTGAGAGTCAGACCTCTCTCTCTCTCTCTTTCTATATCTCTCTCTCTTCTGCACTTTCAGTATTCAGCTGCTAGTTTTCTAATGGTACTAAAAAGAGAGAGCACATATTACTCTTGTGCTTATCAAATTATTTTCTATACGATTCAGGATTCCTTACAAAAGTACTGTTATATGTTTTTAAATTTTGCATTGTTTAGCACCAGAGTATGTTTCTGATCTAAGCAGTCTGCATCAATCCAGTGGGTCTCTGCCTTCAAATGATCAATTTCATCTGATGGTTCAAAACCAGCAATTGTTACTCCCTCGTTGCTGAGAAATATAGTATAGTGATGCAAATAATTTAGAGTAAAATTTAAGACTATGAGTGATTAACCTTCTGTAATGTATTTTTTAAAGTTGATAATGATTATTTTTAGTATATAGTATTTATAACGGATACTCTGTCGCTTCTCTCTGTGTCGCTTGATAATTTCATCAATGGGAGCCAGTCAGACCCTCTGCTGAGTAGGACATCCCATTGGAGATCTCTTAAACCCAGAGACAGGAGGGCTGTTGCACTGTAATCCTCTCAACTACAATTATTCTCTTCCTCCACTGCAGGTTATAATTAGTTAATCTAACCTTCTTCCTAAATAAGACCCACATATGTGATTGACAGCTATAACACATCTTTATTTTCTTGACTAATTAGTTCACATTAACAAAATAATGTCCTTCTTGCCATTACAATGGTGATATTGGAGAAACCAGGTCTGCATGTGAATATGGAAACACTGTTTAGTCAAATGTTATTTTGAGTGCATTATCATGGTCTAGTGTGTATGTATTTGTCAGTGTGTGTATGATAATATTGGGCAGTAGTTGAACATTTATTGAAGCACACAGAGTGTCTGAATATTCTGCTTCCTCTAACTGTGCTTTGGGGGATGTTTGGGATTAAAGGTGCTTATAGCTGACCACATGTCCACCCACACACTATTTCCAATGACCAGGAAGTGACCAGTTCACACTTGGATATGTGTACATAGAAATAGACCAACGTGGTGTATTTGGTATTAGGATGCACAGTGAACACAACATAGACATTTTATCTTCCATTGAAATGTTTGGTACTCAGTTTTATTGATCTGCTATAATTAAGCTCAGTGTTTATTTTATTTATTATTTGGCCAGGCAAAACAACATTAAATTGATCAAAAGTGACCGTAAGGACTTTTAGAACGCTAAAAAGATTTTATTTAAAAAAAAAACTGTTCTTTTGAAGTTGTTTCTTTTTTCCACAAAAATATTAAACTGTTCACTCAAAAGTTGTTTTACCGGCATTTCTAAATTGTTTTAGAGTTAATGGAAATGTCCAAAATCTGACTGGAGAATGTATTGGTAATTTTCTGTCAGTACATTTTTACAACATTTTCCAATAAGAAATGTTTCTTGAACAGTGAATTAGCATATTAAAATTAATTCTGAAGAATTATGGGACACTGAAGACTAGAGTAACGATTCCATCACAGGAATTTATTAATTCAATTTTAAAATATGTTAAAAAAAGATTAAAGTTTCAGTCTAGAACAGCAATTTGTTATATTTATATATATATATATATTTTTTATTTTTTTATTTTAACTTTTATTTATTTAGCAGACACTTTTATCCAAAGTGACTTACAATTTGAGGAGTACAGAAAGCTTCCTGAAGATACAAAGTACATAAGAGTGCTTACAAAACAAAGTTTCGAACATTTCATACACAAGTTAAACAAGCAAGGGGGATAGAGGAGGCTAGAGTTTTTGTGTGTGTGTGTGTCATGTTAGCTGCTCAAGGAAGAGATGTGTTTTCAGTAGTCTTTTAAAAATTGACAAGGAATCTGCATTCCGTATGAGGGCAGGGAGATCGTTCCACCAGCAAGGAGTGGTGAATGAAAGTCTTTTGCCTCTCTGTAATGGAACCACGAGTCATTACTCGTTGATCGATCGAAAGTTTCTGGTAGGTTTGTAGATTCGTAGAAGTGAGTGGAAGTATGATGGTGCTGAGCTTGTGTAAGTTCTGTATGCAAGAGTCAGTGCTTTGAATGTAATGCATGCTGTAAGTGGGAGCCAGTGTTGTGAGATGTAGATGGTGTGACAGTCCTTTTGGGTTCTGCTGCCCTTGAGCGGGTTGCACTGGGGAAATCGCCCCCTCTGAGGAGGGCTTTTAGAGTAGTCACTCCAGGCACCCCCTGCAAGAACCTGCAGGGCCCTGGAGTGAGTGTTCAAACTACACCACTATTTTGGGTGAGGCGCTTGCGAGTTGAGCCAGGTCATGCATGTTTCAGGCAGTATCCCACATACAGGATATCCCAGGACCCTGGAGTGGACACTCGTGTTATTCCAGAGGCCAGCCTCGAGAAGCTGGAACCCTCAGTAGATTTCATGGTTGCGTGGACACATCTGCCATATATTTTTCAATGGGTCCTGCACAGTAGGAGTTCCACCAATGCTGGTGGACTCAGAGCAGGCTCTGGTTTTGACCAGTCACTCACTGAGTAATTGAGAAGGGTTTTTCCCAAGGGGAAACTCATGTTTCTTTGGACACTTTGCTACCCATGGTATCCCGAGGGAGCCAAGGCACACAGGTCTGAGGCAAGCCATAAATATCCTTTCTATGGACTGGGTTGCGTTGATAGCATGGATGGCTCTGTGCGCTTCGCTACCTTCCTTCTTCCATGGAGAGAAAGGCTTGTGACGCGCAGATTAGGGTGTTTTAGGCCCTCCTCTGGGGGTTACCTCCCTAGGCATCCTAAGGGACTTGGTCTCGTCGTCAGCACGGATAGTTCTGTGTGCTTCGGTGCTTTACGTTTGTGGTTAGGTACACCTGTTTGGGATATGCACATGTTAAGGTGTGTTCGGCTACTTCGTGTGGAGGCCTCCTCCTTAAAGCTTAGTAAGTGAATCAGTGTCATTGTCAGTACGGATCTCTCCATGCGCCTCGACATCATTCTTTCCTGAGAAGAAAGTATGCTTGGCATACTTTGGTCCGCTGTGGCGGCGTTGGTATCTCGCTCCCATTGTGTTGTTGATGCAGCTCAAGTTCCCTAGAAAGGGAACAAGGGTTACATGCGTAACCTGAGACGTTTTCTTTTTGTTCATAATTTTTAAATGCAGTTTGTAGCAGAAATATTTTAAAGCTCAGAGTACATTTTGCAATCAAATTAATGTAGTAAATTTTGTGTCCTTCATTCGTTTGTGTCCTTTTATTAAGAAAAACAAAAACAAATGATTTGAGACATTTTCATTGCACTCCTAAAGTTCTTTATGGACTCCAGAAATGTTCAAATTGGGAGCAGATGTGCTGTTTGTAGAAAAAAGAGAAAAAAGTAAGTGTTAAGCTCTTGTCACAGGGGGCATGTTGCTGGGAAGCGCAGGTATGGATAAATGGAGTAGTACAACGTACGTCAACAAAGGGAAGGGAAATGTGAGGGAAATGACAGCGTAGTACATGGGTGGAGACACAACATGACTATGACAGCCCTACTCTGGTGACATATTTCTCCGTTCTTTGTTAGTCTCTCAGGGCTTCCATTATGGGATCTATCTCAAAACATCAGTTGTTAATCAGACTAAATTAATTTACCCAAATTAATTCCTGGTGCTTTGTTGAGTCTGGTCTAATCCTACTATCTGTGGAGGATCAAGTGGTGAAATACATTTTCAAATAACAAAAGTGTTATTTCACAAATTTTGAATTATATATGTTGGGAGCAACATTTATGGTTTTGTGAATTTTAAATGTTTTTTTTTTTTTGTGCATTATTTATTTATTTATTTTTGGTTGAGGGTCTCATGAAAAATGACATGATAAAATTCTCCAGAGGTATGTGAAAGGCTCGTAGGGTAATCAGAGAATGTTAAGTGGCTCAGTCTACCGTAATCACTTCCTGATGAGAAAGCGAGAGCAGACATAAGGGTCCTGCATGTGATGCTACTTATCTGAGTAGCAAGTCATTGATGATTCTGTCACCTTGTTAACACTGAGAGGTGCATAATCACATATTGAATAACAAGATAAATGTTTATCTTAATGTGTGCTGGAAAATGTAACTAAAGTTATATCTGAAGAGGATGATTGAAAACTGAGGCAGTCCTGAATGACTATTCACAGAATCATTAGGATGTGGACGTACTCCATGATGTGGGAAAATCAGTTTGATGACATTAGTAGTTGTGCTCTGGTGAGGTTGGGTATCAGTTACTGTCAGGAAGTCAGTAGGAGATGGCAGGGGAGGCAGTCAAGTGAAAGAACAATGGCTGTTCTGAATAAAACTCTTTTGTGCCTCAAACAAAAGACAAGAGCCACTCATCACAGGCATGTGACGCCTCAAATGTGTTTAATCACTGTTGTGCTCATCACTGCTGGACTAATGTGAAATACACAGCAGTGATATCCAGCATTTGACTTTGCTTTGCACACTTGAGTGTGAACTTCTTGAACTTCTGACCAATAGAAGTGTTGTAGGGACAAACAATATCATTAGAGACATAAATCCATTTTTTGAGAACTATTATAAATAAAACTATAATAAACCTATATTGAGTTATTGCAAGTTTAAGTGCTACTCGGTGCTTCCATTTATTAGATTGTTTAAAAAAAAACTTTTTATTTTAATTATTTTTAGTTGCCGTGACACTGCTACTTGGACCAAAAGTGTGCATCCCAATCGGAAGTTGTCTTGAAATCTTCTTTTGTTTCTTGATAAGTGGCAAGAAGTGTGTTTCTGCCAAGCATCTGTTGCTAGGAGAAATTACATAAGACAGCCTCGTAATACACAATCTAATCATGGCTTGTAAATGTGCTCACACAGAGCAAGACTGTTAGGTTTACAGCTTAATTTTTTTTTAAATATTAATGTACATTAAAATGATTACTTGAATAGTAAGTACTTAATTATTGTTAGTAATTATATTTGTTTAACTTCCAAACATGCATTTATTTAAGTTACAGTGGGTAAGGAAAGTATTCAGACACACTTAAATTGTTCACTCTGTTATATTACTGCCATTTGCTAAAATTATTTGAGTTCATTTTCTTTCCTCATTAATGTACACACAGCACCCCATATTGGCAGAAAAACACTGAATTGCAGATTTATTAAAAAGAAAAACTGACATATCTAATTGCCATAAGTTTCAGACCCTTTGCTGTGACACTCATATATTTAACTCAGGTGCTGTACATTTCTTCTGATCATCCTTGAGAGGGTTCTACACCTTCATTTGATTCCAGCTGTGTTTGATTATACTGATTGGACTTGATTAGGAAAGCCACACACCTGTCTATATAAGACCTTACAGCTTATAGTGGAAGTCAGAGCAAATGAGAATCATGAGGACAAAGGAACTGCCCGAAGAGCTCAGAGACAGAATTGTGGCAAGGCACAGATCTGGCCAAGGTTACAAAAAAATTCAGCTGCACCTAAGGCTCCTAAGAGCACAGTGGCCTATAATAATCCTTAAATGGAAGACGTTTGGCACAACCAGAACCCTTCTATCGGGGAAGAAGAGCCTTGGTGAGAGATGTAAAGAAGAACCTAAAGATCACTGTGGCTGAGCTCCAGAGATGCAGTAGAGAGATGGGAGAAAGTTGTAGAAAGTCAACCATCACTGCAGCCCTCCACCAGTCACTTTATGGCAGAGTGGCCCAACGGAAGCCTCTCCTCAGTGCAAGCCTGCATGAAGTTCACTTAAAAATACCTGAAGGACTCCAAGATGGTGATAAATAAGATTCTCTGGTCTGATGAGACCAAGATAGAACTTTTTGGCATTAATTAGAAGCGGTATTTGTGGAGAATAACAGGAACTGCTCATCACCTATCCAATACAGTCTCAACAGTGAAGTATGTTGGTGGCAGCATCATGCTGTGGCGGTGCTTTTCAGCTGTAGGAACAGGACATCTGGTTGCAATCGAGGGCCGAAAGTTTACCTTCCATCAAGACAATGACCCTAAGCATATAGCTAAAATAACGAAGGTGTGGCTTCACAACAACTCCGTTACTGTTCTTGAATGGCCCAGCCAGAGCCCTGACTTAAACCCAATTGAGCATCTCTGGAGAGACCTAAAAATGGCTGTCCACCAACGTTTACCATCCAACCTCAGCCACCGGAGGTCTCACTCTCTTGAGTGCTAGCATTTAGTATTGGATTACAATTCCCTAGAGCCTACATACCTGGACTGATTATTGCACACCTTTTACTCATCACTCAAACTATTTAAATCCCTTTTCTGTGATCACTTGTTGCAAAGGTTACAATTGAGTGTTATTATTCCCTATGTTGTTCTGCTTGTGTTTGACTCTGCTGTGGAGTACTTTGTACGACTTTTGTTTGTCTGGACTATTGTTCTTGTTGTTTACTGCCTGCACTGATTCACTGCCTGTTATGACCACGTTTACTGTTACTTACTTACTTTACTGTTTACTTACTTTGCTATAATAAACCACATATGGATCCCATTCAGCCTGAGTCTGTGTAACAATTATGAGTTGCATGTGTAAATGAACAGTGCCACTCTTCATTCTGAAACTCTTCATTCTGTTTTTTTAGTTCTCACATTAAATCAAAGTCTTTGATTTGATAATAGCAGTTTTAAAAGATAGACTGTTATTTCAGTTTTATCTAAATTAATTGTATAGCCGCATTTTTATATTTTAATGTTACTTTTTATTGAAGGTTTTGCTTATCAATTCATCAACCCTGCATTTGGGAAAAGCTCTGCTGTCAAATCTTTGTCTGCTTGTAACTGCCTCAACACCACAATTCACAAACCTGTGAGCATTGTTTTTCTGGTTTGTTCATAGCACAAGAATGTCATTGAATACTTGCTCTCAGATGAAGTGAGAGGAATGTGGGTTGGGATACTGCTGTTTGCATGTGGGATGTTGCACAGTATTGCTAGTGAGAATGGGACTCTCCAGCATGAAGTGGCAGCTAGGCTAAGTCCCTTTTTGGGCCCTGGGCATACTACCCCCTCACTTTTCCCATAAGCCCCTAGTGCATGGACAAAGTACCCTTTGTGTGGGTCGTAACTCTTGGCGAGAGAACCCACAGCTTAGAAACTTTGTTTGAACGATGTGATTTTCGTTTCTATCTGTCCATTACGCTCTCTCCCATACTGAACTCACCCATGCCTCTTTCTCTCTCTCCTTCACTTGTTCCTTCTGTCCTGGCCCTGCTGAACAACACAACATGAAGAGAGTGCCCACTGAGGCTTAGTGCTTGGTATCCATAGCAGAGTTCTCTGTATGCAACGCAGGGTCACTTTGTGTGTGGACTTTTTAGAACAGAATTGGCCCAATGGGTTAAACAGTACTGCTTAGTCACTTCCTGTAAACGTAGCATAAAATAAAATTAATAAATGTTGTGAAATTTGTACTTTTAAATATTTTAAATAATGAAGAATGAATGTATTGCAATTTTTCCATACATAAACATTCAACTTTTAAAGGTTTAGGGTTGGTAATTTAAAAAAAGAAAAAGATTTTGCATAGTCTCTTATCTGCACCAAAGCTGCATTTATTTGATCAAAAATACAGAAACAATATTACAACTTGAAATAACTGATTTCTAAATGTAATTTATTCCTGTGATTAAAAACTAAATTTTCAGCATTAAATTCTTGAACTCGTGGCAGACTATCAAGGCAAAATTTCTCTTCATTATCTGTCACATTTTTATATTCTCACTTGCAGTGTTTTGATTTGTAAACACATGATAGTGTTCAATATGAACAAAGGTGTTGTAGATGATGTTATCTAAATGTTGGAATTCCTAGTGTTTTTTGGCTAGTGTAGTTATACAGTATCTTCAGATTCTGTTATCGTTTTTTCCAGGTGCTGATAACATCTCTGTCCTTGTCTTTTACCATGTCAGAAGCAGTAAAAGTTGAGGAAAAAGTAGTCTTATATCCAGCTATTCTATGCAATCAGATATTGTAGTTAATCATCTTTTCAAAGAATCACAAGTGTTTTATGGATAGTAATCCAGTCGGGAGATTTCGTCAGAAATCAGACTGGCTCAGTGCAGAACTATACAATCACATTATTCATTTACTTAAACAGCATTGTATCCATGATGTTAATGTTGATGTTATCAACATTAGAAGATGCCAGTTCAAGCCAATGACATCAACAATAGACGTTGAATCAGAGAACAGTATACGAAATGCCTGTTTGACAGTTCATTCGCTCTGAACTAGTGGTGCATACGTCACTTATACCAATTTTTAACATGGAAAGGTATTAAAGAATAATCAACACAACCTTTTGCCTTTTGCCACAAATCTGATTAAAATGTCCAGTTGCAAAATGTGTAAAATTCAGTTGTTGTTGTTATACTTTTTAGTGTTTGTTAGCATTTTAAGATGCACTTCCTGGGGTAACATTTACTGTGCATGTGTAGAATTAAATACATCTATTAATATTGTTTTTATATATATGTAATATTATATATGTAAAATATATGTAATATTACTGAATCAGATTGATGGAATTGGGCTAAACCAATTAAAATACAATTCACTTTTATAATGAATTTCACTCTGCCAGTTTTGATGATGAGGCTTTAATGATGAACTCAAGTTAGAAAATGGGTTTTATTTAGATTGAACATTACTGTTTACTCTTTTCCACAAGAACTAATAAATATTCAAATTAGAAAACAAGAGAGAAGGAAAGCAAGGCCCTCTTGTGAAGAATGAACAGTTTGTGAAACATTTCCTAATTGTTAATGAGGGGCTCAGGGCAAGGTGCCAAAGTTGGAGGGCCAATGGCGAGGGGGTACAGCCAGAGCAGCCGATGGGCGGGCTGTTGCTCTGGGGTGACAAGTGGGACCCCTTTTAAACTACCTAGGTGTCACTGTGTTGGAGTGGGGTATACAGAACAGAAGATAACACGGAGGGGCTCTAATGACAGTCTGAGTGTTGCTTGTCTGAGTGGGGTCTTGTGTTTTTGACCTCCCTCCCTTTGCCATCCTCACCAACTTTGATCTTGTTCTGGAGAACAAAAGTGTTTTTAAAGAGGATTTTCGGATGGATGCGTCAGATAATAACCCGGAGAACATGTCTGAGAACAATAATGCGGAAAAGACTGAAGATGGAGATGAGGTGAAGACTGAATCTGAGTCCAATCAGGATGTGGACATAGATTCAGACCTAGATGTGGTCATGATTCCTCCTCCACCTGAGCAAACTCCCTCTGGAGAAAAATTGGAGATCATGCCTAATGGCATAAGTGATGATGGCAAGCCGGAAATATACAGGAATGTACCTTCGCATATGACCCGAAGTATTTTTCCTGTTGCAGTTTCACCTGCTGCTGAGCGTATTCGATTCATGCTGGGAGAGGACGATGACAGTCCAGCGCCCCCTCAGCTCTTCACAGAGTTGGACGAGCTACTGTCTGTTGATGGCCAGGAGATGGAGTGGAAGGAAACTGCCAGGTAAGAGCCTCGTGGCTTGACTGGGACTAAGCCAGTTTTAGTCCCTGAATATTTATTTGTTTCTAATTAATATTATTTCATCTCAAGTTTTGAATATAGAGTTTGCAGAAAAATCTATATACGGTATATGCTTTTTAAAACTGTATTTACATATTTAGTTTGATCTACGCTACCTTTCAAATTGTTGAGGTCATTAAGAGTCCAGATCCCAAGCCTTTGAACTGTAGTGTATTTTCAGGAAATATGGACAAAATTTGACACTTTGTGTTTGATTATTTTAGATTAAGATTATTTTGATTACTTTTGCAGACAGTTATACAGGCACCATACAATGCATCAAAAGAACATTTAAGTGTACTGGCTCATTGCCAATGACTGCTTGGTGCCAATATCTGAAAACATTTTAAATGCTTGATGTTTAAAGGGATGCTTCTCGCCTGATTTATTTTTAGGGAATGGTGTGAAGCAATTTAGAATTGTTACTTATATGCTTTTAGTTGATATTCAAGTATTTAATAGACATTGTTACTTTAAATCCCTGTGATTGTGAGTTCTTTTGAGCAGTCAACTTGGTCTCTGATGAACGACGAGTCTTGCATGCAGCACACATTCATTATAGAGCTGGTCTGCTCTTGAATGGGTTTAATCATTCAATGAGAGAGGCAGTTTCATGTTAAATTGAGTAGCACTCCAGGTGGTCTCCAATCAGTGGCACTGTCATCATTATCACATGCCACAGTGGACATTTAACAGATCACTATGAATGAGTACAGGATTAATTACTGCTGATCTTTTCATTTTCAATCAAGATTTTATTTGAGATGTTTTGATTTTATTTGATGATTTTATTTGTTTTAGAGATGAGATCACAGCCTGTTTGTGTATTGAAGGATTAGAGATTTTGTATGTAAGCCTTTCAAGCAGGGTCATCAATTTGAATATACAAAGTTTTACAGGGGGAAAGATGGGAATTGAATATGAGGGCTGATGTAGACTCTAGTCTGATGTTCTGAGACAGGAATTTATCTCTGATACAGTAGATTTAAGAATGTTCTGTATATAATGGATTTACAGACATACACTAACGTTCAAAGGTTTGGGGTCAATTCTCTTTATTTTTTATTAATATTGTTATTCAGCAAGGATGCATTAAATTGAATCCCGTCCTTTTGAACTTTCTATTCAACAAAGAATCCTGAAAAATGCCTCTGGATCTCATTTTTCCACAAAAAAAAGATCTTATCTCGATCTTGGTTAACTCGCCAACCCTATTATGTCAAAGTTTTTGAAGTGGAACCACCAAACTCCCTCATTGTCTAAGCATTTTCTTATTGGTCATATCGATTCTTTTATGTCGCCGAACCCTAATATCTCGAGCGCAAAAGAGGGACTAATTCGCCACTTAACATGGGTTATCTCGATCCTGTGACTAAAGATGGTACCTAGTTCACTGCACATTGCACGTCATGCCATGACCATTTTTGGTCTTTCTGGTCCTTCCGGCCACTTTACATTTGCCCAGTCAGATTGTGATTTTACAGCGATAGGTCGCTTTAGTTTGTGATATACACAATGTTTCATTGATTTTTTTTATTTTTATGGGATGAATGCTGGTGTTCAAGAGTGATTACGAAATTACACAATGCAGATTACACACCTACAGAGGCGCAGGAGTTCCCAGATTACATTGACATCGACAAAGACGTTGTTACTGATAGAAGCATTTGTTTTCAAGCTGACCGTTAAAGGCAAAACGCAACAAAGCATTTTAGACTTTAAAGAAACCATAGAAACCACGTGTACAATACTATTCAGAACTGTGTCAGAGCAAAATGACTGTTATGAGCGAATGTGTTTATCCGTTTATGTGACTGTTTATGCTGTGAGCGAAATTGTGTTTGCAATATTGGAGAATATAATTAAAGGATTGTATCGAGAATCGAAGGTGTTTTTTATTGTATACTGGTAAATCTCTGCTGTTAGTTGGTGCACATGTGCCTTTTGTTGTTAGTAAACATATACAGTGTATGTATATTTTTATAGCATGCTGATCGCGTCATCAAACAAATCGCCATATTGACTTTTGGTTATCTCGATCCTCGGTTATCTCAACGCTTTTTTGCAACCGCCGAGGTCGTCGACATAACTGGATTCCACTGTATTATCAAGCAAAAGTAATATTAAGAATTAGCAACTGCTTTCAAGTGTGATGATAATAATAATAATTTTTTCTTGAGCACCATTATAATTTTCAATCAATAATCAGTTAACATGCCCATTGCACTTTTATACAGAAATGTTCACATGAGACTTGATTTGAGCTTCAGTACCTTCAAGTTTCTATTGTTTCTTTTAAGGTGGATAAAGTTTGAAGAGAAAGTGGAAAAAGGTGGGGAGCGATGGAGTAAACCACATGTGGCCACTCTTTCCCTACATAGTCTCTTTGAACTTAGGACATGTATAGAGAAGGGCACCATCATGCTGGACCTAGAAGTCTCCACTCTGCCAGGGGTCATTGGTAAGCTGTTCTTCTTTTTTGGGCTTTGACTGTCCTGATTAGTCTAAGAATGATCTACTAACCTCAGTTGTTTTGGATGCTCTGATTACAAACATAAAGTCTCTATGGCACTCAAATACCCTTTTTCCACCAAAATGGTGCTGATGCTCAGCAGAGGGATCTGTGAACTCAAACTGAGTAACCCACTGATTTAAGAGCCGAACAATGACATAACTGACAATGTAATCACCTTTAAAGTTGGGTATCACCTTATTATGCCCCTTTTTACAAAATATAATAGTCTGAGGTTTCCCCTGAATATGTCTGTGAATTTTTAGCTCAAAATACCCCACGGATCATTTATTATGTCACGTTGTAAATACGCATTTTGAGTGGAAGGAAAAACATGCTGCTTTCATGCATGTATCTTTAGATTCAAATGAGCTACTTCTCCCAACCTCACTTTCCAAAAGAGAAAGCTTGTGCCTCGGTCCATTGCAGTTAAACATTGCAGTTTATCATCATGAACGTTTAGAATCTGCATGCGTTTTAAAGCCATATCAGTCTAAACTTAATATGTGGTTTTCTGAGTACATATCCTAAACACGTACGCAGAAAGCTGGATGTCAGACAGAGCGTCCTGTGAGTATTAAACTAAGTTTTATGTATTCAAAATTGTGCTTAATTGTACTTTTGTATCAGCAGGTTTTATAAGGCATCATTGAGTGCATCAAGAATGCAGAATGGTTTCATCTAAGGTGCCAGCAATGGCACCCTGTCAGTGAACAAAGGGCAAAAGAAAGATTATAAAGATAACACAAGATCAGATTAGATTCATGAGACAAAAGCTTTTCCAAATGTACTGTACGGACTGAGATATAGCACTTGTGATATGCATTCATTGTCAAGGCCAACACAGCCCATCTATTTATTCAGTTTTGAAATGCTCACATGTCAGGATGTATTCATAGCTCCGTTTAATACACTCCTCTTTCAACCTCCGTTGCAACTCTGGGTTCAAATGCACGGGTGGTTGCATCCATTCAGGATGACCATTTATTTTATATTGAATTCAGACAGAGCGTGAGGAAGATCAGGCTGAAACATTTGTGGCTGTTAAACTACTCTAGTGCAATATAAGCTAAAGACGTGAATCTGTTGATTATTTCATAAGAGATTCCATAGAGGATTGATTGAAAAATGTGTAATTTACTGTAGCTGTCTAGATTTTAGATGGCTGGTTAGAGATTGTATCCACTGCCACCATTCAAATGAGATTTATTATTTCATATTCTTGAGTCATATATACATATCTCTTAGTTAGAGCATGGTGTCAAGTCCTATTATCAATTTTCAGTAAATCTTAAGTTTAGCTGAGTTAAGTTCAGTCAACCTCACAGAACGCCTTTTGATCTAAAAATGAATTGAAGGTTCAGCCATTAAGGGCCAAACCATTCACAAAAAGGGCCTGAGGGCCCAGGCCTCGTGTCTTTGGCCCTATTTTATAAAAATAGACGCTTACAGGAACCACCAGACAGTCTTTTTTATATGCACAAGCCACTGTCTCATTAGATGTCCACTTCTAAAGGCTAAGCATAGAATCGCTTCACTGACACTGACTTCAAGTTCCTTCAGAGGGTTCAATTTCAATTTCTATTTAAAAGCTTTAAGAACGATGTTGTGTAAAGTTGATATTTAAATATAAGATTGCTCAGTTGTGTTGAGGATGTAATGAGCTCCTCAAAATCAGAAGAAGTGAAATAACCAATAGGTATGTCTCTTCTTACCCCCATTTTGCCTTAGACCTCACGGTCTAACTGTCTCTGTTTGCTCTTCACTCTGTTTCTTTCAGAAATGATTACTGACAGTCAGATTGAGAATGGTCTCTTGAAAGCTGACCTGAAAGATAAGGTCATGTATACCTTGCTGAGGAAGCATCGCCACCAGACCAAGAAGTCCAATCTTCGCTCTTTAGCTGACATTGGCAAGACGGTCTCCAGTGCAAGTAGGCTGTTTTCCACCCCAGAAAATGGTAATATGGGTGGCAGTTTGGTGCAGTTATTTTTAAACCTCCCTTTTCTTTTTAAGCTATTGAGATCTTTTTTACTTTTTTTAATTATTCTTTTTGATATATTTTGTGGAGTGTTTTTCTCCTACACTTTTAAAAATATAATTAGTTAACATATGCCTTTTTTATTTATTTTTTCTCTTGTTATTCACAAATATAACTGAAGACTTTATTTTGAAGATATGCATCACAACCTTTTACAAATTTGATAGCATCTATCACAGTTTTCAAGCATTCAATAGGCATGTTTCTAGTGAATGCTTTGCTGATTCGATTGAGTAGTTGACTCTGTATGTTTTAAAGACTCCATGAAATCAAAATTATGATGTATGCTACCATTCATCAGTTTTTTTGTTTTTTTTTATTTGAAAGAAATTCAAACTTTCATTCAGCAAGGATGCATTTATATGATCCAAAGCAACAATAAGTTGTTTATAAATAATTATAACAATACGAATTATATTATTATTTATTATAAAATATTTATATTTTGAATAAATGCTGTTCTCTTATATTGATTATATTCATCAAATAATCATCACATAAAATAAAATCATCACGGTTTCCACAAAATATATATTTTTCAACATTGATAATGATTTCTGAAGGATCATGTGACACTGAAGACTGGAATAATAGCTGCTGAAAATAACTGTTCTTTATCACATTATAAATTACATTTTAAAATATTAAAATTATATTAAATTGTAATAATGTTTCACAATATTACTGTTTTTATTTTACTGTTTGTCAAACAAATGCAGCCTTGGTGAGTATGATATACCACTTTTATAAACTTTAAAAATCTTACTGAAACAAAACATTTGAACTGTAGTGTATTTTCTATTATAATAGGAGGTTTGGGTATAACGCATTAAGAGGATTGTGTCTTTTTTTAATAACTGTAGGCTTTAGTTGCAAATATACAGAGCTAGTAGACATGAAAAGAGTTCATGGGGTCTTTAAATATTGTTTTGTCTGTTTTGTCTCTGTCTGCAAATATAATAATATTCAGTTGCATTACATTAAGAATGTAAACCATTATGAACTGGTGAACTAATGAACTAATCTGACAAATAATCTAATGAATTAATCTGAGAGAGATAAGAAGAGACAACTCTTCAGATAAGGCCATAGTCAAGAGGATCATTCAATTTTGTCAGTTAAGACAAATTTATTAAAATGTTGATAAAAATGTACACAGACATCATGATTTGACTGAAGGTCACAAATGCTACAAATGCACAGGTTTATACCTTGACTCCTGTGCTTCATTGACCATTGGGCCTTTTGAATGTGACATATTATTCACTAGAACTTTTCTATTCCCTGAACAATCTTTGCTGTAACAGCGTATTTCTACCTTCTAATCACATCTTTCTTTTCTACCTTGTCTTTTTCTGAGTAATGTGTGAAATTTTACTCCAGTCTCACACAATCTTTGACAAAACTAGCTAAACTTTATACTTATAACCACTGGTATGACCTCTGTCACCTTAACATTCTTTCTTTTCACCCTTCTTGCCATCTTTTATCCTTTGGATGCTCTGCTGCACTTGTCACTAAAAGCACGTAATCCGCTTGAGAGTTCAGTGCCTTGTCTAGTGACTCGCACCTCTGAGGAGTTGTTGCGAGCCCCTGGAAGTCCAAGCATGGGATGGCCTAGTAAGTTCCAACTTACCAGTTGCCAATATGTGTATGTGTTCTCCTTCCCCATGTAGTGAGTGAAGTCCAAAGCATACTTAAGTTTTTATGTGTAAATTTGGATATGCGTAGTGTGCATGGTATGAATTTCATCATCAGCACAGTACAAATTATTTTTTGGTGGTGAAATTTACTCTCGCGCCGTTGTTTCATAGGCGAAAAATAAATAAATGAGATAGAACAACAAAAACCGCAAACTACTCAAGATGGAAACAAAAATAGATGGCCATGTTGACGATTGCTTGTATGAGAGGGTTAATAGAAACCCATAACTCAGGTTTATACGAGTATAAACCTCCAGAGAGAAACAGACTGGAGACCGGACAAAGATTAACTTTCTAGTGCGCATGAGTCGACCACCTGTGTTCACTTACAATATTAAACAGAGTATACTTTGAAAGACTAGCTTATGCAGTAATAAACTGGAGTATGCTTTGAGCTGAACATGTGATAGAATAGTATAGCATGATAGCTTAAAAGGGTCATATCACGACGTGTCAAATCTTCTTATTTCTTTTGAAGAGTTCATTGAACTCTTCCTTCAACACTGAGTTTTCTTAGCGATGCCATAGAAGATATATTTTTGGCTCCTTAAAGAACCTTTCAGTTAACGAACAAAGTTTTAAAGAACCTTTTTTAGTCTAAAGAACATTAATGCCTTAATAGCGATTCTCCCCACTCTAAAGAACCCATTGTGCAATGGAAAGGTTACATGGATAAAGGAACCATTGATGCCAATAAAGAACATTATTTTTTGCAGAGTGTATGAAATGACCCTTCTAGCATTTTTACTGTTACCAAAATGTTTTATTTGTTGTTGTGGTCATCTGTGTTTAGTCAGTTCTGTGATCATTATGTAATGGTTTGCCATATCCAGAATTGCCCATTATGGTGATCTTCACCCCTCTTAGATTGCAATGCCAAAGTCTTTTAATAATCACAATGGACTCATTTATGTGGAACTTTCCACTGGAGATCATCATATCATTGACAATCACCTTATCAAGATCACATATAAAGTAGAATTCATTCAAGGTGGATGTGAAATCTTCTTTTTTTTCTCACGTTAACACTCTCCTTTCTTTGTAAGTGCTTCATAAATCAAGATTTTTTTCACGGCTACTTTTATTTTCTTCTTTTGGCTGCATCAAACTGACATCTCAGTCATTATAGCAAAAGAATCCAGCTCAGTAATAGTGCTGGCAAGTTTTAAGTGACTGGGAATACTTCACTTTGCTTGTCCTGATCTCCTGAAAATGCTTTTCACTGCATGATGACAAAAACTTGGGCTGTGAAAGGTTAATAGTTAACTTTACAGTAGATCCCTTTCTCTCATGGCATATCACCTTTCCTAATTTATTTTAGTTTTAAAAGCATGAACTCAAGTAATTCAGAGACTATAAAATATGAATATTCTGTAGAGTTGTCAATCCCAATGGGTTTCTCTAACCTCTTTTAAACTTTGTTTTTAAAGTAATCAAACACTGTCATTTTTTAACCATTTTTTTCATAAATATTTCTCAGGTAGCCCAACCACTACACATCGCAACTTGACATCAAGCAGTTTGAACGATATTTCAGATAAGCCAGAGAAAGACCAGGTGAGTTAAATTTATATACCAGATGTCTTAAATAAATTCATATTCATCAAAGAATTTGGACAAAAATCTATCAAGGTTTCCACAAAAGTATGAAGCCGTGCAACAATTTTAGCATTGTAATATTAAGAAACAATGGTATCACTTTACAATAAGGTCTAATTTGTTAACATTAGTGTATTGAATAACATGAAGTGACAATTGACAATACATTTGTTACAGAATTTATTAATCTTTGTTAATGTTAGTTAATAAAATAATTGTTCATTGTTATTTCATGTTACTTCACTGTGTTACTTCACATTATATTTTAATGTTTGAGTATATGTAGCTAAGAATACATTTTGTAGAACTGCAGTTCATTTTGAATTGTAATAGTATTTCTCAATATTACTTATAACTAATGACTATTTCTAATCAAATAAATGCAGACTTGCTTAGCATAAGAGACAGGTTTCAACCATTAAATAATATAAAGAAATATTTGTGTACTCAAATATAAAAATGAACAGAATTTTTGGTATCTGTAATTAACGGTAATGTGGATTGCCAAACATATGTGCACATAAACAGTCAATATTATTATTATTATTATTTTTTTAATAAATTGTTTTCCTTATAATAAAATATAATAGGACAGAACAGAAGTAGTGGAGCATGAACCACAAGGACATAGCTGGTGGGAATTACATTCCTCATGGGAAGTTCTTGACCTCTCATTGAGGGAGCACCAAGAGGTCATAAGGGTGGTGTCAATCTGTGACAAACCGTAAAAATTAACTAATTTCACAGAAGTTCACCTTAGAGGAATTGCAGAACCTTTCCTTTTTACGTGGGAATCCATCCCTTCTTGCTAGACACAGCATTATGTGAAATAGCTGGCAGATTTTTGACTGTTTCTGTGCTTTGTGCAGAAAGTACTAGTGCGAATGTGATTACTGGAAGGCCTCTGATGTTGACAGGCTTTGAGGAGATGCCCCTTGCCCCTTGTCCCTTGTGGCAGAGTGGGGGATTGAGAGGCCGCTTGTGTGAGGTGGCCCAGAGACATGGACAGATTGCGATTGTAAGCACAGATTGAGGGGTGGCTCGGCTTTGTGTCCTGCTCTCTGGTTTGTCACACTTTAGCTTTTTTTTGTTGATGACGTCATTCCTGCTTTCTGAGATTAGACATTCACAGAATCTGGAATTGAATGGTTAGAAAGAAAATTAAGTATTTTTGAGTGATTTAGTATGTTGGTTTAGAGCAAACAATCATTTCTCCCCTTCCCTTTTACAGTATGCGTGAAAAACCCCACAATAGTTATATGAATCAATCAATCAAATTTATTTATATAGCGCCTTACAACAGCCAAAAGGTGCACAAGGCGCTTTCCAAAAAAAACAAACATCAAACGACAACATAAAGAAAACAAAGTAAAGAAATGAGATCAGAATCAAGTCCAATGCTATGTGTTAAAAACTTGATTAAAACAAATGGGTTTTCAGGTGTGCTTTGAAAACACGCAGCACCGTGATGCTTCGGAGGTGCACAGGGAGTGCATTCCACAACTTTGGTCCCTGAACACTAAATGACCGGCCTCCAAACTTTTTATATCTGTATGTTGGAGTCACCAGAGAAATGCGATCAGAGGAGCGGAGTGTTCTGGCTGGCTGATAGACTTTTACTAAGTCAGTGAGGTATACTGGGGCCAAACCATGAATGGCCTTGAACACAAACAACAGGACTTTATACTCCACCCTAAACTGCACTGGGAGCCAGTGAAGCGAGCGGAGGACAGGGGTGATGTGTGACCTTTTCGATGTGTTAGAAAGAAGACGTAGGGCTGCGTTTTGCACCAGTTGAAAGGTGACTGATGAGTGATGCGTTTAGTCCAGTGTAGAGGGCATTACAGTAGTCGATTCTCGAACTGATGAAGGCATGAATTGCTTTTTCAAGCAATATATATTATATAAACTGAAGCTTAACTTAAGCTTAATGTAATTTCATTAAGACTTTTTTTCTGTAATGTAGGACTAGAGTACCTTGATTTTTCTCTTCAGAAAGAGTGCCCCCCTAAGGAAGTACCATGAACTTTTTTAGTCTTTCAAGTCTTGGCAAATGTGATAGGCATAAGACAAATACAGTATGAAAAAAGCAACACTATTCAAATTGTAAAGCATTTATTGAAAGATGTATATGCAGAGATTTTGGTTGCATCCATCCAACAGTAATTCATCTGCTCCATGGCTTGACTAAACAAAATGCAGGCTGTCAGACCCTGTTTACAGACTGATATAAAAAATCATTGCTTGCTCTAGCCGTGGAAGTAATCTTATATCAGAGATGATGCTAAGCCGTTCCACATCGCAAACTAACTGCCAGAGAGCTGGACAGCTTCAGTAGAAATGTAATATTTGATTTAAATGGAAATTGATTGGGATGTGTGATGTGTTGAAAGGTCGGAAGTTACCGTTAATAAAATTGTGATGCATATAATGAAAAAAATGTTCAAGACTCTTTTTACCGCTTTTTATGTTGTTTTATGTTGTCATGTTATGCAACATGACCATATGCCAACCCTTCTTTGACACCTACATTTTACACTGAATGAAGCTCAGAGGTAAACATCCATATAAGTCTGAGAAAAACACTGTGTCACACTTAAGGTGTGTTCTAATACCTTAATCATCCCTTTACGCTCCTCTGGTAATGCTATCTATAATCTGGCCTCCAGTTAACACCAGTGACATCACTCATCTCCATCTATGGCTGTTGCTTCCTCACTTGTTTTTGTTTCATTCATGGTTAAGATAATTTTTTATTACTAGTATAGCTGTCTTTCTTTAGTTTTTAGTGTACATGGAGGAGGCATTAAAATCACTTAAAAGTTTCATGAAGTGTTTCATATGACTTGTGCACTATATTAATTATTATGAAGTCTTATTATATCTTAGTTTAATGAGCATAGTTAGTTTTTAGTTTAACTCAACCGTAGTTAGTTTATGAACCAAAAATTAAGTTGTCTTTTTTTTTTCCGAAAATTATTCACTCCAGTGCGCCAAACTCAATAAAAAAGTTTTACAGAATTTACATTTATTTATCATAGCAAAAAAATAAAACAATCTTTCAGTACATCTCTATGTACAAATAAAAGTATTAGCTTCCTCAACTAGCTATTGTCAGGAATGAAAGGTGCAGACTCAAAGCTTGAAACCACACTTTTTTCCCCCAAAATGATCAAAAGAAGTTCATTAAATAAGTATGAAAATAAGTATGCCTTGCTTTCTTTAAAGCAAGACACATGGTCATCCCATTAATTTATTTTAATGCAGTTGTTAATACATCAGGATGTGCACTTATTTTATCTGATAGCTGTAGTGCAATGATATCCAGTGCTAGGGTGGTTTTGTTATGGTGCAATGGAATAAAAACATTAAAAAACACTTTTTTTGATCTGTGGTGCTGCTGTAAGTGAGAGGTCTGTCTTGTTATATGTTTTGTCAATTGTTAACTAAATTGCTTACTTTGCCTGTTAAATAAGATTTTCAGGAGGGAATGATTTTATGTATTGGCAGTATATTGGCGAAGTAGTTTATCAATGACTGACTGACACTGGAACCTCATCTTCAGGTTATCAGCAAAGCTGTCAAATCTGATTTTTGAGCTTCCTAATTAACCTCAATATATTTCTGCTGTTCTCGCTAGTCTTAATGTTAAAGAATGAGTGTTTACATTTTTGGAAGTCATAAAAATATAAAAGTTCTTTACATATGCAATAATGACCTTGGAGGCACCAGTTACAGTTGCTTAACATTTTATGGTTATGTGAGCAGGGTGTACTAATTATCTTTGGCTTGTAAATTTCACATTTGGCATGACTTGAAAGACTGAGCTGGCAGATGCCACTGCTTTGAAGTTGGCCTTCATTTTATCACTGGTAGGAACAACAACAGCCCATATAAATAAAATTAATTTAACAGTTCTTTATTCTGGTTACCACTGGCTCCTCTGAGTTAAAAGCAAAAGAATGCAGTAGTCACAGTAGGCCATTGCTGAACCCTAGAATGAACCATCCTACATACAACCATCGATCTTTGTAGTTTCCATTAGTTGGACAGTTGGGGCTGTTGAATTCATCACATCTCACCTCAGGAAAGTCTTGGCACAAAATGCCAGCCGGGCAATATGTTTAATGAGGTCATGGGTTATAGCTTGATTTGTGTACTCTGTGATCTACTTCTTCTTTCTTATTGAGCTTCATTAAAATACCATCCTGCATGTTTCCAGCTGAAGAACAAGTTTATGAAGAAGCTGCCCAGAGATGCTGAAGCTTCCAATGTTCTCGTTGGAGAAGTGGACTTCCTAGACAGTCCTTTTGTGGCCTTTGTGAGGCTGCAGCAGGCAGTCATGTTGGGGGCGCTGACTGAAGTGCCTGTGCCCACCAGGTATGCTTTCATCCCACAAGGCCAACAAGGGAAATAAACATTGTGGTGAAAGAGCATTCAGTTAAAAACAAAGCTTTCATTAAATGGGTCTGTTTTATATTAAGTTTGTTAATATTTGTTTTGGTCTTGTTGTCTCCAGATTTCTGTTTATTCTGCTTGGACCTAAAGGCAAAGCCAAGTCATACCATGAAATTGGTAGAGCAATTGCTACCCTGATGTCTGATGAGGTACATAAAGGCTAATCTTTGCCAAACACATTTGTCAATCCTGTTTTAGAGTGCTAAATTTTGTTGCATTCATTCATTTTTGTTTGTGAACAACTGCATTATGTAGTATTATTTTACTGTTCCTATATTTTAATTTGTTTTTTTGTCATTTTTATTATTTTTAAAAAATTTATTTGCTTTGGTTTTAATCATTTATTATTTCAACTTAAACATTTTATTTCTCTCACATTTTAAGAGGGATTATAGACATTAATCAAGACTGTTATTCATCTCATAAAACAGTAGTTGAGCCAATCCTGTACTGTAAACTTCTTATATGAACAGGCCAACATAATAGATACACCTATTAGTAAATGCATTTGCCAATCCAAACCCTGACTGTGTAGCCTACATGCTCTCATATTGTGTAGCTGTGACTGAGACAAAAACAAAAAGAAACGTTTGTGTTTGGATTACTGGAATGGATTGTCTAGGTAGAGTTAACCAGTAACCTGTTCTTTGATCAAGGTCTTCCATGAAATTGCGTACAAAGCCAAGGACAGACAAGATCTCCTTGCTGGCATTGACGAGTTCTTGGATGAGGTCATTGTCCTCCCTCCTGGAGAATGGGACCCTGCCATCAGGATAGAGCCTCCAAAATCCCTTCCATCCTCAGATAAAAGGTGATCGATGTATATCAGCCTGTAACATTCTTTTGCTGAAGCCCCACCAATATTTCACACCAAAACTCTTGTTCTTGTTTTGACTTATATGATGGTCAGATATAATTTCTAAGCCTTTCCTTTACATGTCATGTATAACGATTTTACAAGGCATATACACACCATTAAATATGTCACACATGGTCAAGAAGTATTTACAAAGCCCAGCCAGCCAGGTCTGTGCGAAAAAAGGCCATTTTTTATTCATTCATTCATTCATTCATTCATTCATTCATTCATTCATTCATTCAGTGTAAAGGAGCAGCGCAGAGCAGCGGTTAATTAGGTGAAGTACGTCACTTCTCTTTGGCTTCAGGTGAAGTGACTGCAGGCTGCTGTTTTATCCTGCCATCCGAATCTGAAAAGCAGAAAAGCAAAGCTGTGCACCCACAGCATGCAGTCACACCAGCATCACACACAGTGTACACAACACACTACACACCGCAGTCATAGTACATGCATTCATGGGCTGTTGAATGTAAACAACAATTTGAACTGCTTCAGTTACTGTGTGTCTGTCTGTCCATTCATCCATCCATTATTTTAGCTTGTTCTTTCTATAATTGTATCTATATATCAGTCCTTTTATTGTTTTATCAAAATAAAAATTCATCTATCTTCATGTCTGTTATAAATATATATATATTTTATTTTATTTTTTTATAGTTTTTTATCCTGTCTGTCTGTTTTTTGTTTTATCTGTTGATCAACCTTTTTATAAATTGTTTAATCGTTATATATTGGCCTTTATCTTTTGTTAGCTGTTGTTTTATCATTCTATCTATTGTTTGATTTGTTCACTATCATTTCGTGGTTTAAATGATTAACACACCATACGGATGATAGAATGAGTACAATATTGATATGTCATGTCATTTTTTAATAATACCATGGTATTACCGTGTCTATCTTGTATTTTTATTTCATATTGCACATTTGTGTGGGATACCAGGGCACAAGCTTACAGGATGTTTAGTTAACTTAACTTCAGGCCAGGGGCCTTAAAATGACTCGCACGGTTCAAGTTCAAGGGTTCACAAGTGTGTCTATTGTAATTTTCTTTCTTCTCTGTTTTTTCTTCTGAGTCTTTTTCAACAATCTCCATTTGTTGTCCAGAAAGAACATGTATGCTGGAGGGGACAGCACACAGATGAATGGAGACACACCTCATAGTGGTGGAAACGGAGGCGGGGGGCACGCAGTAGGCGATGAGCTGAAGAGGACGGGGAAGTGAGTTAATGTTTGTATAAATTCTTCTGAAGGAACAGATTATGTTCTCTGAACCTCATGCTTTAATTCAGATAAAGGTTTGTTCACCTTTCTAAATGACTTCAATTACCTTAATATTAGATTTGATTTTCTAGTACAGTACATTCCCGTTATTGGTTTTAGAAACACCTCAACCTTTGCCAAAGAACTGCATTGTACTAAAACTTTTAAAACTTGTAAAATAACTCTTTTGCACTAAATCGATTTTCTTTCTGTTACCAATTCATAATACCCATAAACATACTACTTTTTAAAATATGACTTTGTTCAAATAAGCACACTAGTGAAAATGTTTCTATTTATTAATGAAATTAAAATAAATTTCAAATGTTTGAAAAATTTGGTGGATCATTTTGCTTTTGCTTATTGACCTTGAACTAGTATATAATAATAATTCTTGTTCATTGCATGTTATACCATTTATTAATAGATATTTATTTTGTGATTATTGCATTGTTTATTTATTTTATATTTATTTTCCGGTTTAAATTAGAAATTGCATCCCAGATTTTCAGACTTTTTAAACCCACTTCTCAAAGTGGAAAAAAAATCCATCTTTGAATAAAGGCAGAATATTTATAAAGGCTGAAATGTGTAAAAAATGAGTATAAGAGTATACTTCACGGAGTATAAGAATTAATGTGTTTTCATATTTTGTTCTTCAGGTTTTGTGGAGGCCTTATTCTTGATATCAAAAGAAAAGTTCCCTTTTTCTTCAGTGATTTCTATGATGCACTACACATCCAGTCTTTGTCTGCCATTCTTTTCATCTATTTGGGAACAGTAACCAATGCCATCACTTTCGGAGGATTGCTGGGTGACGCCACAGAGAACATGCAGGTGAAGATGCAACAACAAGTCATAGGAAACTTCATGAGTTTACATATGTGCCATGTACTCTCTGTGCCTGACCCTTTCTAAATAAGAAATAAGAAGTCAAACCTTGCCAGAGATTACAATGCAATTCAGTCTGGGTCAATCTTTAACCGAAGCATACCCTCTTTTTGAAATAGTACTTCTAGTTCAAAGGTCATATTAGCAAGTTAAAGCCTCACAGTTCATATATTTAGCAGTTTTAAAGACTAATGCTGAGATCTACTGCACATGTCACTGGCTAGTCAATATTTTATCTCAGGCAAACCCCTCAGTATTTCAGCTAGCAAAATTTTGAGGAGCAATTTAGAGGATCTGTTTTTTTAATCTATATATTATAATATGCATACAATTAAATTAAGTAATTAATTAAGATGAGGAATACAGTGAGTGGTCAGGGGTAGATAAGATTCTCATTATTGATTCCATTTTCATCAAATGGGCGGTCAGGGCTATTTCAACCACCACTCCTCAACAAAACATTTAAATGCTTAATGAATGTGGAGCAGGCTTTATTCACAGTATTTGATGAAGGTCAAAAGACAGATGAAGATGAAGACAGATAATAAAGTGAATAATACATCCACTGAAGACTTTTGTAAACATTATGTACAGTAATACCTCGGTTTACGAGTGACTTAGTATACGAGCAAATCGTTGTACGAGCATGGAAAGTCAAATCGGTATATGAGCATTGTATCGGTGTGCGAGAAAAATATTCCCTCACCCACGCCCATTTTTGTGTGGAAAAGATCTATCCTAACCACAGCCTCTCATAAAACAGTCACTCGGTTCCAACCCCTTTATCACCCCTTTTATCAGCCCATTATTTTATAAGTTGTTCATTCCGTTAATCATCACAACGACTGTTACATGTGAATATGATGAAACGGAGCATGTGTTACAAATACGACACATTGCATACTAAAGAGGCTCAAGCACCCAGGGGGTAATGACGTTCTTAAAGGACCATACACTTTTAGAGAACAGTACAGATCAGTACTTTTAGAACTCTGTACAGATAATTTGTCATGGTTTTACCTCGTGTTGTTGAATTAATTGCGGCCAGAACAGCAATCTGTTAGTTCTCAATAAAGTCTCTGAATAAGAAGGAACCTGTCTGGTTATTAAAAGTAGCAACGCTACAATGTAGTGAAATATATATGTATAGTACAGCATATACAGCATAATGGGTTTCCCTTAACCTTCTCAGGATAAGCTTCTCCTGTCTAAACAGGGATTTAAGCACACTTAAACAGACTTCCTTTGCAGGGAACGTGATTGTGACTGATGCTCAGTTGGGTTTTTCCATAACCCTTTAACTCTCTTCTTCATTCTCTGTTGGGTGTAGGGTGTGCTGGAGAGCTTTTTGGGTACAGCGGTTACTGGAGCCATCTTCTGTCTCCTGGCTGGGCAGCCTCTGACCATTCTCAGCAGTACGGGGCCAGTGTTGGTGTTTGAAAGGCTGCTCTTCAACTTCAGCAGGTGCTTGATCATTTTTGTTCACAATGTAACATCACAAACATTTGAAGTAGCTTACGGGCAGTCAAATCCCTGACAGAATTCAATAAATGGTTGAAAAGTCTTACATGAGCTTTTAACTGCATCCTGCTGAAAACCGTTTCCTTAATCACTCTTTGTTTAACTTGCACTATTCTAACGCTGTCTGAAACATTGTATTACTAGCACTTCTCGGGTTTATCTCTGCCTTAAGATCAATCGCTTGTTTTATTCCTCATTTGTATATTGCTGTAAATAAAAGCATCTGATAAATGCAAAGGTTTAATGTAAACTAACTACTGTATACGGACCACTATGGAATTCAAAGTTTGGAGTCAGTAAGATCTTTTTTGTTAAATAAATAAATACCTACTTATATTCATAAAGAATGCATTAACACACCTCATATCTCAAGCATATTAGAATGATTTCTGTAGGATCATGTGGCACTGAAGACCAAAGAAGGAGTAATGGTTGATGAAAGTTAATCTTTGCCAACAAAGGAATAAATTACATATTGTAATTTCATTTGACAGTATTATTGATTTTACTGCATTTTTATCAATAATTGGAGTCTTGGTACGAGACTTCTTTCAAAAACATCTTAAAAAACCTTACCGACCATAAACTTTTGAATGGTACTGTACATTTCTTTGCTGTATAATTTAAAAAGTGGGGAACATGAGTTATACATTAGACATGATTTTCTATCCATACTATTTTCTGCAGGGATAATGAATTTGACTACCTAGAGTTCCGTCTTTGGATCGGTCTGTGGTCAGCCTTCTACTGTCTGGTATTGGTGGCCACTGATGCCAGCTTCCTGGTGCAGTATTTCACCCGATTTACAGAGGAGGGCTTCTCGTCTCTCATCAGCTTCATCTTCATCTATGACGCTTTCAAGAAGATGCTGAAGTTGGCACATTATTACCCAATCAACTCAGACTATAAAATCGATTATGTCACGCAGTATGACTGCATGTGTATGGCACCCACTGATGGTAAGACCTGGTACTCCTCTTTATTTAATGTTTTCTTTTTTTCGATGTTTAGATGCAAATTGAACCAACTAAACCTTTATTAATTTGCAAGTTTGTAAACTTACTTTAGTTTTAAAATACAAACTGCCTTCCACATGTCCACACCAGATGCAAGAAACGATGAGTGCTGACAAAACAGAAACAAAAAAGATTACTGATGCATATGTAACATTATTTTGCTTGGTGAAGCAAGTATGATGCAGCACAAAGTGACCTTTTTTCCCTCTTGGTTGGGATCCAAAAGGTGCTACTCTGAGCTCAAGTGCAGTGACCATAGTTTCATTGGCCTGCTCTGCTTGGCTACCTAGTACTTCGATAGCAATTTTGCCTGAGTTTGAATTTATTGAAGATTGCTTAAGCTGTACTGATACTATACTGATTCCAAAATATCATGGAAGCACAGTAGTTTGATAGATGTTTTTGTCTGTATTTATGAGCAATACACAGCTGTTTTTGAAAGGTGTCCAGGTTTTTATCTGGCAAATGTTATAAATATTTAACTTTCCGTTTTGTTGTACTATTTCTGGTCTTCAAGTTATAGTTCAGACACACAGGCTTGTTTTTGTTCTTAAAGTCCCTCAGTAGTCAATAAATTATCCCTTAAAATCTGTCTTTGATCAACAGAATTACATATTTCTGTGAAAAAAGTTCTTCAAACCGTAAAAGCTTTCCTGGTGCATCTAGTAAAGTGTGGCGCATGCAACACCAAGGTCATGGGTTTGATTCCCAGGCAAAGCAAGAACTGATTAGAATGTCAATGTTAACCTTGAATGCAATATAAGTCGCTTTTGGATAAAAGTGCCTGCCAAATGCATACATATAAATGTAAAAGTAACTCTTTTGAGACTTCTCTTTTGTCACAAATCCAAATCAAGTCTTTTGAAAATAGTTTTATACACTACAGATTTGTTCTTCTGAGTCTCAGAGACAAATACTAATTCAAGTTTAGGTTTTTGCTCGGTGAAGCAAGTATGATGCAGCACAAAGTGACCTTCAGTTCACAGTTCATCAGTTGTTTATAAGCCATGTCTCAGGTCTTGTGTTACTTGTTTATGAGTCTCAAGTCACTTTTTTACACCTAAAGGTATAGTAACATTTATTGTTGTTTGCCGAATGTAAAATTTTTACATACAGGTGTTATATTGGTGTGAAGGAATGTGTTAGTCAATTATCACACTGGTAAACATTGTTTCCACTATGGCTGTTTGATATGCATACCACTGAACGATTACAAAACTTTTTAAAGGTGAAGTAATAATTAATTCACTTCTTTGTATCAGTGTGATATTTTTTGACACTGATGTTGACATTCACTTGTGGTTCACAGATGATAGATCTGTTTATTGTGCTATTGGCTGTTCATGTGTGTGGTGGCCTCAGTAGGAATGAAGGAGCAATCTAGGGGGCGAATGTGGACGTGATGCAGTTTGGGGTTAATCTCTTCCATGCGTGTGGCGAATTAAGACCTTATAGAGACAGGCTGGTGGGTGGCTCTCATCCACTCACGTTGCTTTCCTCTAAACCGCTGTTTGCTCCTCTTCGCCCTCCCTCGACTTCTCTTCAATCTGATTCTGCAGAGGGAAACAACAGCTGTGTGGAAATTAGTTCCAGTTAGGGGAACCCAGCAAAGAGTCTCTTTAAAGATTAATGTTGTGGAGAAGTGGTGAATGTTGATAGAGGCTATTGCGGTCTGGTCAGCACATATGCTGTTCTTAACCGCAACCGCGATAAAATGTTTGTTCTTGTGTGAACGTCTGCTTGTGAAATCTGTCATGTTTGTTGAAAGTTTAAGTGGCCATTAAAGCATTATCTACTGACTCTCTCCAATATGTAATTCATAGGTATTTAGCTGCTTGACTTAGAGGCAAAGGCCTGGTTTCACATGCATAGCTTAGACCAGTGGTTCTTCAGATTCTTGACCTGTCACTGTCTGAGCAAGCCTGACATACAGCCTTGCCATAGAAAAGCATTGCTTCAGCAGGTGGAATCACATGCTGCTGTGGTGAATGTGCAGCTCCGCTGATGCACATGTTCTGGTGAGAAGACGTGCAAGAAGCTGAGCTTGTGAGGCGCTGTCAGAAACTGTTATTGGTGCTGTTATATATTGTTCATCCAAAGCATCACTGAAATATTTTTTTTTGTTTATTTAAATTTAAAAGTTCTATTATTCTCTCTTTTACTGTTGCATTTTTAAATGTATTTTAGTTAAAAAAAAATTGATTTAAATTATTAAATGAAATTACAAAGTGAAACTATTGCAGGTGTTTTTTCAATTTATAAAAACTTAAAAAAATATATATTTTGGGTACAGACTCACAATATGATTTAGTTTTTTAAAGGTTTATAGGGGTGACCAGAAAAGATTGAGAAACTGGCTTAGATTAGATTTTAAAAAAAATTACTGGTGTGACAAAACCATTGCACTGACAAATTTTAAGATATATCAGTGTAAGTTGCTTCCAGTTAAAACTGCGCAAATATGAATTTTAGTCTGGGACTAGGTTTAGGTTTAAGTTTAAGGTTTGATTTGCATTACTTCTTTATTTTACATGTATAGCTTTCTGAGTTTTTAACTCTAAATCCTAAAACACTTTATTTCCATGTTAAAATTAGATTTTGTTTTGTTTTGTTTGTTTGTAATTCAGAAATGTAAGACCCACTGTTTTTTTGGGTCCTTCTCAAGGCCATGTTTGAAACCTTTGACCTTTTTGTGTTTTTCAGTCAATTCTTCAGATGTATACACTGATCCACTTGATTCAACACTTATCTGGACTGTAAATTACAGCGATACAGTAAGTAGTTCCTATAACATCTCTTATGTTGTAAAGGCTGGAAATACACTACACTACACTACATGAATTTTTAAATTTGTCATGATTTTAAAAATCATCTGCATTATATACTTGTCTGGTTGCAGAGAAAAAACTAAGCATCATAGATGATTCAGGCCTGAATCATTTTTAAGCCATTCCAAAAACCTTGACCTTCTGCAGAAATATGTGCCTTATTCGATTTTCTGCTAAATATGTCCAGAATCTGTCAGCAACTAGAATGGACTCTTTCATACTGTAAAACTTAGTAGTGTACTGAATTCCTAAGACTTGTTGTTCATCAAGGTCACCCAGTAGAACTTACACATTAACACATTCTCTAACACATTAGAGAAAACTTCCTTGTCCTGGTTATTTTCAGAAAATCCATAGTGCTTTTTAATCCTTAAATTGTTGGCTGTTTCTACAGATTTGGCTGATGTTTTGTTCTCTTCTATAGCCAAACCAAGCTCCCAGCTGTGAATAATAGAGAAAGATCTCAATGACAATGGTTTCATTCACTTTGAGATCAGTGAAACCTAATGCCCAAATCCATGCCAAGATCTTTTTGACTGATTTACCCATGTTTTGAACTTGAACTTGAACAGTAACCGAGTCATTGTACAACTTCAGAGAGGCTGAAGACAAAACTTTACCTTCGAACAGAAAGTAGAGAGCGTTTAATGTTCTATAACAGTCTTTGTTCATAACGTAAGTGTCTCTCAGATTTGAATGAATATCCTGGGTTCAAATTAATGTCTGTTGACTGCATTTGTGGCATAATGCTGATTACCACAGGACAACAATTCAATCTCATACCAGTTATTAAAGTTGTTTAAAAACAACGGTTTACAGCAATGCACTTGTGAAGGAAGTCATTAAATCCATTCAGACTTTTGTGAATTGAATCTTCAAGATCTACATCAGACATGCAGCTACTCTCATGAATGTGCCAGAGATCAATTTCTGAAGACTTCTGTGACATTGAAGACTGGTGTAATGATGCTGAAAATTTTGTGACTGAACAACTTTAATTTAGTTTTAAAAGTTGTCATCTATAGATTTGATTCTGATAATGTATTTTTTGTGTCATTTGTGCAGCGCTTGAATGCCAGCTGGTCCTCCCTGTCAAAGAAGGAATGCCTGAAATTCGGAGGGGAGCTAGTAGGCAAAACCTGTGACTTTGTGCCAGACATCACCCTCATGTCCTTCATTCTTTTCTTTGGCACCTACACTTGCTCCATGTGTCTGAAGAAATTTAAGACCAGCCCATTCTTTCCTACTACTGTAAGTAGCCACACTGTCAATCAGTTCTGTATTTGTGATGGATTTATCAATTTGTGGCTCTATTCATACTGCATGTGTAGAGGCAATCAATATTTAACCAAACCCTGGCTCTAATCCACATACTGTGGGCAGGTAGATAACAGTTAAAAGACAGATACAACATCCTAATCAATACTGCTATTGTTGAGGCAAGAGACTAGTGATGTGATGCACAGTACTTGGTTCCTAAAAACATTTTCTTTCTCATCTTAGGTGAGGAAGCTCATAAGTGACTTTGCCATTATCCTGGCCATTTTGATCTTTTGTGGTGTCGACGCTCTGGTTGGGGTAGAGACACCAAAGCTTATAGTGCCAAGTGAATTTAAGGTAAACTTTTTGTTCATATTGTATGTCTGTTACTGTAAAGTGTTATTCCTCCTGAGGTGTTAAATTTCTACTGTATAGACCAGGGGTGGGCAAACTACGGCCCGCGGGCCATATCCGGCCCGTTGGGCTTTTTAATCCGGCCCGCCGAACTTGCCGAACCTGTATTAAACCTCCTTCTTTTTTCATTTCCCTGTAATGTCACTCTGTCGCGGCTGCAAGCGGCAGTGGCGCTGAAGCTGTGCTGGAGAGTAGGCGTGTGTCTCAAACCCCTCTACACCCCCCTTTATGGCGTTAATTCCGTGCTAAAAGGGAACGAGCGCAAAACTGATGTTTGCGCGCGTGTAAATTACATCCGTGAGCGGAAAACAGAACTACACGTAAATACGGGTACCCGCAAGCTCATTTTAATCACTCGCGCGCGCGTCACAACATCTAATCTGTGCGCGCGCGAACATTCACCTGCTCTCAACTGCTGTTTTTGCTCGCGTGAGCACTTTTATTTTTGTCAGTCGCGGGGCGGGGCTTGCTCTTGTAATAGTAATATCAAACGTCATTGGTTAGTTCCCTTTTTTCCAGAGGTCAGTTGTGATTGGACGCCTGTTATTGTCAATCTAGAGCTGAGGCAAATATATGATTCAGTCACATTGCATATTATGGTTTTTCTGTCGATTAAATTGTATTAATATTGTTTTGTTGTAATTTCACGTGTCCCAGTCGAGTGATTTAAGACCAAACTATACTTTATACAGGTTTTCTAGGATTTCTTATAAGTAAATGCACAGGTACGACCTTCACCCCGGCCCGTCTGTCAATTTTAAGAAACCAATGTGGCCCGCGAGACAAATAGTTTGCCCACCCCTGGTATAGACCTATAGTACTCTTAAAATTTTTGGGGATGATATTTAATTATTTTTTATTATAGTAAACTTTTGTACAAGTACTTTTGTGCAAGTATTATATATGTATATTAATGATTTTAAAAATCATTAAAAATGTGAGAGATTACCATTTAAAATAATGGCTTTGTAATAGAATACCTTTTCAGGCGTAATTTATTTATGTCAAAGCTGAATTTTCAGCATCATTACGCCCGTCTTCAGTGTCACATAAGTCTTCAGAAATCAATAAAATAAAAAAATTGCCTACAAGCCCAATTCCCAAAAAGTTGGGAGACTTTACAAATTGTAAACAAAAACGAAATGCAATTATATACAAATCTCAAACTTATATTTTATTCACAATAGAATGTTCATAACATATGAAATGTTGAAAGTGAGACATTTTGATTTGTCATGCCAAATATTGGTTAATTTTGAATTTCCTACCATCCAGCCTAAAAGAGGGTCTGGAAGAAAGACGGGGACAATGCAGAGAACAGCAGGAAGTTCCCCGAATTTCCCTGGGCCTCTGCCCCTGCCTCGACAGGGTGCCTACTCCCATATGATGGGAGACCACTGCCATGTTGCCGGGTTATGGACAACAAGTTGATGGCCCCTAGGTCTGCCTTGCAGAACTCCTTGGGAGACCTCTGGTAGGCGTAGGTATGCAACCAGAGACTCTCCAAAGGGAAACAGCATCTCGATGCTGTGTATGAGGGAGTGACCCCTCAGGACCACTCCCAATCCGTAAAGGTGCATCTGTCGATAGTATAAACGTTGACAAAGACCATCAGTTAGTTTTTTTGGATCCTAGAGACTAGAAACTCTAGGAGGGAGCGACTCCCCAAAGCAACCCGACTCGGAGGTGGCAGTTGAGGAGGATCGCCAATGTGAGGTCGGACACACTTGGTGTCAGGACCTCTGCTCATAGCCTTCTTGCACAGGAGGCGGTCATCAGATCCGGCCCCATGCCAGAGGGCTGAGCCTGAGAGCGTCGGCCCAACCTCACAGTTTTTAGGGAAGGGTAGCGGGTAACGATACACTGGTTGGGCGGAGTGACCCCTCAGGAACCAATTTAGACACAATCCTGCATTACTATACAATTGAAAAAGACACAGATCTCACTGGGCCACAAACCCCATCCACTTGGAACAAAGAAGAGATCTGACCAAGATGTGTGCGTGTTCTATGCCCCCTTGCCTCAGCAGAGTATACTTCTTGTTCCATGACCAGAGCTTGCTTTGGGCCTACCACTGTGGGTAGAACCCCTGAGAAACGGGGCGGAGGAGCCCCAAACTATCCTGTGGATCCTATGTGCAGGACCCTGTGAGTGATACTTGGCAGACACGGCCAGAAACTCTACTAAGGGAACCAGCCTGTCGAGACTGGTCTCTGGTACAAAAAGAACATCCACCATAGGACCCACCTGGGTTGAATGCTCTAGGACCCTCCTCCGAGGGAGTGACTCCCCAAGACCAACCCGACTCGGCTCTTAGCCTGCTAGTGGCGAGGATGGTCCTCAGATCCGTCCTCATGCCAGAGGCTGAGGCTGAGAGCGTCGGCCCAACCCCTCGGTTCTCCTCATGGGGTAATGGGTGGCGACACCCCACTTGAGCGGCCTTAGGAGAGGAGCTGTGAGGCTACGGCTGTAAATCTCACACACTCTCGCACACCAGCACAAACAAACGCGACACAGCTTCGATGAAGACACATAAAGCTACCGCTTCCAGGTTCCGCCGCCTTTTTATGACCTGATTCATGATGTCACTGACCAGTGACACGCATTCACACGGCGCACGTTTTATCGTTTACACAGTGCTTCACGAGACTATAGTCAAGGTATTCCCCTGACACTTTTGATGCAAGCTCGAGTTCCAAAATTGTACATTATAAATATATTTTTATGCATCCTTGTGGAATGAAAGTATTAATTTACATGACAATAACTACATCCTTGAAAAAGTCAAATATAATTTTTAACTGCTTCCAAATATATGGAAGCCCACAGAAGTCATGCAGTATTATTGACACTGTCTTATCTTGACACAATGTGTTATCTGGAGGTGTGATTATATAGTAAATATGTGATTTTTGTGTGATTATATAGTAAAATACAGAAGTTAAAAAGTAAAGCAATAACAAACAAGCAATCACAGTCACAATATAATTAGAATAGTGTGAATAAATGGCCTAATCAAGAGATTAATTGTTTTGCATTAGATTAGATGTTATTTATTTGTACCAAATATATTTGGGATAGTGGGGTGTTTCTACCCAGGTTCCCTGAAGGTCTGCTGAATATAAATTGATTTTATTCAGGAAGAACAAGTGTACGTTGGCTGGCACATTACTTTTTATGTACAGACACGCAGTATAAGTCAATGCCAATCCACTCAGGACATTACTGTTTGTATCCTGTAAACATTTGCCAAGTGCCCTGACTGCAAACTTCTGTGATCCTCAAACTGCACTCCTCTCACGTCCTCAGCCAACAAGTCCAAATCGTGGCTGGTTTGTGCCACCGTTTGGAGGAAACCCCTGGTGGGTGTACCTGGCAGCAGCTCTGCCTGCCCTGCTGGTCACCATCCTGCTCTTCATGGATCAGCAGATCACCGCTGTCATTGTCAATCGCAAGGAACACAAGCTTAAGGTAGGCCTGCCGTGAGTCTGCTGAGTGACTCTCTCCCATGCCAGATGGTTTATCACGCTCACTTTGAGCCACCCAGGACCACAGGAAACATTCACAGTGCCGGGAACGACTCTATAGGGGTATTTATAGAAAGTCTCTTGCAAATAGAGCCTGTTAATCTTTTTTCTGGAGGATGTGAATCAGTCAAAAATAGCATTATTCAAACTGATTATGATTATGATAAACTGATTAAAGCCAAAGGGGGGAAAGCTCCTGTAAATAATCCAGTAATTATCCATTACTATTTGTTTAATAATGAATTGTTAATTTGAATTGAAAGAAAGAACAGATTTTTTTTTCTAGTATAAAAGGTTTGTTGGCTAGATAGGCTTTGTTGATAAATAAAAATTATATATTATGAATTAGAAGCCAGGGTTGTTATACTTATGTGAAACTAAAGCTAAAACCATAAAACATATTAAGCTTTCTAAGGGAAATGTCAATTTTCTTTTACTAAAATGTACTATGTGCTAAAATAACTAAAACTGAAAACAATTACAGTGAAATCAGATTATGTCGACAGCCTCGGGGGTTACAAAAAAGCATAGAGATAACCGAGGATCGAGATAACCAAAAGCCAGTATGGCGATTTGTTTGAAGCGATTGGCATGCTATAAAAATGTACATACACTGTATATGTTTGCTAACAGCAAAAGGCATATGTGCACCAACTAACAGCAGAGATTTACCAGTATACAATAAAAAACACCTTCAATTCTCGATACAAACCTTCAAATATATTCTCCAACATTGCAAACACAATTTCGCTCACAGCATAAACAGTCACAACACACAACAACTTTAACACCGATGTGCTGGCGTGCGATGCAGAGTTTAACGGTCTGCTTGAAAACAAATGCTTCTAAGCTTCTATCAGTAACGACATCTTTGTCCATGTCAATGTAATCTGTGAACTCCTAGGCCTCTGTAGGTGTGTAATCTGGGTTGTGTAATTTCGTAATCACTCTTGAACACCAGCATTTGTCCCATGAAAAAAATAATCAACGAAATATTGTGTATATCACAAAAGTGTTCGAGGTCACAATTATATAACATGAAATTACACAACATATGGCCCTTATGACATGACCAAACAAACTAAAGCGACCTACTGCTGTAAAATCACAATCTGACTGGGCAAATGTAAAACGGCCGGAAGGACCGGAAAGACCAAAAATGGTCATGCATACACATGCAACGCAAACTCTGTGCATGTGCAGTGAACTAGGCATGATTTTTAGTCACGGAATCGAGATAACCCATTGTAACAATGTTCTTTTTCAGGGAGTAAGGAGGCGGGAATGGGCGAACGTTTAACAGACTTTAATGATCAAATAAAACATAAATACAAAATAAACGTAATGGCGGCAGTCCCTCATGAACGACTGCTGCCCATACAAACACATAACAGAAAATCCAGGCCTGGTCCTCTCTCGTCCGTCACTGTCGTCGCTCCTCCTTTTATGCCTCTGCTCCTCCGTAAGATACGATCAATATCAATCACGCCACCTGCTCTCGTGATCTTCTCATGGTCCCTCGACCCCATCCTGCTCGCCACACGCATGTTAAGTGGAAAATTTCTCCCTCTTTAGTGCTCGAGATATTAGGGTTCGGCGACATAAAATAATCGACATAACTGATGAGAAAATGCTAAGAAAAATAGGGAGTTTGGCGGTTCCACTTCAAAAATGTCGACATAATAGGGTTCACTGTAATTAAAACTTGATATACAAATTGATAACAAATAATATATAATATGATATACTATAAAATGATCTTGATCCTAATATAATATTGTTATTTAAGGAATTTCACCCCACCATCACACTTTAGGTACCCATTGGAACATATTCTGAGTAGTGGAACAAAGAGGAATTGTGAATCAGACAAAAAAACTACAACATTTGTTCTCTATTGGGTTGTAATGGGAGACTGGCCTCAAAACATTGTGTCCTCTTGCTATAATACCTCCCCATGGAAGAACTCCTATTGTTCTATTTTTATTATGCTTTGTTTTTTGGACCTCCTCAACTTATATATTTTCAGTTATAAAATAAAATAAATCAATACTGGGTGAATTATTTTTTCATACCTGTCATTGACCACTGTTATCACACTGTAATGTTTTTTTCTTTGTCTCGATCAGAAAGGTGCAGGCTATCATCTGGACCTGTTTTGGGTGGCTGTGCTGTTAGCAGTGTGTTCTTTCATGGGTCTTCCTTGGTATGTAGCTGCCACAGTTATTTCCATCGCCCATATTGACAGTTTGAAGATGGAGACCGAGACGTCCGCCCCTGGTGAACAGCCTAAATTTTTGGGTGTCAGGTATGTTATAAAGATGAGATGATTTCCATGATTCCTATGTATTTGTACAGTGTCATAGCATAAAACTGAAGGATCTGACTATAACAGTAGAGCTTTTACATCACTCGTTGAGAGGCTGCATGCTGTACTGAACTTTAGGGGGCTTTATTGATGCAGCTGTAAGCTGTACAAACGTGAACGAACTAGCTCTGCTGAAAACAGCCCCAGTATTTAGGTCATATTTTTAACACTTCTTTGGTTTTGTTAACCAATGTAATATGTTTCTCAAAGTATTTCAAATGATAATGATAATTATTTTCCATTAGAAATAATCATTCATAATTGGGGAGGTGGGGTCTAATGGTTAATGATTTGAACTGGTAATTGCAATGTTGCAGGTTTAAACTCGTAAACTATCACCTTTATGGCCCTGATCAAGGAACTGGTTGTTCCAGTATAAGTGTGCTGCAAGTCACTGTGGATAAAAGTGTTGAATTCTTCCTTTAATTAAAACAGTAATACACTACATGTTTGTTTGTTTGTCAAACACATTTTGTTCTTTTCAAATATCTGTTCATATAAGAATCCTGCAAAAACTATATCATGGGTTGTGAAAAAACAACAACAACAGCAGCACAACTGTTTTCAACAAGTCAAGTCGCCATTGTTTTATAGCTTTTTTACACTAGATTGTTTCAAAGCAGCTTTACAGAGATAACAGGAAAATAATGCAACAAATATTCTGCATTTATTTGATCAAATTTATATATATATATATTTTTTTTTTCTTTTAATTTTCGTAATTCTCCTCTCTTCAGGGAACAGAGAGTCACTGGTGTATTAGTTTTCCTTCTCACCGGTTTGTCTGTCTTCATGTCTCCTATACTTAAGGTAAGGATACAATGCGTCCAGTAGCATCAAACACACTGCTGTGTGTGTGTGTGTGATTTCTCTTTGTTTTGTTCTCAAATCCACATTGACTTTAATTGATTGAATAATTATTTATCATAGTTCATACCCATGCCTGTGCTGTATGGAGTCTTCCTCTACATGGGTGTTGCTTCACTCAATGGAGTGCAGGTGAGTTAATTAATATCTGAATTGAGAAAGCCTTTGAAATTAAATTGCTGAAAGTTATAATTAAAGTTATAACAAAGTAGAATTTAACCCATACACATAAACATATTGGTATTTCCAAATGCACAAAATCTTTTAAATAATCACTGTTTTTTGAAGAATATTGCTCTTTGTTTCTCAGTTTATGGACCGGCTCAAGCTGCTCCTCATGCCTGCCAAACACCAGCCAGACCTCATCTACCTGCGGCATGTCCCACTGAGGAAGGTACATCTCTTCACCTTTGTTCAGATGCTCTGCCTGGCGCTCCTCTGGGTCCTCAAGTCCACTGTGGCGGCTATCATCTTTCCTGTCATGGTTAGTCTTCTCTTTCGCCAATTTGTGATTTAATAAACATTACTGTTAGAAGCAGATGTGGCTGCGATACTGAGAGCTTCAGAGCTTTGAAGACTGTCTAAAAATGACTTTATCACTTGTTTCAGCCCCCTAGAAATAGACACTCAAGTGCAATATTTGTGCAAAACACTTCTGTTTCATCTGTAGTATATGCGCTAACTGAAAATGCACCATTTGCTGTTTTCTCATTGGTCAGATCTTGGCTCTGGTTGCTGTGAGAAAGGCGATGGACTACGTTTTCTCCCAGCATGATCTCAGCTTCTTGGATGATGTCATACCTGAGAAGGACAAGAAAAAGAAGGAAGATGAGAAGAAAAAGAAAAAGGGGAAACAAGGGAGCATAGACAGTGACATGGAAGATGTGAGTGTCGTAAAAATGCCATAAGCTTTTGTTTTTATATTACCATTATGAACACTTTAGACTTGGAGACAAGTTTAGCCTACTGAGTTGCCTTTTAGTTGACTGTTTATTACCTGTGTATGATACACATTACATTCTAACAGTTGAGTGATTGAGGAACAGTTGGGCTTTCCTGTTGCTCAATCAGTAGAGCATTGGTGCTTACAATGCCAAGGTCATGGGTTCGATTCCCAGGGAAAGCAAGAACTGATTCGAATACAAATGTGTTCCTTGAATGCAATGTAAGTCGCTTTGGATAAAAGTGTCTGCCAAATGTAAATGATAATAGATTTTTTTTTACTTGAAATATCCCTAAAAAGACTGGAAATTATAAAGTACTAAGCACCTCATTGACACTCCAAGGAGTTTTGTATGACTGCCAGAAAGATATGAATTTTTGAAGTTTTTTTTGCATGGTTCAGTTTAATACTATGAAAATGTGCACGGTCAGGAAAGAGGTGTACACTACTCTGCTACATGTAGGTTCAGCTCCTGAAGTTCTTTTTGACCGTTTCTCCCTGTGCAGTCTGACTATCCTTACAATGAGACTGTCCCGAGCATTAAAATCCCAATGGACATGATGGAGCAGGAGCCTTTTTTAGGCGATAAGGCCTCTAACAGTGAGTAGACCGGACCTGGAGTCTTAACCCTCATTACTTTAATGATTCAGCTCGAACATTTTGCTTTCTCTTCCTTTCGTATACGGTGCACGCTACCACTTGCTCCTCTGTCGCATAATACCTGTGGAGTTTGTCGTTCTTTTATGGCAAATGAAAGCTTCTTACCTCTTCTTGCCTGTCATAATCATGTTGCTTTACTTTGTACTTCGGTTTACTTTGATTTTTGCTTCATGCTGACATGTATTCAGGAATCCTTTTAACAGTTAAATCCTCTTGAATATTTTTTCCCAATCCTTCAGTATTGTTAATCGAAATGCAGAAAATAATTTGTAGTTGTATTAGAAATTAATAATTATCTAATAAAAAAATAATCCCATGAAATCCCAGCACTCACTCATTATAAAATCCTCAGACACCTTTTAGTATTCAGTGATTCTGGCTTTCTTTCTTTCTTTTGTGCATGCATCCAGTGAAAATGTTTCTGGTGCCGTCCATCCTGTTGTGTACAGGGCTTGTGTTCATGCATGTGCCATTTGTTCCTCTTGCAGGAGAAAATTCCCCTGCATTCCTTGACCGATATTCGTCGTGCTGAAAAGCGGAACTACTTTCAGAACAGCCCAATGTCAAGGTATGCTTCTGCTGCTCATTGTTATGCCCATAATGTGCATAATACCACCTCAATTTAGTTATTCAAATAATATTCTTAGGTATTTGAACAAAAGTTAAATTGTTTTAAAGAAATCATTGGTAGTTATTGGGAAATCATTTGAATTTGACTGATAACTCATCTGTATTTTTCAGTTCAGAGAGACTGCCATTAAATGTGCCTCAGATAAAAATAGACATGGACCCAGATGACAACAATGGCTTCTACTGGAGAAGTCGAGGGTCTGAGACGTCCATATAACTCCTCCAGCCAATCTGCAGCATAGATTTTATTACGCTTATATAATTTGCTGAAAGCCAATTGGGAAGGGATACTTTGTAAAGACTTTTCCCCATCACGGAAAACGTACTTTCTGTGAAGACTAAGTTGTAATCCCTAAACTACTATGCAATTCAGTTAATTGTTTCACTTAACACCTGAGCTGTAGAGAAATGCTACAGCTGTTTTTCCCACAATTCCAGAAATACTTCCTAAATTCATCCAATACCATATGAATCTTTCTACCAAATTTGCTTTACATACCACTTTTTTCTTTTCCATTATTTTTTGTTTTGCTCTACCTCTGATCTTTGCATGGTAGGCATTGTAAAAATCTTTTATTTTTATTTGAACAGCATGATATTTTAATGTTGATCTTTTTAGTGTATATCTTGAGCAAACTATTCAGCAAATGACTTATGTTATGAGAGCAAACCACTGTGATATAATATATTGTAATATTTAAATGTTGATTAAAATTTTAATGATAATTAATGTTATTGATTGGCATTGATCCTGTTGTTTTTCAAAGTTTAATTTAATACAATGTGGCATTGCATTAAATTTGTTTCCTTTAACAAACAATATTTATGCATAACTATCCAAACGTGTTCTAATAAGCTTGATTTAATTAAGACAGCCTAATTAATTAATTTTGCGTTTCACATTTTGTTAGGCATTTGCTTCCTCACCTGATTATGGAAACCATAAAAGTCTGCAAACCTGTAAACCTTCATGTACTTCACGCTGTCCTGCAAATTATTTACCTAAGTGGCTTAAACCTGAATTGCAATAATACATAGAAATTCCTTTAGGTTTAAGTTTTTTTATTATTATTATTGTTATTGCACTATTTACATGTCTAGCCATTGAATGTCTTATTGTGTAATTTGTTAAAATAAGTCACAAAATGTCAACAAAGTGAATGCATTTGAATTAAGTTTTTCAGAGGACAGGGAAATATGTCATTTAGTGCATGTCTGAAACATGTTTTTCTTGAGAATTAATTCTTCAAGAGCCCAAAATCCTTTGTTGGTTCCTTCTAATTTGTCATTATTCTCCCATCTTTCCATCATTTGTCATCTTCCTTTCTTTGAGAAAAAAAATGAGTATGAGTATAATGTAATTTCAAAATCTTCTTCTTTTAACCTTGTAAGTATAAGATTTTTAACTTATATTTTTGGGGGTACATAAATATATTGTGAAAGCATGTCTGGGGAAATTCTTGAACGTTTAAAAAATGATAAATATTAATTTTAGAGTGTGTAACTGATACATTTTTAATCAGGTTTTGTGACTTTTTAGAACAAAACCGCTGAAATTATTTTAGAATTTATATTTTTCAAAGGAAATGAATATTAAAAAAGAACAGAATTTATTAAATGGTCTCCTCATTTTTTTGTTAATTGTGTTTTTTTCCCAATCAGTATAATTGTATCTGCTACATAGAAATATCAAAACCATATATTAGATTTTACACACTAAAATAAAATCAAAACATTTGCATGTATGTGGACCGTTTGATACATCACTTATCAAAGTCCCTATTTCTACACTAGATTATCAACCCATTGTGAATTAAACGTATGCTGCTCCATCAAAATCCGATAAAAGGAAATGTTTAGTGTAAATCTATATTTGTAATAAATGCGGGCACCAAAAGAATCTTAATGTGGGTTTGAAGCCCTGTTTAATTCTTTGTGACATTTACAAATAATATGTTTGACATTTATTTCATATGATCAAACATAGGGTGGGCAAAAAGTAAAGGTCACATAATTTACAGTCAATCACTGTAACAGTAATAACCTTAAATGTCGAGAACCTGATTATTAGTTGCCTTAGCTGTTCCCACTGAATATGTTACAATGTCGCCATCTAGTGTTCACAGTTAACATTGCATAGAGTAGTGGAAGGTCCCACGGCACCATATATGTCATTTAGAGAGAGGAGAGAGCACATCGCTATTACTTCCTAACTGCCAACACTGGAGGGGGGAATTAATGAGAGAGTAAGACAAGAGTTGTGGTATTGCCCACTCTCCTTCTCTGCATTTGATTACCTATTGCTATAGAAAAATTGGGAAGATACTGATACTGCCTGCATACCTTATGTGCTGGAGAGGATGACAGATAACAGAGTGGAGCGTGAGAGTTGCGCAATCTCTTCAGTATCTACCATGAATACCATGGTACGAGGAAAGCACATCAGTATCAACTACTAGGATTGGAGAAGGCAGCAGAAGGCAAAGTGGAGTGTAAATGTTACGACCGTATATACTTTCCTCTCTGTCAGCAGCCCAAACTATGAAAAAACACATTAGTACTAAACAATCCAGTCCTGCAATCCAATCCAGTTCTCCATCTGCACCTACCTTAGATATGTTATACAATGGAAGCACATCAATACCCCCATCAGCTACCCCCATCAATTTCTAGGTAGGAAGCCGAGAAGGATTTCAGGGCTCCTTTTTGCTGACTCCTTGCCTTAATAACCTCCCTGAGACCTTTCTTACAAGGCTAGCGCTCAAACCCCCGACTCCTTGGATGCGGGGTACGGGCACCCACACTTGCCTTTGGACCCTGGGGCCAGCTATAGATTCAGAAGAGGGGGTTTAATGACCTTGAACACCATGTGGATTAATCTCTCAAACCCCAACGTCTGAACTATCACCTTCCTGAACTTTTGGAACACCATCTCAACTGCTGTGGTGCGCTAGAGTCTTTAATAAATTGGCCTAGTATTCTTACAGCACTGCCCTGCTGAATAAAGCATCACCAGCCTGGCCCACCATGTTTTTCTTAAAAAGGGAGAGATAGCTGGTGAGAGTTTTCTCACAGGAGGGGAACATTAATGACCCGTGAAGAACATCTCCTTTACAAAGAGCCAGGTGGGAGTGGAGCTTCTTCAGGGTGAAATGATCACAGTGAACACAACCAGCCCCCTCGATAGCTGACTGTTCATGCTCTGCTCCAAGTTATATGACACACATTTTTTGTATATCATTGCTCGTAATGCAACATAAAAAAAGTCCACAGAGAAGCAGTAACACTGTAAAACATAAACCTAAACATGCAAAATAAGAAAATAAAACCCTACTCGAGAAAATTCTACTCGAATATCTTAAAACAAGAAAAAAGCTTGGAAAAATGAGATGATATGACTAGATTCAAGCAGTACAAATGTCTTGAAACCAATGGCAAATAATAAAATCTTAAAATAAATTTCTGATTTCTCCCGCGTTTGTTCGTGTCTCCCGTGTTCGTTTGAGGCTCCCGCGTTCAATCCAGGTTTTTTTTGTGTACGAGCATTTTAGGTTACGAGCTTGCTCTTGGAACAAATTAAACTCGTAAACCGAGGTATTACTGTATATTATTTATTATATTTTTCAAATATCTTTTACTTCTAGTTATAGGCTAATTAATTTATCTTAGAAGGAATTAAATGTCTTGGTTACGGATGTAACCATAGTTCCCTAAAAGGGAATAAGACACTGCATCAAGCGTTGTGGGAATGCCTCTGCGTGTATCCGTCATGAAGCACTTATGCAATCCAACCAATGTGAGAGGAGGTCACAAGTGGGTGACATCACAAATACATCAAACGAAAACATCTGGGCCCCAGGAGTAGCAGCAAGATCCAAATTGTATAACCTGATGAAAGTGTGCGGAAAGGACCAGGACCATCCCGCTGCATCACAAACATTACTGAGGGAAACTCCTAAAATTAGGGTGAGATGGCCTCAACCATCCACTTACTCATTCTTTGTTTGGAAACAGGCACCTCTTTCTTTGGGGGGCAAAGCAAACAAATATCTGACCTACGCCACAAGGCAGCTCTGTGGACATAGGTGTCCAATGCCCACACAGGGCAGTGGAGATTATTGTGCTCCTGGTCTGGGTCCCAGAAGGGGGGGGGGGGTATACTTTAGGGATATACCCGGGTCTGGGATGGAGGCAATGGCCACCACATTCACCTTCAAGGTGGAAGGAGACAACCCAGAAGTGAATTGTTCTTGCAGGAACTCCAGGACTGAACCAATCGGGAAGCTAGCTGGGTCCTGCTGACGTTTGCTACACCATGAAGTGAAGAACTTCCACTTCAAGGTGTAGAGTTTCCTCATGGAGGGAGCTTTGGAGTGAAGACTGGGTTTAGAGACCTGGACTTATGTGCTGGGCCCCCTCAGGCCAGGCCAGACCCACAGATGCCACTGTTCTGCGCAGTATTAGCTCCCCCACTAAGGATAAAAGGTCCCTCCTGATCGGAATCTCCCAGAGAGAGCCATCTAGGAGGAGCACGCCAGAGGGGCATCTGGCGCGCCAGTTTGTAAAGGCGACCACTGATGTGTTGTCGGATCGAACAAGAACATGATGGCCCCTCATATCTGGAAGGAAGCTCCTCAGAGCCAAACAGACAGCCATCATTTCCAGACAGTTGATGTGCCAGGAGAGATGCTGCTCCCTCCACAGACCTTGAGTCTAGGATCTAGGATCGCTCCCTAGCCCATGAGGGATGAAGGGGTGACCGCACTGAAGGGGTCTCATATACAACAGGCCAAAAGTCCTGACAGTCTCTGGAACTGTTTCACAGTGCGTAACTGGTCTATCTTTTTCTGATTTACGGTTGAGATCATTGACTGGATGCGAGCGGGTGAGAAACGTTAGCACCCCTAGAAACGTTATCCTCTATAAGGGACAGAGAACTCTTTTCTTGGTATTCAGCCGTAACCCCAGCACTCTCATTTACATTTACATTTTTACATTGCATTCAAGGAACACATTGAATCAGGTCTTGCTTTCCCTGAGACTGAGCTACAGGAAAGCTCTCAAATGGTCGAGAACAACATCTCGATGTCGAACTGCCAGCTGCCTTGACTGGGCTAGGATCAGTCTATGTAATTGAGAATAGGAATGCCTTGAAGGCAAAGAGGTGCTAGAGCTGCATCTACACACTTGGTGAATATGTGGAGGGATAATGCTAGGCCAAATAGGAGGACTGATACTGGTATGCTCCTGTACTGAGGAAGGATGGAGATATGGAAATACGCACTTTTAGATCTATCATCACAAACCAGTTCTCGGACCTGATTTATGGGACGATCTGTTTCAGAGTGAACTTCTTGAACTTGAGTTGCGATACGGATTTGTTGAGTGTACACAGATCCAAGATGGGGCGCAGACCTCCATCCTTTTTGGGAACTATGAAGTATCGGCTGTAAAACCCAGACTCTCTCTGGGAGAGGAAAATGGCCCCTTTCCCCAGCAGTGTCTTCACTTCTAGTTCCATGACCAGAGACAGCTCGGGGGCCACTGTAGTGATGAGTCCCTGCAAAACTGGGCGGAAGAGCCCAAAATTTAATGGTGTAGTCTTTCTGAATGGTGCGACGGACCCAACGAGCAATATTTGGCAGAAGTCTCCACTCTTCCAAAAGTCTACTAAGGGAACCAGCCCCTAGGGACTGGCCTCTGGTGTCATTCGAGCGGTCTGGTGTCATGACTCGGTGCCCTGAAGTGGCGAACTGTCAGGGAATGACCAAAATGATGGCTCTATGAACTTCCTCAGAGGGAGCGAGCATCCTGTTGCCGCAACATTTCCCAGCGGACACTGGGAACAAAGCTTGCAGGGGGCCGCTGCGCCCTGAAGCACAGAACGTGGCAGGGTTAGCAAGACGGCCTTTAGGGCATCGAGGGAGGATGGGCAATGTAAGCAGAGGTGAACACTGCCTAGCCTCGATGGGGACAGCCCTCATTGCGTCCGGACCATTTACCCCTTGAAGGCTGTGGGTGAGAGCGTTCTAACGCCGCTGCTTGTTTAGTGGTCTCCTGTTGCCTCTCGACGACATTATTACTGCTGCATAATCAAAGAGGCACCAGAGGGGCATCCAGGAACAAACTTTTCTCCTTTTCCTGAATCTCCAAAAGATTTAACCCTCCTGTTATCTTTGGGATCAATTTGACCCCATTCAATTTTTAACGTCTGTAAAAACATGATTAATTTTATTTTTTTTGCTTCAAATTTACTGACTTTTCCTAATTTAATGAGGATAACACTGTAAACATAAAATTATCGTGCTGATATTTTTTCAATGTCCTGTACACATTTTGTAGCATCGGTGTTCCTTGGGGTCAATTTGACCCCAGGCTCTTTTAGTTGTATAAAACATAAGAAATATTCAAATTAAAATTTTGTTTTGGTTGTTTTATTGAGGTTATCATTTTATAATGTTCATTATAATTTTATATATTCAAAAAGCTCTCTAGGGCTCTAACCTAACATAACCATATCTGTAGTATTGCGAGAGCAACTAGTAGTCCACATTTTTACGCATTTGGCAGACGCTTTTATCCAAAGCATCCTACATTGCATTCAAGGAACACATTGAATCAGTTTTTGCTTTACCTGGGATCAATCCCATGACTTTGACATTGTAAGCACCAATGCTCTACTGATTGAGCTACAGGAAAGTTCACATGACATGGGACATACCAAGCAAACCATCCAAATATGGCATACAAATATGGGCCGTATGTGATGCAGAGTCCAGCTATGCCTGGAATATGCAGGTGTGCACGGGTTAAATCCCCTGGAGAAGCACCTGAAAAAAATCAGGGCATGAGGGTGGTACTAGACATGGCTGAGGGACTGAATGGCCATAACATTACATGTGATCATTTTTTCACATCGTACGCCCTGGGTGAAGAACTGCTAAAAAGGACGGCTACCGTGTTGAGGACAGTGAGAAAAAATAAGCCAGAACTTTCCTCTGAGCTTCTTGCGATGAAGAACAGGAAGGTAACATCTTCAATGTTTACCTTCACTGAAAGAGCCACTGTCGTCTCCTATTGGCCCAAGAAAGAGGAAAATGTCCTGCTAATGAGCAAAGATGCTGTTCTGAGCACCAGAGAAGGCCGGAAACCACAAATGGTACTGGATTACAATGAGACAAAGGGAAGGGTAGATAATTTGGACAAGGTTACAGCCCCCTGCAGCTGCCGATGCAAGACTGCCCGTTGGCCCTTCCTTCCTTTCTTTTTTCTTTCTTTCTTTAATTGTTATGTGTTCCTTACTGTTGTTCTGATGGTAATGATGTTCTGTTTTTAGAAATACAATCCTTCTGAATGTTTGAAATTTAGTTTTTTTCGGGGTCAAATTGACCCCAAACATAACTTCTGTTACTATCCTTGATAAAATAAATAGTTTTTCTTGCTGAAGTGAGTTTCTGTTCTGATCAATACATGTTGCCATCTTAGTACAGGAAGATCATGGGCATCTTAGTACAGGGCCTAAAACACCTTGCATTCTAGTTAATTCATGAGGTTCATATTCCTTACCCAGTGCATGACCATCTGAAACATTTTTGAAGTTATGTATAGCATACTTGGATGAACTCCATTTGAAAACTTTTTTTCCATCCCAAAAGACCTAAAAGAAGTTTAAAATCACCAGAACTCCGATAAACAGCCATAAAAGAGTTAAACAGTTTGAATTGGGAAAAGTAAGCTGAAGTTGACTGCACCAGTGGAGCAGCTCGATAAGGGAAGGCCTTCATCAGCAATGTGAGATGGAGATGGTAATGCACTGTGGACTGCTTCTTTCTCAAGCTCAGCGTGGGTCCATATTGACCCCCCCCCCCCCCCCCCCCCCCCCCCCCATTCTAGCAGCTAATAAAATGTATAAAGAGAATCAACAATTCTTCTACACAAATTATATTTAAATTTGATTTAACTTGTGTATCTTATCTGAAACCTCATAAGCAGATACATTCATCAGACAAGTTAATGAACACAATTTTATTTGCCAATACAAATGTAAATTAAAATTAGCTAAAAATATACTGAAATCAAAAGATTTTCAAATTAAATGACAGAAATAATTTCTAATTAATCACTTTACTAATAAAGTTAAATGAACATGAAAACAAACATAAATGTGAAGACTTCCAGTGTGTGATGAAACACCATGGTAACACCAGATATCATCCTGGACATTGTTATGCTCCCAGTAAAGGTTATTCATACAGAAGACTAATACAATTATACTGCAAATGCCACAAGCTAAAAGAGCAAACAGAACAGGAGACAACAAACACTCTTTGAAGCAAGTGGAAAGTTTATTTAAAGAGAATAGAACATCTTACATGAGAGAAACTGTTTTAAAGAGACTTTAGAAGATCTCTTCATCAAATATAATTGCTGGAATTCAAAATAATCTTTGAAGAGCGAGTCTTTAAATGGTAGTTTCATCATTCTTAATAACATCCTCCGTCTGAAAAAGAAAATATGAGCTTTAATCAGACCATAGCATAATAACTGTATTAATGCAGACACCATGAATCCTGATTTGAACTTGCCTGGTGAGGAACTACTTATTTTTTCTTCCCCCAGGTTGATTTATATTATTTTAAGCATAACTGTAATAGTTTAAAATAGCTTATACTAAAAGAATGGGTGTTTTAATTAATTACTGTCAAGTTCTCTGAAAACGAAAAAATTTTGTGGGTGAAAATCAGGGCCTGGTGAGCAAAATGTAACTCACTACGATGAAACTCATGATACCAGAGCTGAGTCAAGGTCTAACTGGTAAAGTCTAGTAAATGTATGCAGGGAGAACCAGCCAGCCACATCGCAAACTTCTGCAATAAATACTTCTGTTATAAGTGCCTAGTAGAGTGAGCACGGGCAACCATAGGTGAAGGTTGCCTGGCTGACTCATAATCCAGGGAGATAGCCTCGACCATCCCTTGGGGACCCCAAAGCAAGCGAAAAGCTGTTCAGCCTTGCACTACATGGCAGCTCTGTTGAAAAAGGTCTGTCCAGTTCGAGCACTGGACACCTGTGGACACTGGACACTTAGGGTGTGCTGGGCTTGAGAGCACCTTAGGCAAATAGCCCAGTCTGGGGTAAAGGAACACTTTAGCCATACCAGGGATAGGTTCTAGGCAGGAACGAGCCACTGAAAGTGCTTGAAGTAAATAGCAAGGAGAAATACAGTTTTCAAAGTTAGAAGTTTCATAGAGATGTCCTTGATGCTTTCAAGAGGGGCCTGGGACAAGCCTTGGAGCAGCAGGGAGCGGTCCCAGGGTGGAATCCTGTTGCCTCAGCCTCAGGGTGGCAGAGAGGAAACCTGTAATTAGTGGGTCTCTCCCTAAAGAGGTACCACTTAAAGGTGCACGGTAAGTAGCTATGGCAGCCATGTAAACCTTCAAAGTGGAAGGGGATAACTCTGCAGTGAATCGGTATTGCAAGAACACTAGCACGGTTTGGATCTGACAGGTAACTGGGTTCAGTTGGTTCTCGCTCCACCAAGAAGTGAAAAGTTTTGTTGGTGTAAAGTTTCCTTTGGACAGAGCTCTGGAATGGAGTGGCCAAGCCCACAGTTTCCACACATCTGGGAAAGGAAGGACTATCCAGCCCCCTGTCAGGGACAAGAGGTCCCCCCTGACCGGAGTTCTGTCGATGAGAGACTATGTCAGAGAACCACACCCTGCCCGACCAGTGTGGGGCAATTAAGGTGAGATGGACCCTATCCTGGAGAACTTTCTCCAAAACTCCTGTTAGCAGAGCGATTGGGAAAAAAAGTGTACAAACATAGCCTCAGCCAATTCTGAAACATAGCCTCCAGTCTGAGTGGAGCTGATAGACTGGTAGACTTGCAGCAACGTGGTGGTATGAAGGCATGCTGCTGCCAGGCTTTAGGCAGAATATGGTTAGCCCACCCACCGTGGAGGAAGTTATCATCAGAGGTTTGGTGGGCAGCATCTGGGTTTAAGGTGTGGTGCTGAGTGGGAAGCGAGATGACTCGCGAGAGCTTCCTCCACATATCTGCACTCTTTTGCACCTACTTGTGCTTCTATGATCCCTGTAGGTCGGCCTCTTCCATGACCTCAAAACCTCTGTGTGGAGGTGTGGGGAAAAGTGCAAGCCTCGACGTAGAGGCTGAACTCGTAAAGGCAGGTAGCGCTCTTCCAACTTGGTTTTAGGACGCACATCCCTGTGCTCAGACAGCCACTCAAGGCTAAGTCTGGTGCCTGCACAAGTTAAAACCTTTAACAGCTTCTCAAACACTAAAGAGGAAGGTGGCGAGTCTTCCTCTTCAGCTTTGTAGTATCGGTGCCTCTGCCTGGTCAGAAGAAACAGCTATAGGGTGTGCTTCTGGGTCCTGGTGTCTGTCGGTGCCTGTTGTTCTCAAGTCCCACCCACAGATCCATCTGCAATTACCCCAAGATAAATATTGCCGCTGTGCCTCAGCAGCAGCTGGACCCGAACCAAGAGGGCTGCAACCCTGGGCAGTCTCCTCAAAGACCACCATGCGTAAGCGGAACGTTCGCAGTGGAAGCTGCTCACAATCTGTACAGCCAACGCCCTCGAGCGCTGCCAGTGCATGCTCCACTCCCAAACACGTAATACACAAGATATGCGTATTCCTGCCCAGGATGAAGTGTCTAAAAACCTGTTAATTCGCCATATCAGATAAGTGTGAGATCCCTGTTCTTTTTAAACTAGCTCAGGAGAATAACACACAAATACCAGCACACAAACACACACGTTTCGCTCTAGCGCTTGATGAAGATACTAAAGCTTCCATTTCTGGTTCACAACGCACTTTCATAATCCTGGCTCATGACGTCATCCTCTGCAACGTACATTCACACACAGTTGTTCTATTGTGCTTCATGAGACACGCTAAGGCATTTCCAATGCATTTTGACGCAGTGCAAGTTGCCTTGATAGGGAATCTGACACATTTACTTTAAAAGTAATTTGACATCTTTTTCAACAAGTTTACTTTAGAAGAAAATGTCACGGTTCAGAGGTACACTGACTTCTCCTCCTTGTTGTACAGTATTGTGGAGGCGTGGTCGCTGATTACCTCATCATCCTGTTCCGGCTGTGCATAATTTTCCCATGGCTATTTATCCATCTCTCATTCCACTCTCCGCTGTCAGTTCGTTCCAGGTCTCGCTGTGTTCAGCCTTCTGTGCCGCGCGTGCTCTCAGTGTCTCTCCGGTTGGCTTCCGTGAGGAGGATTCTTCGGCTCGTCGCCCGCTGCAGTTCCTGCGTCACAACAGCCCGAGTCCGCGCTTCGCCGTTCCTGCCCGGCCTGTTGCTCTATTGGACTTCCTCTGTTTGTTTCTCTGGAGTTTTTCACGTTTTCATTAAAGACTCCTCATTACTCGCTATTGGATCCTGTTGTTATTTTTCCTTAAAACTAGCGTGACAGAACGAACTGACCCTAATATGGATCCAGCGAGCCTGCAAGAGCTTCAAGGGATTCTTTCCGCCAACGACATGCGCATGGAAAGACAGGAGGAACAAGCGGCGAACACTGCTCGGGCTGTGCAAGCAGTAGTGACACAGGTGACCGAGCTCACCACCCGGATCCAGCAAGTCGCCATGCCCACTGCGCCTACACCACCACCAATTCCTCTTGTTCCTGCAGCGGTGATTAATGGCTCGGAACCTCGTATTCCCACACCAGAGAGGTATGCTGGGGAACCAGATTTATGCCGATCCTTTTTGACCAGATGCTCTATTTTTTTTTTCATTACAACCAGTTACTTTTGCCACCGAGGCATCCAAGGTCGCTCTGGTCCTGACACTGCTCTCTGGATGCGCCGCTCGCTGGGATCGGCGGTCTGGGCCAACAACAACGCATGTGTTGCATCATTCCATGCTTTATCCGACGAGATGACCCGAGTTTTCGACCGTGCCATAGCGGGTCGCGAAGCGGCCCGCAAACTGGCCAGCCTACGCCAAGGCAATCGTTCTGTATCGGAATATATGATTGAGTTCCGCACCCTGGCGGCGGAGTGTAATTGGAACCAAGAAGCGCAGTGGGACATGTTCCTGCATGGGCTGGCTGACCGTGTTCACAGGGAGATCTATGCCCTTGAGTTACCTCGGGATCTCGACGGACTCATGGACCTGGCTTTGAAGGTGGACGCCAGGGTCCAGCTATATCAGGAACGTGCACGCCCCAATCCACCTCCGGGGTTCCAGGATTTCGGCAGGGAGAACACGGTCAGTCAACAGGACCATCATGAGCCCATGCAGGTAGGACGAGCTCGGCTTTCCCGAGGGGAGAGGGAACATCGCCGCTCAAGAGGCCTCTGTCTGTACTGTGGGGGGTCGGGGCATTTCATTAACAGCTGCCCCGTAAAAGACCCAGCCCGGCAGTAGAGCAGAGGTTACTGTCGGGCGGGCTAGGTCTCGGTAAAGCCTCATCCTCCACCCTCCTCTCTGGAAGACTGCAGTGGGCTCAGGAGACTCACGTCTGTCAGGCCTTGGTGGACTCCGGAGCGGAGGGTAATTTTCTGGATCATTCTCTGGCCACATCCCTCCAGATCCCTTTTGTTCCCCTCCATCGTCCCATTACTGTGCACGCCCTCAATGGACAGAAACTCCCTGACATTACCCATTGCACTGAAACTCTCACCTTAATAGTGTCCGGCAATCATTCTGAGAGAATCAACTTCCTGCTCACCACTCCCCCCCTGTTTCCCATGGTCCTCGGTCACCCTTGGCTAGTTAAGCACAATCCCAGGGTTGACTGGGGATCCAATTCAGTCTCTACCTGGAGTGATCAGTGCCACACCTCTTGTCTTGTGTCTGCCTGTACGTCTGTGTGTAGTTCTGTGTTACAGGAGGAGCCGGTGGACCTCTCTAATGTGCCCCAGGAATACCTGGACCTGAAGGAAGTGTTCATTAAGTCTCGGGCTGCTTCTCTGCCTCCTCACCGTCCCTACGACTGTGCCATAGATTTACTACCAGGTACGTCTCCGCCTAAAGGCAAATTATACTCGCTCTCTGCTCCAGAGAGGGAGGCCATGGAGAAATACATTTCTGATTCGCTAGCTTCTGGGTTCATCCGCCCCTCCACTTCTCCAGCGGGGGCGGGGTTCTTTTTTGTGGGCAAGAAGGATGGATCTCTGCGACCTTGCATTGACTACCGAGGACTGAACAACATCACGGTAAAGAATACTTATCCTTTGCCGTTGATGTCTTCAGCCTTCGAGAGGTTACAGGGAGCATCCGTGTTCTCAAAACTGGACTTGCGTAATGCTTATCATTTGGTCCGCATCAGGAAGGGGGATGAATGGAAAACTGCTTTTAATACTCCCAGGGGACACTTTGAATATTTGGTCATGCCTTTTGGGTTGTCCAACTCCCCGGTTTTCCAAGCACTCGTTAACGACGTGCTCAGAGACATGGTCGATCAGTTCATTTATGTCTACCTTGACGACATATTGATCTTTTCTTCCTCTCTTCAGGAGCATGTCCAGCACGTCAGAAGAGTGCTCCAGAGATTGCTGGCGAATGGTCTTTTTGTCAAGGCGGAGAAATGCGCATTTCACGCAGTCTGTTCCTTTCTTGGGGTATATCGTCTCATCCGAGGGAATGCGTATGGATCCCGACAAGATTAAGGCTGTGGTGGATTGGCCAAGCCCAGATTCCCGCAAGGCCCTGCAGAGGTTTCTGGGGTTCGCCAATTTTTACCGACGTTTTATTCGTAATTTCAGCCACCTAGCCGCGCCCTTGACGGCGTTGACCTCCACTCGAACTGCGTTCAGGTGGTCGGAAGCAGCCGAGACTGCTTTTACCAAAATCAAGAGCCGCTTTGTTTCGGCGCCCATCCTTGTCACCCCTGATCCATCGCGCCAGTTCGTAGTGGAGGTCGACGCGTCAGAGGTGGGGGTAGGAGCGGTTCTATCCCAGCGCTCTGTTTCGGATGACAGGATGCACCCTTGCGCGTTTTTTTCTCATCGATTGTCACCAGCCGAACGTAACTACGACATTGGTAACAGAGAGTTGTTGGCAGTTAAACTGGCGTTGGAAGAGTGGCGTCATTGGCTAGAGGGATCGGGAGTACCCTTTATAGTCTGGACTGATCATAAGAATCTTGAATATATTAGATCGGCAAAGAGACTCAATTCTAGGCAGGCTCGGTGGGCATTATTTTTCGGACGTTTTGATTTTTCTCTCTCGTACCGCCCGGGCTCCAAGAACATCAAGCCCGACTCTTTATCTCGCATTTTTGACCGCTCCGAACGCCCGTCCACTCCCGAGTGCATTTTTCCTGAGAGTCTCATTGTCTCCACACTCAGATGGGAGGTCGAATCGAGGGTAGAATCAGCCCTAGAAGGGGTAACGCCTCCGCCCGGATGCCCACCAGGTCGATTGTTCGTGCCAGAGGGTCTACGTTCAGAAGTAGTTAAATGGGGTCATTGTTCCAACGTTGCTTGCCATCCCGGAGCTAATCGGACCAACTTTTTGGTTAAGCAACGATTCTGGTGGCCCAGTATGACGCGGGACATTCGGGAGTTCGTTTTGGCCTGCTCAGTTTGTGCCATGGGTAAGACTTCCAATCGTCCCCCAGATGGGTTACTTCAACCGCTGACTGTCCCTTCGAGACCCTGGTCCCACATCGCGCTAGATTTTGTTACCGCCCTCCCGCCCTCCCAGGGCAAGACAGTCGTTTTGACTGTCGTGGACCGGTTCTCGAAGGCGGCCCATTTCATTCCCTTACCTAAATTACCCTCTGCTAAGGAGACAGCGGTGGCTGTCGTAGATCACGTCTTTCGCATTCATGGTCTCCCGATAGACGTGGTCTCCGACAGGGGTCCCCAATTTATATCCAAATTCTGGAGAGAGTTTTGTAGATTACTGGGGGCAACGGTAAGCCTGTCTTCGGGTTTCCATCCCCAAAGCAATGGGCAGACTGAGCGGGCCAACCAGGATCTTGAGAGAATGTTACGTTGTCTGGTCTCCAGAAATCCTTCCTCCTGGAGCCAGCAACTCTCTTGGGTTGAGTACGCGCACAACTCGTTACCAGTGTCGGCCACGGGCCTTTCGCCATTTGAGTGTAGCATAGGATTCCAGCCACCAAATTTTCCCAGTCTGGAATCCGAAGTCGCGGTCCCCTCCGCCCATGCCTTTGTTCAGAGGTGCCGTCGCACATGGAGCAGAGCCCGCTAGACTTTGCTCCAGGTGGGAGAGCGCACCAAGGCCCAAGCCGATCGCCACCGGTCTAAGCCGCCGATCTAAGTGTGGCTTTCAACCAAGAACATTCCTCTCCGCTCCGTGTGTAACAAGCTCGCTCCCAAATTCATTGGCCCATTTCCCGTCACCAAGATCATTAGTCCGGTGACGGTCCGCCTCAAACTTCCCCCTGCGTACGGGAGGATCCATCCTGCGTTTCATGTATCCAAAATAAAACCTGTTTTTCGCTCTCGTATTAACCCGCCAGCTCCGGTTCCCCCCCCCCGCCGCGACTCGTAGATGGGGAACCCGCCTATTCGGTCAATCGTATTCTGGACTCTAGACAGAGGGGACGCGGGTTCCAGTACTTGGTGGACTGGGAGAGTTACGGTCCGGAGGAGAGGAGTTGGGTTCCTGCCAGGGACATACTGGATCACTCTTTGATCGACGATTTCAATCGACAGGTAGGTCCTCCTGGGAGTGCCAGGAGGCGCTCTTAGGAGGGAGGGGTACTGTCACAGTTCAGAGGTACACTGACTTCTCCTCCTTGTTGTACGGTATTGTGGAGGCATGGTCGCTGATTACCTCATCATCCTGTTTGAGGATTGTTCAGCTAGTCGCCCGCTGCAGTTCCTGCGTCACAACAGCCCGAGTCCGCGCTTCGCTGTTCCTGCCCGGCCTGTTGCTCTATTGGACTTCCTCTGTTTGTTTCTCTGGAGTTTTTCACGTTTTCATTAAAGACTCCTCATTACTCGCTATTGGATCCTGTTGTTATTTTTCCTTAAAACTAGCGTGACAGAAAATTAAATAATCTATTATCATCCTTGCATTACAAAAAGCAAAGTATTATATGTGGGACACTCTCAAAAACTTGTTTTTGCTCTCCAGGTTAAATAATCATGTAAAGTGATTATTATGTCTATGTCATTACATTTAGATCTATATTTAGATTTTGTCATGAAAGGTTGCTGTGATGAGCATTAGTTGATCACAGACATGTTGAGCACATGAATTCAGTGATCTCGTCATTGCAACTCGATTTCTGCACTCCAACGAATGCTTTCATCATGGTAGTTGATTATAACTTGGTCACTGATAAAGAGCTTGCGACTGATTTATCAAATAATTCACAGTAAAATGTACTAAATAGAAATACATAATTCTTAGCTGAGACTTCACATTGCTGAAACTAAATAACCACATTCCTAGCATTAGGATCCTTTGGAAGGTAGTGCCATTTTTTATCCAGAATTCTCTCCTTGTCATCTTACAAATGAGGCCAAAAATGCAGTGAAGTACGCATTGATTTTCTTTTGCAGAGATGGTCTTTCATATATTTATTATGTCGATAGATTCCACAATGAGTTGTTATCTGGTCTTGGTTGCAACAGCAAGGAAGAAATGGACTAACAAGGAAGTTTTCAAAACCAATTCAATGCCATACATACTGTAGGACTGGTTTCACAGACGGTGCTTAGATTAAGCCAGGATTAAACCTTAGCTAAATTAGGACATTTATGTAGCTTTTATAAAGTGCCGTATGGAAAAAGAAACATTATTGGTGTGCATCTAGAGACAAAATAATGGCACTGACATTTTAAGATCAGTGCAAACTGCTTTCAGTTTAAACGACGTAATCATGCATTTTACTCTAGGAATAAGGGTTACTTCACACAAAAAAAGAAAATTGTGTTATTAATTCCTCACACTCATGTTGTTCCAAACCTGTCTGCAAAACACAAAGGAATATATTTTTAATAAAATTTGAGCAATTACTGTCCCTCCATTCACAGCTATAAAACTACCTGTTACGCAGTGGGGATCGTGTGAGAACGAGGAGACGGAGGCAAGGCAGATTTCAATCTGAAAATCACTTTAATATAAACGAAAACAAAATACTTTAAATACAAAATCAAAGAAGCACACCTTTGCAAAACAGAACTAAACAACTCAGAACAAGAATAACAGAAGGAGAACAGGAGACATCCACAAACAGTAAGCAATCCACAGAACTTCATTAACATTATTACAACAACAGACCAAGACAAGGGAAACTCAAGAAGGTTTTATACAAAAGTGAATGACAAACACCTGGGTAGACTAATGATGAAAGTGATTGACAAGACAGATGCAGGAAGGGCACAGGAAGATACACTTAAGAGACCCGGAAGTGAAACATGATACACCCGACAGGAAGTAAGCTTATGCACAGGAAGAGAAATATTGACAAGACAGATAGGAAGTGACAAATGACCTTACACACAGGAAGTGCACAGGTGACACAACAAACAGGACCAAGGGTAACACTACCACTGTGACATTTCAAAAAGTTGAGCCTCTGCAAGAGGTTCGCTTCAGCAATGTCAAGTAGGTTCTGTTGATCATCTGTTTATGTTCATTGATCAATGTTTATATCTGAATAAAAAGCATATATTCCAATCTTCTCATCATATAAAGCAATTGTGCCTTTTCAGAAAATTAAGACAACTCAATTTCTATGGTTAGTTTTGCAATCTCTTTCGGAACCTTTTGAAGCATCAAAGTGGTAGTTGTGAAGCTATTAATGGAGAGTACAGAACTGGCTCAAATTTTCTTATAAATATCTTCATTCATGTTCTGGTGATGAACTAAAGTCTTACTGGTTTGGAACTTTATGTGTGAAACTAGTGTTAACGAATGGATCCTTGTAAAGTTTTATCTTTTTCATTAATAAATAAACAACAACATTATTACACTGCAAAACATTTTTTTGGTTGAAACCTAAAAGACAAAGTTTAGTCAGTTTGCTCACCAGTTTTTTACATAGTTGTGCCGGGGAACGGTGGGAACAGCAGGATGTGGCCAAGTGAACCCATGCTTGACCCTGTGTCTCACCTCTCTCCCTCTGTATCCTGCAGGAAATAAAATATTGATGAAGAGATTGCTCCTTCCTTTCAAAGTTGTTCAATAATATCTACTGATGATGTTCTTTTCTAATCTAATTGGTACTTACAGAGTTTTAAATGCAGACAGATCCAGTTTGAAGAACTGCGAACAAGTGTCATCCAGCTTGGACAGAAGTGCCGTAGTGTTTTTCAATTTACTGTGCTGTTTGATAAATGTTGAGAGAGAGAGAAAAAAGAAAGAACAGTTTGGCTAGTAATACAACCTTTGAAATAAAAAAGGCCTATATTTTTTCCCTGTCAACATTCAAAGTCAAGCAGCGCGACAGAAGATGAGAGAGACATTGTTTGACAGTTCAGGCTTGGTTAGCACTCAGTGAGTACAAAGAACACCCTGTCACTCGAAATTAATTGAAATGTCACAACACTCTTTGTCTTGGCAAGGGAAATTCATTTGTGCATGTTAATGATGTGCATTCCTCTGGTCACAGATGCATTTAAACCAGTAACTCTTCTCACTTAATTTGCTTTATGTGGAAAAGCAGTGAGCAAGCAGATAATTGGAAGATCTGCAAAATAAAACTGAAAGGATAAATTAACCAAACAGTGACACATTTTTGATCAGGTTACTTGTGGAATTTTGCCATCACTGTTAAGCATGAAAGTTATCATGGAGCTCATTATGACATTCAAATATGATTTCTTCAAGGTTATGTTACTCGAGCATCCTTATGATATGGCACCTGCCTCAATTCCATTTTTCATTCGATTTCATCTTGTACTATTAATGCCAAGAGAACCACAGAATCCATCAGCAGAACATGCCTGTACTGATGAGAGCTCCAAACGATATGATCCCAATCACAAAACCGAAATGAGACTTGAACAAAAAAATAGCAAAATGAAGCCACTCATTGTCAAGTCAGGGACTGGCATTATTATGCTAGCAAATCATCTAGACATGCATCAAAAAAGATGGAAGCCTCTCACAATAGCTGTCTACCCAGGGTTGTAGCAATCTTACAGTCATTTAAACAAAAACAAAAAACTTGAAATCTGAAGAAAATCTTGGTTGTTTATAAAAAAGGAAAAGCTGCTGCTAAGCACAATGCATAAAAAAATGTTGTAGAAATAGATGCCTGTCGTAAACCAGAGACTGGAAAATCATGTATCTTTCAGAAAGAATATATTAATGTTGTCTCACCGTCTCTGTTAAACACGCTGTGACGTCAGCGGATGAGCAGCAGGCTGTTATTGTGTTCTTGATTAGATCAAGGACGGTTGTCAGCACAGGCAGAGAAATGGAGGCATGTTTTACTCCGGTCAGAAACAAGTACCTGGAAACACACACACACATCCTGTCTCAGGATACTATTGTAACCATAGTTCCCTGAGAACAGGGAATGAGACGCTAGGTGTTGCTTTTGGGGAATATCTTCTGTATGACAGGTATCTGAAGAATTTATCCGACCACAACAATGAACTTGACATTCGCCGGCAGCAGCCTATGACTTCACCACAGGTGTGACTGCAGGTATAAAGAGGCACCTGAACAGCATGTCATCCACTTTATATCTGAAGGAGATGCCTGCAGGAAGGTCTGCAGCATAGCAAAGCATTCTTAGGGAACTATGGTTACAATCGTAGGCTGAGACATCCCTTTCAAAAGGGAATGGAATACCAACGCTGCCATGCTGAAGGGCATGACTGCACTTAAGAGGCTAAAGCAGGTTAAACCGAGAGCTAAGGTGCAGTGCCGCTTCACTCAAGGAAGTGGGGCCAACCTACCGAAGGGTCCACTTTCAATATAGTAGGAAAAAATCTATCAGACCCCAGGCAGCCACGGGGAGGCTAGGCCAAGCCAATGACTCACAAGAGCCCCAGGCCGCTTCCCAGTGCTGCTTTTTGCTGCACTGCTCAGTGACCGCCTCAGAGGGGGCCCCCTGACACTGTTCCAGGTCTTCAGCAGGTCAGCCAGGTACACCTGCAGCACTGCCATGTTGAGCAAGGCTGCACCGGCTTGACCTGCTGCTGCCTATGCTCTGCCATACGTGGCACATGCAGGCTGTGAGTGATCAACAAAAATAGCCCCCTGCACGCCAAGGTTTGCGGGGAGTGCGCTCACCCACGATGAGGAGAGAGAGAGAAAGAGAGCCATAGCGTCCAATGGTTGAGAGACAAAAACACTCTTACTAGTTGGCCTGCAAGTGGAGAGAGAAGTCCGCTCAATGTAGAAATGTGAGCGCCTCCTCCTCAGAGTGAATCACTTGCTACACACACAAACAACTCCCAAGAGAGTTGCCGTGCATACTCCTAACCTAAGCATTTTACAATTATCAAAATTCACATCTGGTGTATCATCAGATGTTCGAAATGCTGACACGGATGAATTCAACAAATGTAGTTTTCCTTGTGGGCCATCATGGCAGACAACGCTTAGACATGGCCGTCTCCCTGAAGATATGAAAGGATGTTCAGGTGCCTCTTTATACCTGTGATTGCAGCCAATGTCAAGTTCATTGTTGTGGTAGGATTAATTCTTCAGACACCTGTCATAGCAGAGGTATTCCCCAAAGCAAGCCCAGGGGGCGCAGCGTAGAGTTCCCTTTCAAAAGGGAAATACAGATTCTTTTGATCTCATTTATACACTGACATTAGAAAACATGCTTGGGGGAAAAGGATTGAATAAAGTTAAAATAAAGTGCTACTGCCCCATTAATAAGGCTCAGGTACTCTTTAAAGTTAATTTACTGCTAATGTGCTTTTAATTTTTTTTAAGTTGTGCTGTCTCTTTTTTAATATTTATATTTCACTTTGTCTTTTTAAAATTATTCTAGTTTCAGTTTTAATAAATTAATGATTAAACTTATTTCAGTTACTTTACAAAGCAACAGTTGTAATTTTCATTTGATTGTATCTATTTAAGTTTATCATTAAGTGTGTATATTTAATTTTATTTCTGCTTCATTTTAATAACTCAATTTTTTAAAATAATTTTAGCTTTAGTTAACTATAATTATGTATTGTTATGTACAAATTATTGATATAGTTATTAAAAAAATAATTGTTATATGTCAGTCATGTCTTTTGTCTACTTGCTGTTTCCTTCTGTATTTTCCTGTGTGTTTTCATCCGCCTGTCATGTCATCTGTCACCTCATTAGTCTTGTCAGCTGTGTCTCATTCCCTGCTTTTGTATAAAAACCCCATGACTCCCTCAGTCTGTGTCGGTATTTGTTAGTGTATAGTTGTTAGTTTATAGTTGTTGTATACTTGTCAGTGGTCTCCATGTTTATATTATGCTGTTTTGCAAGATCCGTGCCAGTTTTGTTTGTATATTTAAAGTATTTTGTTAAAGTTCAAATTTAAGTTTCATTCCTTATTTCCTGAACCTACACATCTCCTCGTCTCTCCTTATAACTGTGACAGATATACTTATCTGGTTAGTCACCTATAACTAAAAAGGACTGGACTTAAAAAGAATGACTTCTCTGCAGTTGCCCTGCTTTTGCTGAAGAAGGAAGACCGCTCACTGGAAGACCATACCCGGAACTATTAAAATTTGCCAAATGATCTACCCAGACTGCGAGATCAGCAGTTTCTACTGTGCCGGGCTGAGCGAGTGGTCCAAGGCACATCTTCCAGAATTCGCCGTCTATGTGGAGTGGGTGGTGGTAAACAACGATTCACTGCTCACGGTATACCGGGCAGAGGATAACGCCTGCCCCACTCCACAGCCAGAGACCAGCCATCCACCACCAAGTGCGATCGACAAGAGGACGTCGCATGAGGCCCCCGCAGAATGTTGAGACCACACTGCTGTGAGAGATGAGCCCGAACCAAGACAGAGGTCAGAAGGAGTCATTGCCCTGGAACCTGTCCCACAAAAGAGGTTTGACCTGGTGCGCAAGCCGGCTACGTCATCAGTCGGCGAGGGAGGATCAGTGGAGCTTGAGGGTCAGGAGGAAAGCCCCGTCCACTGCTTATCTTTGGTGGAGAGGTTGGCTTCGGTCACTGGACATACAATAGGACTGCTTTAACTATTGTCCCTGCTGGTTCCGTCCAGCCATGAACTATTGTCCTTACTGGTTCCACCCAGCCTGGAACTGCCTCCTGTGCCCTCTCCCTCACCAGTTTACCCACTCAGCAACTTTCTCCCACCACCTCAACCAGTCCCATATCCTGCCTACCTCTGTCGGTGTCCAACGGCCCTTCAGTTGATATTAAAGTTCCATTCCTTTTTTCCTGAACCTACATGTCTCCTTGTCTCGCCCTACAACTGTAACAACAATGAACCTCATTTTTTTAGAACTGTATTTTGTTTACTTGTGTTATCTTTGACAAATTTAAATTTGTTTGATCTGAAACAATTAAGTGTGACAAACATGCAAAATAAGAAATCAGGAAGGGAGCAAACTCTTTTTCACACCACTGTAGATGTAGAAACTTTACCAAGGGAAATTGTTTGCAGCACACCAGTTAAAGATGAGGACGACAGGTGAGAATCAACACACACACTTGACAGTCACTAAGATGAGGATACTGATGTTACTTTTTCTGTTGCAGGAAGGTCGCTGGGGAGCTAGTAAGCCCTGAGATGGGCATGATTGCTGGAAAGTCAGGTAAGTCATAACAGGTAGGTATGAGGATGATGGCATGTGAGTCTGAGCTGTAGACAAGATGTTTGTGTGTGTGGAGAGTCCTTTTAAAGGGTGCTGGTGTACAGCTGATGCGTGACAGCTGGTGCTCATTAGTTATTGGGTAAGGGTGCTCTGTGTGGCTGGGTGAGGGTGGAGCCTGATGGCATTATAGAGTTTATGCAACTATGATGACTTCTGCTTCTGATAAACCTGGAATAAGAAAAGGGTCAATTGTCTTATTAGAGCTGCTTTACAGCAGCAATGAATTCAGTTCGCATCATTGATTTGTCATTTTCCTGTTTTTCACTGCATTCTGCCCTGAAACAATCTACATGCAAAATATCATGTTGCAGTGATACGCATGTTGCCAATAACAGATAAGTAATGCACGTCAACGTGAGCGCAAGCCTTGCAACAAGAATGATACTGAGAACAGCTAGATAAGCCTTAAGCAACACATATATTGTTGATACCTAGATAGCCTTGGCAAAATGTATGGTGCCAAAAACCTGATAGCTTTAAGCAATGAGCATAAAAGGAAATCATAGCTTTATTGAACATTGTGAGATTAATGGAGGGGGTTAAAAATAGCCAGCTCTGATCCTTGATTTTCTTTTCAACATCCTTATTCTTTGTGTGATGAGTGCAGATCTCATTCAACTTTGTTCTTGAGGCAGTTGTGCTAGTTTTTTTTATTGAGATTGCGGGAAAAGGCTTAATCAGGTCACTTTCAAATAAAGCAACTTATAATCAATGCACCGAATTCACGTTCACAAACAGGAATCTGAGGTGAAATCCTGGATGGGGAATAAATCTTTTTTGCAAAATTCCTGACTGAACAATTCCTATGCGGTTTTGCCCACTAAATTTGCAGTTTAAAAGCTGTGACAGGCGTTGCATTCCATATTTAGATGTGGCTCAGGTGAGAGTCAAGCTTGACTAGCAGAATATTAGGTTAAGGTTAATAGAATAAGTTGACATACTTGTAAACATATTGTAGTAGGTAAAATTAGTTAAGAGACATTTTGTCAAGCAACAACGCTTGAATGAAAAGTCAAGAGGAGCAGAAATGTGTAACTAACCATGTGGTCCCGGCCTTGGTAGTGCAGGAGTAAACTATTCAGTTTCAGTAATGAAGGACCAACACTGTTGGATCTACCAATGCTCCAGATCCCCCATCAGAAACCACACCAATTTTCACGCTTGACCACAACTACCACCACCGCCCTCTTACTCTGATGCACCACAGCTATGTACATAATGTTTGCCCTATTTGTGCTCTTTGTTTCTTGCCCTTCAGCCATCAGCTTTTCCTACAAAGCAATTTAAATTGGCATTATGAACGGCGGAGTGGGTAATTACTGAGAACTAGATGGTGTCTGCACTGATGTAACAAGCAAAGTAAGCAACAAAGAAGCAAGGCCATGTCAAAATATATTTCTGATTCTCTGGCCAAACTCATCTGCCCTTGCTCTTCTCCTTTTTTTCTTTGTGTTAAAGAAATATGGTTCTCTGCACTGTTGAAAGGAGAGAGGTTGGGTTCCTGCAAGGAACATGTTGGATTATTGTTGATTACAATCGACAGCTAAGTTTGTTTGAGTTCAGCTAAGTTTTGTTTTAGTCGCATTGCAGAGCATCGCTTCTCAGATAATAAGCTAAGATAATAAGCTAATCAGATCAGCGCACCTGAAACTCATCGGTACTGCCTTTAAATGTTGTGTTTGCTCTTGTTTATTTCAGATAATTTTGGTGGTCTTTTCACATTCTGTTTATGTGTGCATTACTTCTTTGGACTATCTATCAGTAGATGACGCTCAGCCCATTGCAGTCTCCTTGCTGCCAAGGCAATCCTTCTTCTTCCCATAGTTCTGATCTACTTACTTCTTATTCATCTTACTTGACTATTTTCTGTTTTTTTAAATAAACTGACTTCTCTGCATTTGTAACTGAATCCTGAGTTATTTCCTGACAAAATCAGTGGCAGAAACATCTCTGCAAGAATCTGGTCAAGACATAAAACACTAAGTTGCATTTTTACTTTTGTATGTTTAACAAAGCAAACATGATTTACAAGTACACTCTGGTGGTTGTGAATAGGGATACTGATAGCTTTACAACACAGGTTGTGCTTTTGTGCTTTTTACAAACTGAATATAGGTGGCAAGAGTCCATTTCACACATTATTGAGTTCAAAATAATGGATATATACATTTAAAGGCTGATTTTTCTGGTCATAAAAAAATGAAGAATTCAAAATTTTATGTTACACCACTAGGTGGTACAGTTAGACAGTGTAATGATTGAAGAAGGAAAATCGGCTACTATGATTTTAAATATTATTCTTTTTAAAATAATATTAATGGAAACTTACATCTCTAATTTCGGTCTCACATTAATTTTGCTTGCATACACTCAGAAGTCACAGTGAATTACCTAAAATTAGACCCCAACCCCCACCCCCGGCATTGTGAATATATCACCTTTAATGACACCAGGCCATGAGGTAAACTCAGTAGAACACATTCAGATCCATTGGTGAGTGGCTCATCTAATTACAGTGCAAGATAAATTAAACATATGGCTTCTGTGCACGGCTGTCTGCCTCTCAGCAAGACTTCATTCTTTCTTGTCCACCCAGGCACACAAGTGACTTCACATGCCTCATTCATCACAGCATGCAATGCATACAGGCTACATTTTTACTAAATGAGAAAGGCAGAACATTCTGATCAGAGAACAGCCATAACACACTCCACCAAATGAAGCAGACCATCATGGGACAGACAAGCTAAAAAATGTTTCAGTGCAAAATGTTCTAATGTTTGGTGCTCCAGGCAAGTATAATTTGCGTGATAATGATTGTTAGTATGCAAAAGGAAAAAACTGGTAGAATCTGAAATGTTACACAGAAGAGAAATGTTTCTGTTTTGCATTATGTACTTAATTCCATTCATTTTCAAAATAATATATATATGGGAATAGACACCATCACCTTAACTCCATTAATCTGTAATGTTCTTGTTCATGTTCAAAGGAAAAGTTTAAGGTCCAGATGTAGCAAGAATTCTGGTACAATCTGTTTTACCTTTATTCTGACAACTGGATAACGTCTCGGTTACGAATGTAACCTTAGTTCCCTGAATAGGGAACGAGACGCTGCGTCTGGCACTGTGGGAATGCCTCTGTGTGAATCCGTCATGAAGCACGTATGCAAACTGCACAATTGCATGAGAAGATGTCAGAAGCGGGTGACATCAAAAACCAAGAATCTATAAATACTGGTCGCGAAAATATAACAATATAAATATTATATTGGCCGCGAAAATATTACAAAATATAAATATTTTCTTCCTGGTCTGGTTCAAGGAAAGGGAGAGGACACAAGGCTTGAGCACCACAGGAGTCACCACAAAGTAGGCACTTTAAGGACATACCCGGGTCTGGGTTGGAGAAAGGCTCTGACCATCCCAGGAGAAAACTCAAGGCAAGAAGGAGCAACCAAAAGAGCTTGCAAATCTACTATTCTTTTCAGAGAAGAAATAGCCAAGATAAAGAACATTTTGAGAGTAACAAACCTAGGAGCCACTTTTTCAATGGACTTAAAGGGACCCTGGGATAGACTTCAGAGCAACACGGTCAAATCCCAAGATGGTACCCTCCAGTGTACTGCAGGCCTCAGCTTCAAAGTGCCACGGAGGAAACGGGTAATAAGTGGGTCTCTCCCTAGAGACAGACCACCCAGAGGGATGTGGTAGGCCGTCATGGCCGCCACATACACCTTTAAGGTGGAAGAAGACAACCCGGAAGCGAAATGTTCTTGCAGGAACTCCAGTACTGAACCAACAGGGCAGCTAGCTGGGTCCTGCTCACACTCGCTACACCACGAAGTGAAGAGCCTCCACTTCAAGGCGTAGAGTTTCTTTGTGGAGGGAGCTCTGGAGTGGAGAATGGTCTCAACAACCTCATTTGAGAGGCTTGGACTTAAGAGCTGAGCCCCCTCAGAGGCTAAGTCCACAGATTTCAAAGCTCTGGGTGGGTGTGCAGTATTAGCATTGACAGGATGTCTGCTCCCACATTTTGAGTCCCAGGAAAGTAAACCCCTTTCAGTGACAGCAATCTCCCTTGGGACCACAGGTGGATCTGACACACTAGTTTGTACAATGAGCGTGAACTCAGGCCCCCTTGATGGTTTATTTAGGTGACCACCGATGTGTTGTCTGGCCAAACAAGCACATGATGGCCCCTGAGGTATGGGAGGAAGCACCTCAGAGCCAAATAGACTGCCATCATTTCGAGACATTTGAAGTGCCAAGAGAGATGTTGTCCGCTCCACAGACTTTGTGCTGAGCAACCCTCCAAAAACCGCTCCCTGGCTGTGAGGGTTGCATCCATTGTAAGCACTCGGCGATGACAAGGAGCTCCCAACACAGGACATTGGGAAATGAACCAGGAACTCTTCCACAAATCTAAGGAATGAAGGCAGTGCCACATGACCTTGATCATGCCAAATGGGTTGCCCGTTGGGTAATCACGTTGGACGCTGCTGCCATGAGAACTGTTTCACAGTGCGTGACTGGCCTAGCTTTAACTTTTTTAGGCTGAGAGGATTGACTGGATGCGGACGAGAGAGAGACGTACTTGCATCGAGACCGAATCCCAGACCACCCCGAGAAAGGTGGTGTTCTGAAAAGGAGAGAGCACACTCTTCTTGGAATTCAGCCATAACCCCAGCACTCTCATATGAGCAAGAACGACATCTCAGTGCCGAACCACCAGCTGCCTCGACTGGGCCAGGATTAGCAAGTCAGCTAGGTAATTTAGGATATGAATGCTCGAAGGCAAAGAGGTGCAAGAGCTGCATCTACACATTTGGTGTTGGGGGGATAGAGCTAGGCTGAACGGGAGGACACAATATTGGTATGCCTCATCCCCAAAGGTAAACCTGAGGAACCTCCTGTGCTGAGGAAGAATGGAGATGGAAATACGCATCCTTCACGTCTATCGTGACAAACCAGTCCTCGGACCCGATTCATGGAACGATCTATTTCAGAGTAAGCATTTTCAGCTTGAGCTGCGCTATCAATTTGTTGAGTAAACTCAGAACCAAAACCTAGCCAGGAACTGAATGGTGTAACCATACTGAATGGAGCGCAGGACCCAACGAGATCAATTTGGCAGAAGTTTCCACGTTGCCAAAAAATCTGCTAAACCTTGGGACTTGCCTCTGGTATCAATCGGGTGATTGTCTCTGTGCCCTGAAGTGGCAAACTGGCAGGGAACGACCAACCCGATAGCTTTAGGACACTTCTCTGAAAGAATGAGCATCCTGGTGCTGCAACGTTTCTGGGCGGACACTGGGAACAATGATCACTGGGGGCCACTGCGCACTGAAGCACACGAAGCGGAAGGGTTAGTGAGACGGCCCCTTGAGGGCATCGAGGACAAATGGGGACCATAGGTAGAGGTGAACACCACCTAGCCTCGATGGGGACAGCCTTCATTCTATTCAAGTGGTAAGCTCAGTGCCCTCAAGAAGTGAACCGGCAGGGAATGACCAAACTGATGGCTCTAGGACCATCTTCGGAGGGAGCGAGCGTCCCGGTGCCACAACGTTTCCGTGTCGACACTGGCAACAGAGCTTGCTGGGAGCCACTCCACCCTGAAGTACACAAGGTGGCAGGGTTAGCGAGACAGCCCCCTGAGGGCATCGAAGGAAGACGGGAACCATAGGCAGAGGTGAACACCGTGTCCCTTGATGGGGACAGCCCTCATTCCATTCGAGCTGCAAGGAACGACCAAACTGATGGCTCTAGAACCCTCCTCGGATGGAGCGAGCATCCCGGTGCTGCAACATATCCGGGCGAACAAAGGGAACAAAAAGCTCTGGGAACAAAGCTCAATGCGGACAGCTGCGCCTTGAAGCACATGAGGTGGCAGGTTTAGAGAGATGGCCCCTGAGGGCATCATGGAAGGACAGGCAACGTAGGCAGAGATGAACACCGCCTGGCCTCGATGGGGGCAGCCCTCACGATATTAGGAGCTGGCTTTCTGGAGCTGCTTCCGCTCAGCAGTCCTGGAGACGTGAGAGCAACAGAGAGTTAGCTGCCTGAAACCGCAGCGCGTGCGTCCACCTGTCAACCGGCACTAAAACTGGCGGGTGAAAGCTGAGAAAGGGCAGCACCTGGCGTTCCTGCAGGGCTAGATGAAGCGCAAGAACCCTTGAAAGGGAACTTGTGAAACAACGTTTTGTTGCACACTTAAGACTGGATTTCAGGTCGTTATTGCAGCTAAAATAGATTAGGCTTCATTATCAGATGAAATGGAAGATGCAGGGTTTTTTTTTGTTTCATTATTGTGACATATATCCAAGGAAAACATTTTCTTAACAAGGGGTAGGACTTGGGTTGGGTAGGACTTGACCTGACTTTGTCCACCAGGAATGTGGGAATGTGACAGATGGATAATTTATTAGAAATGATTACAATATTCCATAAAAATAACAATTTTCCATTTTGATGTCTTGGTGCCTTCAAGCAAGATTCTGGATGGTTTGATCACATTATCATATTCAGAGACACACTATAAATAATTCATGACCATTTGCACTTTTGCGCTTTAATATACTTGCTAAAGATCAAAATCAAGAGGAACGCGCTCCACTGTGTTTGGGAAAAAGGGACCTGGTGACTTTTCTCAAAGAACATGTATTAAATCTGAGTGGGTCACGGTGAATGTGGAATATGCCAATTAAATCACTCAATACTGCATTAGTATTTATATCACTATTTAGTATTTGGCAAAATAGATCAAAATATAGTGTAGTGAGTTATGTCAGTTTTCCTTCAACAAAATCGCAACAGACTTAAACGCATCATAATGAAACAAGCTGGCCATTATCAGAAATATTTTCATTCGACACGCATGTTTTCCCTACCACTAAATATTTGATGAATATTAAATAAGCACCTGTCAATCCCATGTGGTTCAACTTCCTCACAGAGCTGGGATGAAACAGTATTGGCAACATGTGGATGCTGATGGGGTTGTCTTTTCAAGTCATCCACGCAAGGCAGCATATCCAGGGGAGGTTTCCTACAGCACTTCTGGAAATCCTCAGACATGGCATTCAGTTTGGATTCACTGCAGAGAACTTTCTGAAAGCTTGTTAACTGTTATGAAGGCAAAAGAACAATCAATCAGGTTCTCCTGCTGAATTTAATTAAAAAAAGTCATATCAGTTCAATTGAAAAATGCTATATCTGTGCTGTTTACTATTTCTTTTGAAAGAGAAGTATAATCTCTTCTTGTCCAGGAATTTTTATGTATCTGCCATTTATATAATTTAACCTAAGATTGAATGGCATACATAATAATGATAAAATTTCATTGAAGAGGAGCAGCAGCTTTAATAAACAACATTATGCAACTGCTGGTGTTGTTTTGAAATACAAAGAGAAAGACTTGTTTCACTCAAAGTAATTCAAGAAATGTGTATGATAACCACCAAATATGGCTATTAAAATAAATCCAGAGCAACTGAGTAAAAAAAACAACAACAAATAAATACAGTTATAAAAGCCCTATCAGTTAGGAAGAAGTGAATGTTATGTCTTCCAGTTACTGGCATTTTTTCATCTACCCACGATTTGTTTTATTTTTCATATCAAATATCTTGCACTGACAGAAGGAAAATGTTCCTACAAAGGGGCATCTGTACACCTCTGTAGTTTATTGAACATAGGTGTCATGGTTGGCGGCTGTAGAGAGGTGCATAACAATGGTGTGAACTGAAATGGTATTTAATTCTAATTTAAAATACATTGAATAGGAGAATAACACTACCACACACCCGTAAACGCAAATCAGTACAAGACAAAGATCAGACTGAAACTGAAGGCTTATACAAAGGAAGACAAAGAAGGAAATGAGATAATTAAAAAGGTGATTTACGAGGCACAGGTGAATAGGATGAATGAAACACACGGGTAAAACTGGGTCAAAGGAAAATTAACACAGAAGAAAAAAATGTGAAAAACACAAAGGCATAACATATCTCTAACAACAGCATTGAGCGGCTCATCCTCTCCTTTGAATCAGAGCTGTCTGACCGTTCTACTCACCTCTTCAATTATACATTCTGGTTGGGGCTGTAAACAGCATTTTTCGAGCACAGACTGGAAACGACTGGATATGGCTGATGCGTCTTCAAAGGACAGTCCTAGGATATTTCCATAATATGCAGACAACCTATAATATGACAATTTAAAAATGTAAGGTAATATTATTCTTTGGTATGTAAAAAGCATGACACGGTTCATTTACAACTTAGACCGCAGGCGATTAACAGTTAGCACACATATTTTCATCATTATTATCAAATAAAAACAACATTCCCATGTTGTTCCAAACCCATATTCTGTTGCTTGTTTTGTAACAATGGGACTATAAATAAATAAACAATATTTAAATAAATAAAAATAAACAAATAATAATAATAACAAGACTTCTTATAGCTTTTTTTCCATTCAGTGAGAGTTAATGTTAATGTTTAAAATATTTTAATACATTAATTTCATTCCAGTATAATTTACGCAATATGTCTAAACTTTTAACCAATAGGGGATAGAAAAAACATCACCTTGTGAGCTGGTAATGGTTTATAGAAGAAATCTGTTTCTCTAATGGTGTGATGATACAGTGCAAGAAATGGTATTTTTACCCAAACTTGTAGGATTTCAAATTCACTTGGTTGCTGCAAACACTGGATAGAAACCTCAGAAAAATGTTGGAGCTCCCCATTTGGAGTTTCTGTAAACAGACAGAATTTATGTGAGATATTTTTACTAATGATTTCACATCAACCACCACCATTTATCATAGTAATAATCATCATAATATTGATCATTATTGGGGTTTCAACCTACATAAATTATTTTATATATTTATAAGTATATCATTATATTAATCCTCATAATAATTTTATTCTTTTACATGTTTCTACTCTCCCTAGACCAATTGCTAGACAAAACTAGACAAATAACATGTTTACCCCCTACACAGCAAGTAAATAAAGACATTTAATTAGTAGCTGTTCAAAGCAGCAGCAGAGAGTAGATTTTATTTCCATGAACAGCAGCAGTGAATCTGCTGGCACAGGTTTTATTTTGACAATAATGTATTGGAATGCAGTTTGTTCCTCACAATAGCTCACACAAGAGTCTTCAGACAATTTGATACCAAAAGCAGACACACAATGTACATGTAATGATTATCAGTCTCATTATAGTCTGGCATTTCACTATTTAGCTTCTTAATGGTGGCATATGGTACTTATGTTTGATTGTTTTCATATAACAATAGAAACAAAAAGGGAGTGTGGTATCCCATTATCCAAAATACAAGTACACTGTCTATCTTATTCCTACCTTTAATGACTTGGCTCATTTTGACTTAGAACCAGATATTATATAGAAACTAAATAAAAATAAAACATAAATTATAATCATAAATTACATTTCCAACCATGTATAAAATGAGAAAAGTGGTTTATTTTTTTATTTAATAATTATATTATAGCCTATTATTTAAAATGTATGTACAATGAGTTAATGAATGCATTGCTGCAGAAAACAACAACAGTAATAATAACAATAATATTAATAATCTCCACGCTGGTCAACCATACTTGTTAACCATTCTATTCTGTAACTTTTGTACATTTTTGTATGTTTTAGTTCATGCTGAAATAAAAAATATAGAATAGTTTTACAGAATAGAACATATATATATATATATATATATATATATATATATATATATATATATAATATATATATATATATATATAAAAGTTTCTTATCAACAGCTCACAGGTTGACAAGACTTTAAAAATATTTTTTTAAGCAGAAAGAGAGAGCCACCTGTTTGTAATTTCCTAGTGTATTTAAACCCTCATGTGCTCCATGTCATTGTCAGTCTTTGAATGTTAATGGTTAGTTAGAGCGTGTGTATATGTTCTCCTGGATCTCCGTGGTTTGCACCCCTGTGTGCCTTTTTGTTTATAGTTTGTGAATAAAGTTTATTTCAAGTTTAATCTAGTTATCTCCGTGTTACGTGTGTCTACACACAGCCTCGGCTTGAAAACAGAAAGACTGACCTGGGTTGGTCGCCCAAAAGAGACTCTAGGTTTGTCTCCTTTAAAAGACTTTTAAAATGGATATCCCCGCAGTCGCTCTGCTCCTGCTGCAGTAGAAGGACCACTCGCTGGAGGTTCACACCCAGGACTTCCTCAATCTGGCGCACCTGACGAGCTATCCGGACGACGCGCTCATTTTTTTCTACCACGCCGGGCTAAGCGCGTCGTCCAAATCGCGCATTCCAGCAGGCAATCCAACGGAGGATTTCGCGGCCTATGTGGAGTGGGTCACCATTTACCATCGGCCCGGCTAAGGACACCGCCAGCCCCAACTCCACAGTTCATGCCCGAGTCGCCGCTCCCGAGCTCCTCGCCTGTCGAACTGATTCCCGCGAACGACGAACTGCTTCCCCAAGCGGCCGAAGATGAGCGGTTTCCCCAAGCGGCCGACGATGAGCTGTTTTCCCCAAGCGGCCGAGGATGAGCTGTTTCCCCAAGCGGCCGAGCCCGAAATGTTTCCCCATGCAGCCGAGCCCGAACTGTTTCCCCATGCGGCCGAGCCCGAACTGTTTCCCCATGCGGCCCGAGCCCGAACTGTTTCCCCATGTAGCCGAGCCCGAACTGTTTCCCCATGCAGCCATGCCCAAACTGTTTCCCCATGCGGTCGAGCTGGAACTGAGTCCCCAGGCCTCCGTGGACCTCCCCAGGCCCGACCCGCCGCCGCCTGAGCCAGAGCTGCCGTGACCCGACCTGCCGCGTCCAGAGCCAAAGCTGCCGTGGCCCGACCCGCTGCGTCCAGAGCCAGAGCTCCCCGAGCCTCCGCCGCCTTCCGAGACCTCCCAGAGCCTCCGCCGACCTTCCGATACCTCCCAGACCCCCTGCCGGCTCCTCCAGCGCGCCTCGCCCTGCCGGCTCCTCGCCCTGCCTACCCTTCGGGAGCTCCTCCCTACATTTTTTTTTTTTTGGGGGGGGGGCTATAACGCCAGCCTGGGGGGGGGGGGGGGGAGGAGGCGGAGCCTCCGGGGAATGCCTGGACTACCCTGACACCCTGGTGCCCTGTTCCCCCGGCTCCGCCCTGGACACTCAGCCGAACCTGGCCCCTAGTTCTGCCTGCACCACCCTGGTCCCCTGTAGCCCCGGCAGCACCCTGGAGACCTCCCTGACTCTGTGTATCCTGGTCTCCAGGGTGCCCGCCCACCCTCCCACCCATGTTAGGATGTATTGTTTGATGTTTTGTTTGGTCCTCCCCCCTGGTCCCCCTCCCTCCCTCCACTGTTAACCAGTTTAGGCACGAAGTCGCGCCTTCCGGGAAGGGGAGCTACTGTCACAGTTTGGTCATGATCCTCCTGTTTGTCCCTCATGTGTTGCCGTAGCTGTCTCATTAGTTTTGATTACCCATTTAGTTCGCCACCTGTTTGTAATTTCCTAGTGTATTTAAACCCTCATGTGCTCCATGTCATTGTCAGTCTTTGGTTAGTTAGAGTGTGTGTATATGTTCTCCTGGATCTCCGTGGTTTTGCACCTCTGCGTGCCTTTTTGTTTATAGTTATAGAATAAAGTTTATTTCGAGTTTAATCTAGTTATCTCTGTGTTATGTTTGTCTCTGTGTTTTACACACAGCCTCGGTTTGAAAACGCATGTCTGAACTAATTAAATGTATTGTTGATGGTCCCAGACATTATATTGAATGTGTTTTCTCTGCACCTAATGAGGGGAAGATATTAAACTTGTCTTAGTTATGAAACTCCAGTATGTTTTATTAGGCAGATCCATTTAAAGAAAAGTGGGCTGGTTCTGGGATTTAAGACTCCCAATCTGAGTTGAGCTGATGTGGTGTATTTCTTGAGAGGTACACAAGTTTAAGTCAATGCATGGGAGGTCAGATGTTTAAATCTTGTGTAACGAACAATTTTTTAAATAGACTAAACTTTATATAATTCACCTAGATTTCATCACCTAGATATTGTGTCTGTTCCCCCAATTAGAAAATACAAAAAACTCTCAAACCCATTTAAGAGTAAAATTTTTATTGATGTTCAACAAATAACTATTTATACTTAAAGCAGATGAACAAATGATAAACCTCGGGTTGCTGAGTATACTATCCCTGCCTTCAAAAAGCAATTATTGTAAATTACATCATCACAGATCATAACCTAGATGTGCCGTGTTTGACAGAAATATGACTAAAACCAAAAGACTACATTAAATGAGTCCACGCCCCCAAGATTACTGTTCTAAAAATGAGCCTCATCTGAAAGTTAAAGGAGGAGGAATTGCTGTAATTTATAGTAATTTCGTCAGTATTATTCAGAGATCTAATTTCAAATATAATTGTTTTGAAGTGGTGCTTTCTGTAACACAATGTAAAGTAAGAGATAAATCCCGCCTGACACTTGTGCTTGCTCCTGTATACAGACCACCAGGTCACCATACAGCCCAAATCAAAGAATGTTCTGTTTTTATATCAGTTAATACTGGTTGTGTCACAGTCTCATCACACCTTTCAAATCCAGGTCCCTTCTGTGTATCTCCGATGCCCTTCCCACACCTGTCTTGTTAATCAATTACCGGTACCCTGTTTCGTCTCATCAGCTGCTTCCCATTTCCTCATGTATAAATTCCCTCTTGTATTCCCTTGTCTTGGTCTTTCATTGAAGTTCTAACATTGATGTTCCTTTGTTGTTCCTTTGTTATTCCTCTTCCGTGTTTGCACCAAACTGTTCCGTTTGAATTATATCTAAAGTCTTTTTTTTTATAGAGTTTCAGTTTTGAAACCAGTTACTTCGTCTTCATCCTTGCCTTCGCTAACAGGTTGCAGATAAAGTACTAATTGTTGGTGATTTTAATGTCCATGTGGATAATGAAAAAGACGCATTGGGATTGGCATTTAATGGCATTGTAAACTCTATTGGAGTTCGGCAACACATCAGGACCCACTCATTGTCGTAATCATACTTAAGGTCTTGGCATTGGCATCAGTTTATAGCTCTACTGGGTGGTTAACCTGTATGATTAATAAACAACCTCCAGCTGCTCTGAAACGCAGCAGCTAGAATTCTTATTAGAACCAGAAAGTAAAATTTGTCATTCCTCCATCAATGCCCGGTAAAAGCCTGCACGTGCCAGGAAGGAAGAGGCCACTGATGGGGAGCATCACGGTGGACAGGTCCTCTTCTTTGCTGCTCAATGCTGTTGTTAGAGATATGTTATGGCTTTGTGTTTGTCATCCAGGAATCAGTCGCATCAGCACTTTGGTCAAACAATGATTCTTCTGGCCTGGAATGGCTCACGACTTTCGAGATTTGGTTTTGGCTTGTTCCATTTGTGCTAGAGTAAGACTTCCAATAGTTCCCCAGATGGGTTACTCCAGCCGCTGTCTGTTCATTCAAGACTCTGGTCCCACATTGCAATAGATTTTATCACCACCCTCCCACCCTCCTAGGGGAATATATGGTTGTTTTGACTGTAGTGGACCGATTCTCAAAGGCCACCGATTTTATACCCTTTCCTAAATTACCATCAGCTAAGGAGACAGCATCGAACATGTCTTTCGTATATATGTCCTCCCGACTGACGTGGTCTCTGACAGGGGTCGCCAATTAATTTCCAAATTCTGGAGAGAGTTTTGGAGATTACTGGGTGCGGGTGTAAGGGGATTCCATCCCCAAAGCAACGGCCAAACTGAACAAGCCAAGCAAGATCTTGAGAGATGTCTGCAATGTATAGTGTCCCAGAATCCTTCTTCCTGGAGCCAACAACACCCATGGGTTGCCAGTATCATCCACGGGCCTTTTGAGTGTAGCCTTGGGTACTAGCTACTAATTTTTCAGAGTCTGGAATCCGAAGTCGCAGTCCCCTCCGCTCACGCATTCATCCAGAGGTGTCATCACACTTGGAGAAGACTCTGCAGACTCTGCTGCAGGTGGGAGCACGCACCAAGGCTCAGTCGATCACCACTGGACGGAGCCTCCCGTTTACGTCCTGGGTCAAAGAGTGTGACTTTCTTCTAAGGACATTCCTCTCTGCTTCGTGTATAACAAACTTGCTCCCAAAATCATTGGCCCGTGTACTACCACAAGATCATTAGCCCGAAACTAGTTCACCTCAAACTGCCTCCCTTGTACGAGAGGATTCAGCTGATAACACCTAGTTGATAATACCGTGAAAATCAAAATCAACTGCTTTTTCCTATTTAATAACTAAACTGTGGAAATGTTATGCTTATCTCAAGTTTTGTGGACTTGTCTTATCTGTGTTAGTTCTCATTTGTTTCCATGGTGTCTAATTGGTTTGTGTTCAGGTCTTCCTGCTTAGCTTTCTCATTTCCTGTTTGTATATAATGTGTATTTCCTGTGTGTTTGTTCATTCCCTTGTCGGTTATTGTAAGTGTTACATGCTATCCTAAGTTCTGTCATTAAATGTAATTGCTTAGTCTTTCGTCTTCATCTGTCTTCTGCCTCAAGCCGTGACAGGAAGTCTTCCTAGCTTGATTCGGGAAGCAAACACACTTTGCATTAAAGCATTAAAGTTTTCTTTTTTCATTTGAAAAAGATTTCATACATGTGGCCCCAGAGTAAATGATTAATTTTTACAACAGAAATAACTAAATCAAAAACTTACTTATACTGGGCAATTACATATCTAGAGCTGCTGTATAGCCAAAACAATCTTTGTTTCATTCATTTCTTGTTATCACTGTAAAGCTGCTTTGAAATAATGTGTACTGTTAAAAACGCTATATAAATGAAGACGACTTGACTTTGTGACAAAGTCAAGTGACAAACTAAACCGAACAATAAATTGCATTTTTTATTTCAAATCAAGTATCTATAATTTGACCTCCATTCCCTGTACTTTCATTGCCAGTTAGTTGTGACATCTAATAATAATATAGTACTATAAGATGTCTAAGCTGAATAACAATTGTTATGGTTGGAATTATATGCAGCATCTTACTGTGTGTGCGTGTGATTGCAAATGACAATTTGATAAAGTATAACTGATTTGCTGTAGGCCATAATCAGCATTAGATATTTCCACCTAACATGACACCTCTCCCTGTGGTCATGTCACTCCATGGTTTCCAATGACTGTAATCAGACTGGTTCACACTACCTCTTGGAGAAAACAAGAGTTTTTGACAGCGGGGCGGCAACATCTCTCGGCCATTCTCACATGGTGCTGAGTAGCATTAAGAACAAAGCCTGCTGGGATGTTTCTGTGCCTCCGGGCAAACTCATACACATACCTGAGGGAGAGAAAATAATGACTTGTGGCATCAGTACGATAAATCAAAGGCCTCCAAGTCATGACTCATAAATGGCACAGGATATTTTGCTCCCTATTAGTACCTCTAATCAGAAATCAAAGCCCCTAAAAGTGTTTCTTTGATTTAATCCTTTCAAAATAGAACATCATCCTCATGTTTACTCATGGACAGGGGTGTACTGTCACTGAAATATCTTATTATGAAAAATTGTTGTCATTATGCTACAAATGTTTATTTTTAAGATGATTCATTTGAATAAACCATTTAAACTTCATTACGTATATCTTTTTTGAAGAGAGGTAAGAAAGAAATTGAGAATTGTTTGAACTAAAAGGATTTCAGTCATGTGGTCTGTTGTTTAACTGTGATAGGGATTTGGAAAATAGGAAAAGACAGGAAAGATTTAATTTTTTTCATAGTGTAAAACACTATTCTAGAACTTTATGCCATAATAAAAGAGCAGAGATCAGATTTTAAGCCAGGTCTATAATTAAGTATATAATCGTTTGCTAAATATCTGCCTTCAATGCTTCAACAGCAGGCATTCATCTTCCCTTGCTATTAATGCAAACACTGGCCAAGGAGAGTGAAAAAGCAATAAACGCTCTTATTTATTTCAGGACTAAGGTATGTCATTAGAGCCAAAGTAATAGTGTTATTACTCAAATTTACTTTGAATAGAAGTTCTGACCAAGAGGCCTCCCCTGAGGCAAACCAGCCCAACTAGCAATTATCACTTCCTCCTGTCTATTAAGCATAAATGTCTTTCCTGAGGAAAAAACAACAAACAAAACAAAAGCAAACTTCCAGCTCTCAGTTAGCAAACAACCCCCATTTTCTTTATATTCTAACCAAGTGCTTTTTGTCACATGTGTAGAAGGGAAGGGAGACACTTTATTATAAAAATTAAAATAAAACACAACAGAAACCACCCTAAAGGGAGAGAAAAACAAGACTAAACTGACTTCACCAGGGACCAGACAGATCAGGAACAAGTAATCAAACATGCCATAAAATGACGACGAACCAGCAGAAGACAGCAAACACAGAGGGGATAAATAGGGAGCACATGGGAAAGGTAATGAGGGAAACAGCTGGGATAAATAAAACTAATGACAAGGAAACAAGGTGGGAGGAGAACACAATGACAAGACACGAACAATGCCAATGCAGATGCGCAACACCATGTGTTCACATTAAACAAAGACGATGCGCAGCTGGTGACAGCCAAACTGTGTGTGCAACACCAAAACACAACATGAAAGCACTCGGTCGAAGTAAACACAAACACAACACTGCACAAAGGCACAAGAGCACGCAATACAAGCAGAGCTCGAAACTGCGCCCACTCACATAAGGTAGAGCGCACGAGAACGAGCAACCACTCCTCTTGCGCGCTCAGGGCTCAGGGCTCTGCCACAACAACAAAAAATTACTAGACTGTATGTGGCAGAACCCTGACCCTTTTCACGCCCATTCATGACCATAAAAAAATTCCTCGCATTGAAAAATGTACATCCTTTTGTATATTAATACATAAGTGCACTTCAAAAGGTAAGGTAAGTCCATTGTTCCTTAGAGTTTAATATCCAAAACTTGCCACTGAGGAGTAAAATAATGAAGAAAAGCATCTATAAAAGACATCAAGAATATCAGATAAACGACAGGTCAATAATTGTCATGGGATTATAATATAGAAACCATATAACGAAAGAGGATACTCAGGATACAGGCTTTAATTAATATACATTGAGAAACACTATTAAACACTATTCACAGACTCAAACGAGAACAGACAGCAACTAAGCGGAAACGAAACTAATAAACCATGTCATGGAAAGACAAAGAGACAGAAAACAAATTAAATCAAGCATTCTTGTAACATTTCGCTGCCTCTTAGAAAGGCATGTCCTCACGTGCAGCTGAGGAGGGAGGGCGAGGGGAGAAGGCTGAACCACAGTTCACTAACACCATCTCAACAAACTTGGCAGATAATCCTCGAGGACCTACACTGAGCAGGTGAGGCTTTGTGTGCTTCTTCAAACTCGCCAAATAACGCACAAGGAGCAGACTGGATAGTGTGTGAGCTTGAGGAAACCATGAGTGTGGGCCTCAAGGCTTTGTTAGACCTGCTCCAAGCAAAGCAGTTGGACTGCTGGTAAGTCCATAATACTGTTCAGTCTGTTCTTCTGTCATGAGTTTAAAATCTAGAAATCATGCAGCGAAGAACGATACTCTGGAAACAAGCTTTAATGAATAAACACAGATAAATATTCCTAAACACTATTCATAAACACAAACGAGAACAGACAGCAACTAAGGGAGAACACAGGGTTTAAATTAACAAGGATCAATGAAGAAATAAACTGATCAGTTGACTGTAATGACTAATCAGGTCATGGGAAAAAGCCAAGAGATAGAAAAACATAAATTAAACTAAGTATACATGTAAAAATAATAGGTTGCCAAAAAATGTTTTTAACAGTAATACTTTGAGATATGAGCATAATACGTTCCAGGACCATGCGTTATTGGAGTGAGTGACTATACAGACCATGATGCACATGCACTCAGTACATGCGCGGTGATCTCGGTACTATCATTAGGCTTGGGGATCGAGATAACTGATGTTAAGGGGCGACTTTGTCCCTCTTTGACTTTGGTGACATAAAGGAATCGATATAACCGATAAGAAAATGTTAAGAAAACTAGGGATTTTGGCAGTTCCACTTCAAAAATGTTGACATAACAGTGTTGTCGAGTTAACCGAGATCGAGATAAGTGGGTTCCACTATAATATACACCACAGGAAGACTCACAGGAGATGTGTACTGAAGTCAACGAGTGCTGTTTGCTGCTCTGAGTGCTCGAATACCTCAGATCAGATCTCAAATCTTTACTCGTATCTCAAAGCAAAAATTGCATAAAAGCTTGATTGTATCTCTGAATACTCATATCTCAAGGTATTAGTGTATACATAGATATTTGTATTTATGCTATGATAAATAAAGAAAAAAAAGTGGTCTCTGAATAAACATTTCAGTCAGTTATTTATGTAATTGGGACAATACATATTGCTACAATAACTAGTGGATAATCTGGATAGTGTCTTTCAAGCATTTCTGAAGACTTTGGGTAGTTGCATTGTGTATGTGCTATGAGACGAATGCAAGCAGTGTTTAAGAAATAATGTTACATTGATCTCTCCTGCTTTTACTTCCATGGATGAGCCCAATGTGGCCTTGATAAGGACTGTAATGGGAGAAATCTCACCTGACAGTAAATTCCTTCTCGTTTTTAGTATACTCAGTGCAGATCTCCTCATTTGTGGGCTGCAGTAGGGATGGCAGTTCATCTGCAGAGTACCGTAGTGAGGCCAAACAAAGTTTCCTCTCATGACCCTGAAGTGTGCAGCACTGCTCAATGCCTGGGTGTTTGGGGAATGGAGAGTCATTTCCGCATGACTTCTCAGAGATTTCTGTAGCCTTGTAAAGAGATTACCATGTCAGTAAATCCAAGTAACAGCACGGAAGCAAAGCCGCACAAAACACACAGCTTTAAAGTACTAATGAAATGAAGAATTTTGTTCAGTGATTTTGTCTAGTATATGACATCCATCATGATGTGTGATTAATATACTCATTATTATTTCTTTTTGAAACATGGTTTAATTGTGTATTGTGTATCTATATGTGTTGTCAAATGTTGAGTAAGACGTCAACATTTGAACCAAGTTAATATATTAAATTTGTATTGTTATAAATTTGAGTAAGCTGATATCTAGAACTTGCATTCAAAAATAAAATTCAACAAGGCTGCAAAGGATCCATCTATTGTATCCTTCTGTTATGAATACGAGCTGCGTGCTCCCCCCTCTGAACACCGGGGGGAGCTATCACACTTATAAACATACACTACATTTCCCACAAACCCACACATTGGACTGATTGTCACACCAGCTGGAGATCATTATATGAACTATAAAAGACTCCCTCATCAATTCACTCACGGAAAAGTCTTGTTTTTCAGATGAGGTCAGATGGCATTATCCTGTCCTGATTGCAATGAGTCACTAATGAGCAATGAGTCCTGAGTCACTATTTCTGCCTGGTTACCTGTCTTTGATTCTGTTCTGCCTGCCCTGACCTGTGCCTGGATTAGCGTTCGTGAATGTTCTCTGCCTGTCTTGACTTCCCCGCCTGGATTATCGTTTATGTATGCTGTCTGTCTTTCCTCACCATCTGTTTGTACGACCACTCTTAATAAAGAGACGCATTTGGATCTACCTTGGTCTCCACTCTGTTATACCTTTATTTCACGGGAAATGAAGAATAGCCAATTGGGATAGCCTCTGTCCAGCTGTAAGTGGCATAACTGACCCACAAATGCGGCCTTTGAAAGATGTATGCAGCCTCTTAATTGGTATATAGCTACATTATGTTGCTGCTGCTAACTTGCATATTGTTTTGAAATTTTAGTTCATACATTTATGTATATTATTTCTAATTTTGTATGTGATTGGAATACTTCATTCATTCCATCGCCTGCTGAAGTTTTGGTTCCTTGCCGTTGTCGCCTCTGGTTTGCTTATTTGGGAACACTTAATATTCATCAATTTTATTGATTCGCCTTTGTTTATATTGTTTTCCTGTGACCACTGTAAAGCTGCTTTGAAACAATCTGTATTGTAAAAAGCACTATATAAATAAAGGTGACTTGACTTGGAAATATATTTTCCAGGGAAATAGGACAGTTTTATGTATTTTCATTCTATTTTATTTTAATAGGGAATCTAGTTTGGTATTTGTTTGTTGTTTTGGCCTTTGCCCAGCCCTGAATTTGTGCATTCACTTGTTTCCTGTAAACAGTAGTGTATAAAGCATCTTTGATTGTCCATTCCAGTTTATATTTAATTTTTTGTAAACCTCAAGTCAGTGTCTCCCATTGAAACAGGGCTTGAAACTAGAATTGCAACTGCAACATGTGCAATCACTCAGTAACTTCAGTCGAGGAAATACAATTCGAGTAATTATTTTTTGATGACATGAATGTAAGTTGTCCCTAGGAAACAACACTGATACGTTGAAAGAAGCAGCTAGTAACTGAGCACCCACACCACCCAGCACTATAATTAATTTGGATTAAGTGTGCAGAGGACTGGAATTGACAATAAGATCACTGGAATGTTTCCAGACTTGAGCCACAGTTGCCTCCGGTCAGGATACATTTATTACAGTTTATTACATACAGTTATTATCACCATGCAAAAATTAAAGGACAGTTGTATTTGCATGTATAATGTAAGAGGCTTTTTTTGGAATTAAAGGCTGCATCTAAGCAACAGTATACCACAAAATGTAAGTCAATATATAGCACATATTTTTGCCAAGTTTGACGTGTTCCTATATCAAAATATTTTGCCGATCCTGTCTGTAATTCAATCCTAACCATATCCCCACCAACAAACCTAACCCTGCCTATAAGTTATCCCTAAAATAAGAGGGAAATAATTGGTGACTAATAATAGTTGGATGTAAGCCTAAACTTAAACTGCAAACAACTTCTTCAAATCTGATTGATTTATTGTAATGTTGGTAAAATCACATTCTTCATTTATTTTATAAATGGTATATTTAAACTTTAAACGTATGTCATCTGCATAAGTACCACAACCATGTCTGAACATCAGTGCAAGCAGAATTGTCGCCGCTCTGATTCAAACATGCTTTTATACAAGCAAGATTTTTATTTTATTCTCCAAAAATATATATCTTTTTTGAATGTTAAAACTCAAACTCTGAATAATCACTAAAATGCCTCTATCCCAACTCTAGTTAAATCTGTTTTTAGCAGAGTCTAGCTAGCAAACCATTGAGGCACTTAAAAGAAGCTTGATGACAGGAACACATGAAAATGTAATATAATGAGCTTATGATGAAGAACAAGCCAGAGAAATTCAGCAAGATGAGCTTTGCATATTCAGGCATACAAAACTACCTGTCAATGAGAAGACTCTCAAGGGCTGAAAGACTTCTGACAAGATAGGCTATATTAGTTAGAGATGTAATTAAGTTAACAACCTCCAGAACTTCCACAGTATAGAATGTGGTCACAAGTCTATTTAAGATAGACTTGAGATTTGTTGTGCTACATCTAGCATGTGATTCTACTCCAGTTTTTCTTCAGTGTTAATGCCTTTAAAAGCACAGTCTAGAAGTAACTGATACTGAGTGTATACAATTAGCACAGTCTACATTTAGCTATGGAAGCTTTTGGTATCTTAATGAGTACAGCTATCATTAGTTAACCCTTTTAGATTTTAAAAAGCTATAAAATGCATTTAGCCTAATATATATATATATTTTTTTTTTTTGCTTCTCATGCTGAAACAATTTAATATAGAGCGATTTTAAATCCAGGGATATCTTGCTTCATTTGATACTGGATTAGCAATTAACCCTTGATATTTAAGTTTTCAGATGTCACACTCACTGTCCGTTCAGGTAACGTTCTTATATGCATATTAATAAGGTCAGTAAAATTGATTGATATGATTTAGATTTAGCTGGCTGTTGGGTGGGTCTTTGAGGTAATCATAATGCTAAACACCCGCAGAGAATTATTGTCACGTTTATGTTATTGTCACATTACTCTGGACTCTTAGTTTACCTTGTCTGTGTCACATGTTCCCCGTTCCTTATCTCACCGTCACTCATTAGTTCCCATCTTCACTTATTAGTCACAGGTGTTTTGTTTTCCAGTTTATCATAGTCAGTATTTAAGTTCTCCATGTTCACTCCCCAGTTGTCTATTGTTAACGTTATGTGGTTAGTTTATGTGTGGATGCGTCTTGTGGGTTTTTGCACTCCCATGTGCTGTTTTGTTTTTCCGTTATAATTAAAGTGTTTCTGTTTTGGATTCCGATTCTCCGCGCCTCACTCCGCATCACACGCCCTCTTCATTATTATAACAATTATAGGTTTTTGGACTTCTCTCTTCAGTTATTAGTGATGGCGAGATGAAGCCCCATGAAGCGTTTAATCTTTTCAGCCAAATGGTTCTCAAAAGGGTTCATTTCTCGAAGTATCGGATCAAAATCCCGCCAAAAGTATTGCGGTCGTAAATCAAAAGTTTAAGTGTATTTTAAAAAATTGCAAGTGTAAATCAAAACTTTAAACGCATAAAAAACGATTTTGTGCGCAAAACTTAAACTTGTTTGTTGTTTCTTAAACATTACGCTTTCATTCCTCAGTTTTTTGAGTTCTCTTACATTTTCTGCTCACTTGATATTTTTCTGCTCGCTTGCAATCTTTTCCTCTTCGCTCTCGTTTCCAAGTTCTGCGCTTGCAATCCAAAAAGTTGCAGTTCAAGTTTCATGTAAATTAGGGCGGGCGTAAGCGTCACCATTGGTCCACTGGTTCTAGATTGACAGCTCTCCTCCAGCCAATCAGTGGAAGAGGGGAGTTGACGTCACTCCAGTGCGACTCACGGCTGCTATGAATAACTCATACAGACTTTTAAAGTAAACTACACAATCTTTAGGAAACATAGTACTTGGAGACAGATATGTTATAGACCAAGTGCTTTATTCTTTACACATGACAGTGAAATCTCCAGATCACAGCTCTTTTATGCACAGTGATTATTGTATTACTGATAATACAACAGCGAGGTTAAGTTAGTTCTGTTTTCGTCACACAATCAGCAGAAAATGGCAATAACTCTCAATGTATACATATGTAATATTGTTTCACAAGCTTCTTTTTCATTATTTTCGCTTGATATAATGAGCAGTGACCCGTGAAAAGCGTCTTAATGTGAGTTACTCGGGGAAAGCTCGCTCTTTGACGAGCTGTAATTGAGGGACCGTGAGAAAAGTGCATGTGTTATTTGTTTTGTGCTATAATTTCTTAAATGTGCGTTGACACGAAACCACTGCCAGAAATGAAAAGAGACATGATATCAAACATCATGAGTAAAATTTAGGAAAATAGATTAAATTAGAGGATGGTAGATTTGTTTTAAAAGTGGATTTTACATAAAAAGCAAACACTTTCCAGTGTGTGTTTGTTTGTATGTGTATATATATATACATACATACATACACACACAAAAAGTATGTATACATTTTTGCATATATATAAATCCAAGCATATTTAAGATTTAATTCCTGATATAAAAACAAATGCAGCATTTTAACAAACTTTTCAAAAACAATTGTCAAAGTGTTCCACAGTTGTGGTTTCAAGTCTCTATGTCCCTAATGAACACCAGTAGGGTTGAAAAGAGAGGTTGTGAAAGTTGTCCACTGTCCCCTTTGACTGAATGACAGTGGTTTCATATCTACGTACAGTCAACAAATTATAGCAGAAAACGATAAAAAAAACATGCACTTTTCTCACGGTCCCTCACTTACAGCTCGACAAAAAGCAGCTTTCCCCGCGCAACTCGCATTCAGACGCTTTTCACGTTTAATTTAGTAGAGTCTAAAACGTTTCATTGAGTCTTACACAGCATATGTTGATAGTCATCTCAATATCTCCTGACACAATCTAGAGGATCTTCTGGATCTCTAGTTGAGGCATATGTACACAATGTTTGTGTGTGAAGTGATCAAAATCAAGTCATTTGTGCAAATAAAATATAAATAATCCTGGTCCAGAGGCGAGCGCTACATGGCTTCCAGTAACCGTGACAAGAATCTTTCTAAAAATAGCCTTAACACTGCCTGTGAAAATACACAACATAATAAGTGACATTATCAAAGCGATCAATTCCTTTCACCTTTGCTAAATTCAATAAGACTAACCTGTCACTTAATAACAATATATTTGTTAAATTACATGAGATTGTCCGGCATTTGCAGGCTGACGTTGGTTATCCATCTTTACACTATTATGAGTGAATCACAGAAGCCGTGACTGTCTGAGTCCCACCTGAGTGACGTCAACTCCTCTCTTCCACTGATTGGCTGGAGGCGAGCTGTCAATCTAGAACTAGTGGACCAATGGTGACGCTTACGCCCGCCCTAATTTACATGAAACTTGAACTGCAACTTTTTGGATCGCAAGCGCAGAACTTGGAAACGAGAGTGAAGAGGAAAAGATTGCAAGCGAGCAGAAAAATATCAAGTGAGCAGAAAATGGAAGAGAACACAAAAAACTGAGGAATGAAAGCGTAATGTTTAAGAAACAACAAACAAGTTTAAGTTTTGCGCACAAAATCGTTTTTTATGCGTTTAAAGTTTTGATTTACACTTGCAATTTTTTAAAATACACTTAAACTTTTGAATTACGACCGCAATACTTTTGGCGGGATTTTGATCCCATAGGTTCATTTCTCGAAGCCTCATTTGCTCACAAAACCATCTAGTGGCCAAAGAGTAAAAAACAATCAGATACATTACAGATGTGCCTGATGTGGTGTTTGATACACTGTGTATTTAAAATGTGTTTGTTCTTGTGGTATATAATGATTGTGTTAACATAACTTTGTAATAAATGTATTGGCTTGAAATTTATGGGACTATCAACTATATCCAACTATTTTTGGATTGTCTGTTTTTTTTTATATATATAATTGGTCTGAAACCATGTGTGCTGTCGTTTTTTAACCAGGTCTCCCTGGCAGAAGAGATTATGATATCTCAATGGGATTTTCCCGGATAAATAAAATATAACTAAATAAATCAAATGTATGTAAATCAATTGTTTGGTCATAGGCAGACCTGGGAAAATTATAATTATAATAAGTGTCTGGGTTTAACTGGGCAGAAGACAGTGAATGTGCTTGTGTATCTTGGACTGTGACTTTTGGAAACAAGAAAAATAATGAAGAGGATATACTTTAGGAGTTTTTATCCAAAAAATAATATTTTTCAACTGTTTTAGGGCTAAGGCGATTTCTTTTCTTTTTTTTACAACTTCTCCTGCCTTTAAAAACACAATTTCACAAGGCACCGATGATGCTGGACAACATAAGAACGTTTGCACTAGACCAACTTTCTAAGCTTTCCCTAATACAGTCTAGTCTTATAATAATAATAATAATAATAATAATAATAATAATAGCAATATTATATAAAATAATAACACTACTACTAATATAGGCTATACATACTATATATGTGTATATATATGTGTGTGTGTATAATTACATATTATACTTTATTGTAACGTTCGTTTTAATGTAAAAAATAATAAAATAACATTTCTAGTCAAAAAATAAAAACCTGCCAGTTGCATCAAAAACCAGCCCAAATTTTTATCAACCAGCCCAATACATTTTGCCCCGGTCGGACGTGATCAAAAGGAGCCCAATCTGGCAACACAGCACAAGAGGCGCAAGTTCCCTTTCGAGGGCGGGAACGAGACGGTGCACAGAAAGTGCATTTGGGAACCTCCCCTTCACGTAATTTCTGAAACCTTATAGGATAACGCCAGTTGACAACTGGCCAATTGGCACGCGATGTGCTCTGGCTGTCTGACAGAATAAATAGCATAAGCGTCAGAATATTTCCTTCTCACGGACTTGTGAACATAGATATGGAATCAACAGGAACTAAATGTAAGGTTTGCGTACTGCGTCGCCTGTCTGGGACTGGCCCACGTTGAGGATGCACTGCTGGAGTCCTCCTGCGCGCACTGCGGAGATCTGACGGGGTGCGCGCTGAGATCCAGGAGGGACATAGCGCGCAGTATCGCGGGTAAGGGGTCCGCTGCCGCTGTCGAGCCGCTGGCGGGCCCCCCCACACACTCGCGGGGTGACGGTGACGATGCAAGATGCCGTCCTCTGCCCTCCCCCCAATCACTAGTTCGCTTCGCGGACTTCCTCCCGGTCGATGATGACAGAGACGTGGACTCGGTATCCCTCACTGCGTCAGACAGGGACTGGGCAGCGTCGGAGTGCCTCGACACAGAGGGCCCTCTAGACCTCCAGGAGGAGCTAGTCAGGGTCCTCGAGAGGGCAGTTAGAGAGCTGGACCTGGACTGGAGTGCTCCACAGGAGCCCGCGAGAAGTAAGCTGGACTCCTGGTTCCTCCAGTCCTTCTTGCCCGGACTGGAGGAACCAGGAGTCCAGCTGCCAGCAAGCCGGAGCTAGGAGGGGATCCCCCTTCATGAGCACGTGGTGAGGTCGTGGTCGGCGCCTCAGTCAGCACGCGCTCACTCCTCACTGCGTGCCATGTTTTCACACGTGGACAGTGCTTAAGCCCGGGGTTATGTGTGGGTGCCACCTGTGGACACATGTGGCTAACTCTGGCGGACCTGAGGGACTCGGACCGGAAAATGCTCCTCAATGCACCAATTGCGGCCGCCGGCCTTTTTGGTGGCGCAGTCGAGTAGGTTATGGAAAAATTTTCCGAGGCGCAAAAGCGCCCCCAGAGACCGGTGACACAGCAATCGGCGGCTGCAGTTCCGTTATCTTCTTGCCCGGAGCCGGATGTCCGACGCAAGCAATGGCCGGGACCCGGGAAGAGGCGTCACGGGCCCAGGGGGGGCCCCCGTCATGACGGCGCACAGCCTCCCGCAGGCAAGCCATCTTCCTGACGGTCCCGTCAAGAGGAAGAGAGAGCTTGCGGGTGGGCTGCCCCCAAAACACCATGTTGTGCGTTATGTTCCCTCTGTTCATATGGGCGATGATTGCAATGTGTGTGTTAAACCCTGTTTGTGTGGATGCAATAATAAAAACAAATGCTTGTTCACAAAAAGAGTTGTTTCTGTCAGTGTTGTGTCGCTTGCCCTGCCTCAGAGCGGCGCGGAGCCGCAGTATGCACTTGCTCCCTCAATAGTAGCCGACATTTCCCCGCCGCTCCCGATACTCGTCGAGCAGCGTGCAGCCTACCCTCCGCTTCATCATTTCCTGGAAGCTTGGAGGGCCATTCCAGGCATCTCAGGTTGGTTGCTGGGAATAATTCATCACGGTTATTCTCTTCAGTTCAGACGCAGACTGCCCCGTTTCACTGGTGTGGTCCCGTCTCTGGCGCTCCCTCAAAGCGCACCTTTACTCCTCAATGCACCAATTGCGGCCGCCGGCCTTTTTGGTGGCGCAGTCGAGTCGGTTATGGAAAAATTTTCCGAGGCGCAAAAGCGCGCGAAAGCGATGAGCCACGTGATGCCGAGACCTGTTCTGAGACAGGAGGTTCGCAGTCTGCTCGCGAAAGGAGCGATAGAGCGCGTCCCTCCGAGCGAGCTAGAGAGCGGATTCTACAGCCGCTATTTCGTGGTGCCCAAGAGAGATGGAGGGCTCCGTCTAATTCTGGATCTGAGACCCATCAACCGCGCGCTCCACAAACGCGCGTTCAAAATGACAACGCTGAAGCAGATACTGGCACAGGTACGTCCCAGGGACTGGCTAGCGTCCGTAGATCTGAAAGATGCGTATTTTCATATTCAGATTGCGCCACGCCACGGGCGTTTCCTGAGATTCGCGTTCGAGGGCTCAACATACCAGTATGCCGTGCTCCCGTTTGGGGCTGGCATTGGCACCGCGCACGTTCTAAAAATGTGTGGATGCAACACTTTCCCCCCTCAGAGCGAGCGGAGTGCGCATTCTAAACTATCTGGACGATTGGCTGATTCTAGCTCATACAAGGGAGGTGCTAATCAGACATACAGACATGCTGCTTCATCATCTGGAGTCTCTGGGCCTGCGAGTGAACACGCAGAAGAGCATGCTCACCCCGAGTCAGTATATGACATATCTAGGTGTGTGCTTCGACTCAGTGGCGATGCGAGCCCGCCTCGCCCCGGAACGCATAGAGACCATCTCTTCGGCTCTGCGTGGCTTCAGACAGGACCGGTCTGTTCCCTTGAGGAATTTCCAGAGGCTTCTCGGTCTTATGGTGTCAGCATCTTCAGTGTGCCACCTGGGTCTTCTGCAAATGCGTCCACTGCAGTTGTGGCTGAAGACCCGTGTCCCGTGGAGAGTGTGGACAGCGGGGCGCATGCGCATCACGGTCTCCCGCAGCTGCATCAGCGCTCTGGAACCATGGTCCAATCAGGACATGTTCAGCCAGGGGGTTCCCCTTGGGATGGTGATGACACGCACCGTAGTGACGACAGACGCGTTGAGCTCAGGTTGGGGTGCAACATGCGAGGGCGTTCCGACTTCCGGTCTATGGTCGGAGTCACAGAGCGAGTGGCATATCAACCGCCTGGAGCTGAAAGCGGTATGTTTGGCCCTAAGGGCTTTCCTGCTGCAAATAGAACAGCAGCATGTGTTGATTCGCACCGACAACATGTCTGTGGTTTCATACATAAATCGCCAAGGCGGCGTGCGCTCCAGGGCCCTGTTCGAGCTGGCAACGAGCCTCCTTCTGTGGGCAGATCAACATCTCCTCTCCATCAGAGCTTCGCACATCCCGGGTGTACTAAACCGCGGAGCGGACATGCTTTTGAGGAACGGGATTCCTCACGGAGAGTGGAGGCTTCACTCAAAGGTGGTGCAAATGATCTGGGATCGCTTCTGGAGGGCAGAAGTGGATCTGTTTGCGATGAGCGAGAACGCGCACTGCCCGCTGTTTTTCTCCCTGTCGTACGCCCCTCTAGCGGGGGACGCTCTGACATCGCGTTGGCCGAGAGCCAGATTTTATGCGTTTCCCCCGGTAAAAAATTCTGCCTTTAGTCCTATGCAAAATAAGGGAGGAAAGAGCATCGGTGATCCTAGTCAGGGGCCTTAGAAGAGCTCACACTACCTTTTCGTGTGCTGGAGACTCTCGCACCTTCCACGAGACGCCTTTATTCCCTGAAATGGGGAGTGTTCTTGAAATGGTGCAACGAGCAAAATATCGACCCGGTGAGCTGTCCCGTGTCAGATTTGTTACAGTTTTTACAGCTCCGGCTGGATGACAGGAGTGTTCCGTCTACTCTAAAGGTCTATGTGGCCGCTGTCGCCTCGTTTCGTTCACTGGACGATGGGCAATCGATCGGGAGGCATCCACTAATGGTCAGATTTCTCAGAGGTGCGAGGAGATTACACCCCCCACGCCCCCCATCGGTTCCGCCGTGGGATTTGGCGCTGGTTCTGAGAGCTCTCTCTCTGCCGCCGTTCGAGCCCTTGGAATCGGTCGTGATTAAGGAGCTTTCACAGAAAATGGCGCTGCTTCTCGCACTGGCAGGGCTTTGCGGATTTACTTGGACCGATCCGCCACATTCCAACAGTCGGACCAGCTCTTTGTGTGCTATGGTGGCGCTACTAGAGGAAATGCTGTCTCTAAACAGAGGCTTTCTCACTGGATAGTGGACGCTATTGCTTTGGCTTATGCGAATCAGGGACAGGAATGCCCTCTCAACATCAGAGCTCACTCGACGAGGGCTATTGCCTCATCGTGGGCCTGGTCTAGAGGTACGTCAATACAGGATATCTGTTTTGCTGCTGGCTAGTCTTCTCAGAACACCTTCGCCAGGTTTTATAAACTGGATGTTCCATCTTCGGCGTCTCAAGTGCTTTCGGTGAGTAATTGAATAAATTATTCCTGGGATATTGCTACTTTTCTCAAAATACAGTTGTTACCGCTTTGCTGTTGACGCTGGGGATTTCTGTACAGTAGTTTGTGCTTATGTGCTCATGGTCACCGCTTTGCCGTTGACGCTATGTGCTCACATTAGTTGTGCTTTAATGCTTTTTGAATAGTCATGTCTGCCCTGTGATAGTGCAGCCCACTATTTTTCATGCTGCTGCAAATTTTGACAAGCTTTAGCTAGAGATTTCATTGGCTTAGCTGCACCTATCAGTAGTGAGCACACGTGGCGACGTTGCCATTGGACGAGCTGTGTTTGGTGTATGTTTCCCTGTATCAGACTGGTCTAAGTCTCAATCACGGCGGGATTGAACACCGTTCCCAAATGCACTTTCCATGCACCGTCTCGTTCCCGCCCTCGAAAGGGAACGTCTCCGGTTACTATCGTAACCTCCGTTCCCTGAGAGAGGCGGGAACGAGACGGTGCAACGTCCGCCGTGTTCGTCGCTTGACCAGCTGTGCCGTGTTCAGTCATGATTCTGACAATTGGCCAGTTGTCAACTGGCGTTATCCTATAAGGTTTCAGAAATTACGTGAAGGGGAGGTTCCCAAATGCACTTTCCGTGCACCGTCTCGTTCCCGCCTTTCTCAGGGAACGGAGGTTACGATAGTAACCGGAGACGTTTTTCAACCACCTTTATCCGGAAGCGATACTCAGAATGAAGCAATGACGTCATCAACAGAAACCGAGGCCTCGTTTGTCATCGTCACGTGATTTTCGCAGAAACGATACACGCTTCGAATCGGGACTTCATTTGGAACGCCCCTTTTTGCTCAATACCAGCTCCGGAGCCTCGCTTCATACAGTATGTCCCATCACTATCAGTTACTCTTTTTATCTCCTGTTATTTTGAGATGCTTTTTTGTTATAATTTGATTACATTAAGTATTAGTTTAATTTGGAGATTTATGCTTGCTGGTCTGTAGGTTGGAATGTGTCTTATTATTTTGTACATGTATTAATGATCTATTCTTTAAATGTTCACAGCAGAATGTTTTCTGTAGAGTTGACTTTCTATATTTAATTATTCAGTTGTAATTTTTTTTTAAAGAAATACTTTTTTATTTGTTATCGTTCTTGTTGCTTCCCTCATGTGTCATGGCTCTGAGCCAGCTGTGACATTGGACAAATAGAGCTTGGAACAGGCATCATGAAGTGGTTTCATTAAGTGTGTGCCCACCAGTGCACATCACCATGTAAATTCCGTCAGATTGTTTCCCGATGCTTTTAACGTTTCTGTCATCAATGTTTGAAATTTTAATTTGTCTCAGACACTGGAACAGTGGTGTGAAAGATTCTGTGTCTGTGTAAAAAGTGTATACAATAATATTTAAAACAGCATGGTTTAGTGTTATCTTTCCTTCAGAGGCACACAATTCGTCAAACTAATTGAAACTTTGATGACAATTCATCAAATAATTCGACAGGTATAACAAGATCAATTTCACGTTTTCCAGACCACTCCAAAATTAAATCTACTGTATATCTAAATACTTTTTTGTTGCTAACTATTTTGTTGCTTGAAAAAAAAATGTTTCTTCAGCATACATGTTTAATTTTAAAAGGCAGTCAGTGGTGAAAATGTGTTTGGCCATCAAATTTGCTGTGGTGACTGCATTTAAGGAGGTGTTGTTAATCAACGACACCACCTAGTTAGCACTGTTTTCTCTGTCCAGCAGGTTTTCATTAAAAAGTGGTAGCAACTCTCTTTGAAAATGACAAGTGTGAAACTTTCAATTTAAATTTGATCTGAACTCAGAGTTAATAAAAAGACTACAACCCATGATCAAGTTGAAAATAGTCAGAAAGTCTTCTTTTGTTTATCTCAAATAGTTCAAATAATTGTCTTTGAATAACTCCACTCTGACACCTTGAATCCATTTGAATGCAATTTGGCTTGTCACTAAATTGTGTTCAGCCAGAAAGCCTGCCTTTATTAGAGAGGACAGCCACTTACTCCTTTATCATAGCAGTCAGGACTGGCATCATCTTTGCAGCATTTTTCTGCAAGCTTGGTCATTTCTTCTGCCACACAATTCACTTCATTGAATGTGCCATTTGGGAACTTTTGACTGTAGATGACAGTGACCCTGCATGAGGATCAAAGGTAAAAGTTATGTAAACATGTTCAAAGAATCTTAACTTATTACAACAAACAGACATGCAGAGATATTACAAACATGAATTGACTGTTTGAATAAAAAACTGAAATCTAGAGTAAGCTCTAACACTATTTTTTTTAACTATTTTTTGAATAACCTCATACTTGAGAGCTAAATATGTTGTACATATAAGAAAGCGGTGGTTGAGATGAATAGAAGAAACAAAACTTTATACTTGCATTTCTTTGAATTTCTCTGTTCCAGTGGCTTTGAGCTGTTGGCAAACATTTTCTTTGGTATAGTTCCTGCCTGTACAAAAACAAATGCACATAAATAAGCACAAAATAAATGCATGAATCACCATAGCTGTCTTTAGCTGTAATTACTATTGATTTTTTCGTATATAGCACATTCATTCATCAGCTCTAGCTCCCCACCTGTCACAAAGCAGATATTTCATAATTTCAATAGTAATTTCAATATCTAATAGTTTTACGCTGACTTATTCTGGTAAACTTTAATCTAACATTATTAAAGCAGATTAGCCATGTTAGTAAGTCAGTAATGAATCTTCTTTTTACTACTGTGGAAATGTAGCATGTAAAATGGCCATAAATAAAATAAAGTCTGACCTTCTTACCTTTGTCAGCCAGCAAAGTTGGAACTATTAGAGCAGAAATTAAAATGAGAGCTATCGTCCTCATATTTTACCACAGGTTGTAATGTGACAATTGGAAGATGAGTTCAAATTCAAGAGACAAAACTGAGCATTGTCAAAAATTAACTTCAGTAAAAACAGACAGTTAAGTAAATGTTTAAATGCAAACAAGACTCTGACTCTTCCTTTGACCCCATGACACAGCTTTACAGCTAAACCACTAAAAGTAAAACATTTTGACATTGGTGACTCAAAATTAATTATACAGGAACAGCTTTTGCAAAGATTGTAAAGGTCATACTCAGAACCTCATTTTAAAGTTTACCTAAATATAATTAAGATCTTACTTTAGATTTGAGCTTGGTGTTAAGAAAAAGGCAAAAAAGTATGTTTTTTTCATGCTCTGATGATTGTTTGCTTTTTTTCATGTTAATATAATAATATGTTTTTTCGTGTTTTTATTATAATAATAAAAAAATGCTTCCTTGCACTCAACAGTTGTTTATCAACTTTGTGAGTTAGCAGAAAGTTATACTGGTACTCTAAATCAAGTTTATATATAGCAACAACACACCCTCAGCCACTCAAAGACATGCAAAAATGTCTAAGACTTGTTGGTTGATGTCACCACTATATTCTGTATTTCTCTTAGAAAGCTGCCAATCTCCACACACTGACAAATAATCCACTTCGTTATGGTCAGAACAATGTCAACATGCATTCCACACAATAAAACGGGATTTAATCTACGCACCAGTGTTGACACCCCGTAATTTCTGTAATCATTTCAGAGTGCAAACGAATGCTAGTAAGGTTGGTTTAGTTATGGTACTTAGGAAAGGATGCAAAGTAAAGGTCATCGTCTATGTTTTATTTTTACCATAATGAGTAGAGAAAGCTTTGTTTCTGAAAAGGAATGAATGGCTGTGGAAAAGTGGAGGCCGCAATTAGATGTTCATATACAGTTATAACGGACCATGCAACACTGACATGGATGTTCCAGCACCCAAAGCCATCAGCATACCAACCATACTATGCACTCTGGTAGCTATTCTCTCACACCAAAAGGGAAAGTGGCAGGTAAAAAAGCCATACCCATAGGTCGCAGATATTGTGATTTAAAAAAAGAGGCACAGCCCAAGAAAGTTTCTGATCCTACCTGCACATGAAGTTTTCAAAGCCTTTTGTAACATCAAAAAGCTAGGCATGGAAATGCAGCATTTGGTTGAATTTCCTCTGATGCAACAATAACTATGTGTAGCCATGAGCATTTATTTTGTTAACTGAATAGTGGGTTAATGACGTTAATAACGGGTTTCGCCAGCAGGGGGCAACCGAGTGCACACAACGTGTCAGTAACGAACAACACAGAAGAAGTGTTAGTAGGTTATGAGTTACAGTGTGCACACAACGTGGTGTTGCTCCGTAAATAAACTGTTTTTTTTGTCTTTTAACAGGTAAGCTGGTGTGAAACGATGATCATATTAATAATAGTAGACTGTAGTGTAGTGTCTTAAAGTGATAGCTCATACCCGAGTCATGAAAGAGATGTTTAATAACCTGTTTGATTTGAGGAATGGCATTCACAAAATGGCGGACGAGAGTTTAAGTCCGAAATAAAATGAGTAAAAGTGTGTGTGTTCATGATCAGTGACACCTGGCATGTTAGTTAACGTTGTGCTGCCCATGATTACAGTTAAGGGTATGCTGAATGTCTTCAAAGTAAGGAGTAGTCGAAATTCTGTAGCAAAATGCTTTTATAAACTGAGTGGTGTTGCTATAAAAGAAAACTCAATCAGAGATGTTTAGTTCAAAGATAGTGCATGACAAATATGCATCACCAGTATATTTCATCCGAGAATAAAACAAAAATTACAAACAATTCAAAAATATAATTAATCCAGGTTCATACAATAATCAATTCAGTCAGTAAGCAATGGGAATGGTATAAATAGTTATTTCCAGTGTTATGGTTAAGTGTATGCAGTATTTGTATGTTCATGTTGAAAGTGTTTTTCATACTTTATTTGTGTATGTATACTTTAATGTGAGAGTGGGCACAGAACAAGTTTGAAGTTATTTGTAATGTTAATTTATTTAGAGCAGGTCTGTCTGAGAAAATAGTATAATCACATAGTGACCTGTTTACTGCTACACACCTGCCTAAATATGTGTACTGTTAGATTTGTTGTGATTTGTGCAATTGTGTTTTGAGAAAGTAGTGAGTAACGAACAACACAGAAGAAGTGTTAGTAGGTTATGAGTTACAGTGTGCACACAACGTGGTGTTGCTCCGTAAATAAACTGTTTTTTTTGTCTTTTAACAGAAAATAAATGTGTTGCCCCAAGAACGGACATCAGTTCATTCTTAAAAGTGTAACATATTTTGGCGAGCCAGCCAGGAGGAGGCGATAAAGTGCTCAACATCACTGATCCCCCTCCTTCCCAACGAGTCGAGCTTTCAGCAGGATGGACGAGAGTCAGATCCTGCGTGATAAAGTGAGTGCAGCGCTGTGGCAGCTTGGAGAAAGGTCTGTCATGAATGTCTGCAGGCACCTGGAATGTGATGGCCTGGACAGTGGGGAGGCCCGCAGCAGAACACGGAGGGCGCTCATCAAGATGGACGAAAATGCATTAGATGAACTTGAGGAGAAAATGGAGAACAAGGAAGTAAAACAGTGTTGTGCCGATCTATTAATATTCATGGAGAGAGAAAGTAAAGTGGGTTGTCAACCGCACCAAGAGAACGAATCCAAGGAGTCCGCTTCAAAAGAAGGGTCGGAGAAATATTTCGCACCACACACATTTCATAAAAAAACAACAGATTCCCCGTTTAAGGGCCGACTAGAGCCACCTCGCCCGTTGCCAGAGGTGACACTGAGAAGAGAGTTTAAAATCTGTGGGCAAATTGGAGAGAGTGGTCAGCGTGATAAATTGTCATACCTCAGTTTAGTGCGCCAGATTGAGCTGGGAATAGAAAAAGGACACACACCGGCTGAAGTGGTTGAGGCAGTAATCAGGGCTGTCAGTCCAGGGCTACCGTTGAGAGACATGTTAGAGATCAAGCGTGGGCTGACTCTCAGTGCACTCCTCACCATTCTGAAAGGCCACTATCGGGTAGATAGTTCTACAGAACTTTACCACCAGCTTCTTAACATTTCCCAAGAGCCTAAAGAGACTGCTTTGAACTTTGTATTCCGTGCAATTGAGCTAAAAGAGAAAATGCTATGGAAAACGGAGAATGAGGACTCAGATGAACAGTACAGCAGAACCGTCATTCAACGCAAGTTCCTCCGCTCAATAGAAACTGGACTGTTGAGTGATTCCGTGAAGTTCCAAATTCTACCGTGCCTCAGCGAATTGGGTATAACTGATGAAGAACTCATACAAAAAGTGGATGAAGCTGCCAAGGTTGAAAGTGAGCGACTAGAGAAGCGTAAAAGATCCACGGCTGGAAAGATTCCCAAAGTGCAGGAGCTCCAATTAGACTGTCAGCCAAAATCCACACCTACCCAGAGCCCCTCTAAAACTAAGGAATCCAACCTAGCAGCTACAGCCACTACAGTAAAAGGGTACGAGGCAAAATCTGACACTCCAAACACACAGCAGATCCTGGAAAAACTTCGCAAAGAAATGAAGCAGATGTTTCTGGCTGTAATGGAAGCAAACCCCCGTCCTCCTGAACAAACACAGAGAGTGAAAGGTTGCAGGAAATGCAGAGAGGAGAGAATAGGTGAGAATTGTGCGCATTGTTTCAAGTGTGGGCAGGAAGGCCACTTCTCTCCGGGGTGCAGAGCTACTTCGGGAAACGGGCAGGGACTACTGAGGTGGGGCCAACAGTAGTCCAGGAACGAGCGCCCCAAAATGAGCAACTACCTCCAGGTCCAGTCACGCAACCAATAACAGCTAATAGAAAAAAACCAGCGGGCCCTTCATCAGCCATAAGTGTGATTAACTATTTACCGCCTCGACACCAGCCACAACTGGTAAGCCTTGTAGGGAGCAGGTGTATAGTGGACTGTGTAATGGACAGTTGCCCAGTTAGAGCTCTGTGGGACACGGGTGCACAGTCCAGCATAGTGAATGACCTTTGGCGATTGAATCGCCTCCCTCATACTATGATCAGACCCATCTCAGAGTTGTTGGAAGACGAGACATTGACAGTCCTGGCTGCTAATGACACACCCATTCCATATATAGGTTGGATTGAAGTCAGGTTCAGATTAAACAATGATCCCACTACAACAAATGACTTACATGTGCCAATACTGGTGTCGAGTGACCCAGCAGTTGCCAGGGACCCCATCATCGGCTACAATGTCATTGAAGCCATCATTAACAGAAATGAGGAGAAGAGTAAAGGTGGAAGAAAGCAGTTGGCACATAAAGTAAAGCCTTTGCAATAACAGTGAAGAATGCTCATCGTGTGGTCAAGTTGATGCAGAGGGGTGATTCAGATTCAGAGACTGGTGTAGTTCATACGGGCAGGAAAAAAATACCCTTACCAGCAAACCATGTCACCACTGTCTATATAAGAGCGCATGTGAGTTCACGAGCCCAAGGCCAACATATGTTCTTTTCACCTGATGTGCTTAATCCTCCACCAGAGGGCGTGATCTACAATGATGGGCTGGTGCAGATCCCGGAAAGAAGAGTGCCATACATACCCATCTCTGTGACCAACACTACGAATCGCACCATCTGTTTGGACCGTCATAGATTAATTGGATACCTGGAACCTGTTAAGACCATATATACAACGCCTGTGCAGAAGAAGGAAAATGAAACAACAGTTGGAATGACTGACAGAGCAGAGACCAAGCCCAGCAAAGCAAGTAGCACACCACAGTCAGAAGGCAGGAAAGTAAGAAGACCAACTGCATGGGACCCCCCTGTGGATCTCAGCCATCTATCAGCTGGGCAACAGGAGGCAGTAAAGGGAGTGTTGCGAGAGGAATGTGAGGCCTTTGCCTATGACAGTGACGATGTGGGTTGTATACCATCTCTCAAGATGCATATAACCCTCCAGGATACCAAACCAGTGCAAAAGACCTACATGTCCGTCCCAAAACCCCTTCACAATGAAGTCAAGGAGTACCTGCAGGACCTATTGAGAAGAGGGTGGATTGTACCTTCCCGATCCCCTTATTCGTCGCCAGTGGTGTGCGTGCGCAAGAAGGATGGCAGTCTTCGTCTTTGTGTTGACTTCAGGGAACTCAACCGCAAGTCAGTCCCCGACCGACATCCAATCCCAAGGATTCAGGATATGCTGGATGCCCTGGGTGGGAGCTCATGGTTCTCAGTGTTAGATCAAGGTAAAGCATACCACCAGGGTCACCTGGATGAGGAGAGCCGCCCTCTCACCGCTTTCATCACACCCTGGGGGCTCTATGAATGGGTTCGCATACCTTTTGGCCTGAGTTCGGCACCCGCAGAGTTTCAGAGAAGTATGGAGCACTGTTTGGCCGGCCTGAGAGACACGATCTGCCTCCCATACCTGGACGACAACCTGGTGCACAGTAGTAGTTTTGAGGATCACTTGGAACATATCCGTCTAATCCTTCAACGGTATAAAGAACATGGGGTGAAGTTGACCCCAAAGAAATGTGAGCTGTTTAAACCGAAGGTGAGGTTTCTTGGTAAGCTGGTTACGGCAGAGGGTTATACTATGGACCCTGCCGAGATGGCTCCGGTGATGGCTCTTAAAGAGAAGAAACCTGCCACCATTGGGAAGTGCGTCAGATGCTTGGGTTCCTCTCCTATTACAGACCATTCATTCCCAACTTCTCCCGCGTTGCTCACCCATTGTATGACTTACTCGCCATCCCAAAATCTGAGAGTCACAACCCAGACCCAACCACGAAGAGGCCGAACAGAATGGGAAAGAAAAATAAGGGACACTTACCATCAAAGACGCCCATACAGTGGACTGGCTCTCACCAGGAAGTGTTGAATCAGCTTGTAGACGCACTCACAAAGCCTCCCGTACTTGGGTATCCTGACTTCACCCAGCCGTTTGTATTACATTGTGATGCATCCCAAGTTGGTCTAGGTGCAGTGCTATACCAGAGACAGCAAGGAAAAATGAGAGTGATTGCCTATGGCTCCCGCACCCTGAGTCCATCTGAAAAGAGGTACCATCTGCACTCTGGAAAATTAGAGTTTTTAGCGTTAAAGTGGGCCATCTGCGAGCGTTTCAGAGATTATCTTTACCACGCCCCATCATTCGTGGTATATACAGATAACAACCCACTGACGTATGTGCTCACCACTGCAAAACTCAACGCAACTGGACATAGATGGGTGGCGGAGTTGGCTGATTATAACTTTACCATCCGGTACCGCCCCGGCAAGAATAACTCTGATGCAGATGGATTGTCACGGATGCCCTTGGACATTGAGGACTATATGCAACACTGTACAGCCGAGGCCAGTCAACATCTAATCAGTGCTTCTATTGAGGAGGTCCTAGCAGAAAGACAGAACCCCTGCCTGGGTGTGGGGTTGATCCAGGTCAGTGCTTTGAGCCTGGTGAAAGACAGCGAAACCGGCCAACCCCTCAGCTCAGAGCAAATCTGCAAAGCTCAGAAAGACGACGAAACCTTGTCAAGAATCCTTTGGTACAAGTCACTGGGCAGGAGGCCGAGTAGAACGGAAGTGAAAACAGAGAGTCCAGCAGTGAGCATTCTCTTGAAACAGTGGCTAAAGGTTCATGTAGGCCAAGATGGTATTCTGCGCCGTAGGACGTCCTGTCGAGAACAACTGCTGCTCCCCAAAGTTTATCATCCACTAGTCTTTAAAGAGCTACACCAGGACATGGGACACTTGGGGTTTGAAAGAACACTTGACCTGATTCGGGAACGATTCTACTGGCCACAGATGAGTGGAGATGTTGAACATTTTGTCACAAGGGTGTGCGAGTGTCTCAAGAAGAGGAAGCCGAATAAGCAGAGTCGTGCGCCTCTGACACCGATTCAGACCACTTATCCGTTTCAGCTTGTCTCCATAGACTTTTTGCATTTGGAGAAATGCAAGCATGGGTATGAGTATATCCTGGTTGTCATGGACCATTTTACAAGGTTTGCACAGGCCTACGCAACAAAGAATAAGACGGCAAAAGCTGTAGCTGATAAGATTTTCAACGACTTTGCACTGAAGTTCGGGTTCCCAAGCAGATTGCATCATGATATGGGAAAAGAGTTCGAGAACCAATTGATGGCCCGCTTGAAGAAACTTTCTGGTATCCAGGGCTCGCACACAACACCATACCACCCCCAGGGCAACGGACAGGTGGAGAGATTTAACCGTACCCTTTTGTCCATGTTGCGTACGCTGGAGGACAAAGAGAAGGAAGATTGGAAGGAGTCTCTTGCTAAGGTGGTTCACGCGTACAACTGTACGAAGAATGATGCAACAGGTTATGCGCCCTACTACCTTATCTTTGGACGTTCTCCTCGACCTGCCCATCGATCTGTTGTTTAGTCTTGAAAAGGATGAGGCCCATGACACCTATGATGACTATGTGAGTCAGTGGAAGAAGAGGATGCAAGAGGCTTATCAGATGGCGACTAAAACAGCTGTGAAGGGGGCAACTCGGGGAAAGGTTTTGTACGACAGGAAGGTTCAGGGGAGAGATCTCTGCCCAGGTGACAGAGTTCTCCTCCGAAATCTCACCCCGAAAGGGGGTCCAGGAAAGATTCGGCCCTACTGGGAAGACCAAGTGTACAAAGTAAAGGTGAGAAAAGCAGATGACAGCCCGGTTTATGAGATAAGTCCAGAAAATGGCAAAGGGAGGAACCGAGTTGTGCACAGAAACCTCCTGCTGCCCTGTGACTTCTTACCTTCTGACCAGCTACCAACAGACACTCGCCAACCACAGAAAAACTCTTCGAGCTCTTCCAAGGGAAGAACCAGATCCCGACCTCAGCAGCGACAGCAGTCAGAACAGAGTGACACCTCCGACGAGGAACGCAGTGGAACCTACCGTTGGCACCTCAGATCTAGCAGCCAGCGAAGACAGAAACCTCTGAATCCTTTGGCAGAGAACTTCCAGCCCCAGCAACAGCACCCTCAGCACCACGAAGAGGATGTGCCACTACAGAGCGAAGAGGATGTGCCACTACAGAGCGAAGAGGATGTGCCACTACAGAGCGAAGAGGATTTGCCACTACAAGCTCAGAGACCTCATTTGAAACTTGACAGGCCTGAGTATGGTGAATCAGGGGAGGGCTCCCTGATCCCGACACAAGGAGAGCGCCAGACAGTAAACCAGCGACCCCAGAGACTGAGACATCAGCCTGTGGTAATGAGCTATGATACATTGGGTCAACCGACTTTGGTAAAAAGAAACTGTAAGGTCACAGAGACTCAAGTAACACAGACTAATGGGTATTGGAGGCCTTGGATGGTTGGGGTTTTCTAAGGAAAGGTTTTGTTCACGGAAATGTCAGGAGACATTTAGTTTTGTGGGGGAGAGTGTAGCCATGAGCATTTATTTTGTTAACTGAATAGTGGGTTAATGGCGTTAATAACGGGTTTCGCCAGCAGGGGGCAACCGAGTGCACACAACGTGTCAGTAATGAACAACACAGAAGAAGTGTTAGTAGGTTATGAGTTACAGTGTGCACACAACGTGGTGTTGCTCCGTAAATAAACTGTTTTTTTGTCTTTTAACAGGTAAGCTGGTGTGAAACGATGATCATATTAATAATAGTAGACTGTAGTGTAGTGTCTTAAAGTGATAGCTCATACCCGAGTCATGAAAGAGATGTTTAATAACCTGTTTGATTTGAGGAATGGCATTCACAAAATGGCGGACGAGAGTTTAAGTCCGAAATAAAATGAGTAAAAGTGTGTGTGTTCATGATCAGTGACACCTGGCATGTTAGTTAACGTTGTGCTGCCCATGATTACAGTTAAGGGTATGCTGAATGTCTTCAAAGTAAGGAGTAGTCGAAATTCTGTAGCAAAATGCTTTTATAAACTGAGTGGTGTTGCTATAAAAGAAAACTCAATCAGAGATGTTTAGTTCAAAGATAGTGCATGACAAATATGCATCACCAGTATATTTCATCCGAGAATAAAACAAAAATTACAAACAATTCAAAAATATAATTAATCCAGGTTCATACAATAATCAATTCAGTCAGTAAGCAATGGGAATGGTATAAATAGTTATTTCCAGTGTTATGGTTAAGTGTATGCAGTATTTGTATGTTCATGTTGAAAGTGTTTTTCATACTTTATTTGTGTATGTATACTTTAATGTGAGAGTGGGCACAGAACAAGTTTGAAGTTATTTGTAATGTTAATTTATTTAGAGCAGGTCTGTCTGAGAAAATAGTATGATCACATAGTGACCTGTTTACTGCTACACACCTGCCTAAATATGTGTACTGTTAGATTTGTTGTGATTTGTGCAATTGTGTTTTGAGAAAGTAGTGAGTAACGAACAACACAGAAGAAGTGTTAGTAGGTTATGAGTTACAGTGTGCACACAACGTGGTGTTGCTCCGTAAATAAACTGTTTTTTTGTCTTTTAACAGAAAATAAATGTGTTGCCCCAAGAACGGACATCAGTTCATTCTTAAAAGTGTAACATATGCCAACTATATAAGACAACAAATTATTAATTGCAATTTCACTATGGTCACTAAGTTTTTTTTATGGGATTGTTTTAATGAAGTTATCACAGTCCCGCCTGCTATAATGTTTTATACCCATGTCCCCTTATACAACAAGACCACCTTCACAACTGGCATTAAATATTAAATATATTTTGGGAGTGCCTTGTTTGATCATTTTTACCTCGACTTTATGTACTATAGGACATTCATTTTTCTTGACTGAAGCATGTTTTAAAATCACAATATCTTCGACTTGCGTCCTGACTTTTTTACCTGCCACTATCTCTTTTGTTTAAGTATTCTTGATGCCAGTGCTTCCAAAAGACATCAGCACTACCACTACTTGAAGTAGAGGCTTTTAAGAACATACTCTCCGTTTGGTGCAGACACTGTCTCTAATTTTTGAGTTAGAAGTGTAACAGTTCAGGGAACATTTGGCATGTCTGAGTCAGATAAGAGAGGGACCAGAGGCCTGGCATTCATTATGGCCATGACTTCTGGCACGAGTGTAACTAGGATTTTATGTGACAGTCTGTCTTGAGAAGCATGGCATTTAAAATTCTCTGTGCAACCCCTACCAACCTTTCCAATTTTCCACCCCTGTGTAAAGAAAGAGAAGAATTACAGACCACTGTACAGCCCTAATCTTGTAGATAGCCTTTATATCCTGGCTCCTCTGCATTTATTTAGTTAAGACAGGTCCTCTGACAGCAATGAATCTCCTCAAAGCATTTACAAAACTCAAGAAGGACAGGGAATCAATCATCTCAAAAATGCATGCCTCGGGTTCCCAAGCATGTGAAAATAATTGCCCAGCACATTTTTTCTGCAAGATCTCCCCTGGTCGCATCAACACCGACATTGGTGAATAGAAGATCTGAGTTAACTCGATCAAAAGATCCTGATGAGATATTTCAGTTCCTCTGAAAATTTTCTTTTTGAACTGTTTTGAGTTAGGTTTCCCAGAACAGAGTCTGGCCATGTGTACAAGAATAGCCATGGCTCTGGTGAGTTTCCAGCTGGTCTAGCTTTATTTCAGAGGTTTTGGTAACTAAAGCTGACACCACTGTATCTCTGTCTGGCTCAATAACATTGTAGGTCTCTTGCTGAAATGTATCAACATCTTGGCTATCTATTTTCAAAAACTCAAGGCCTGTATACCAGTTTGTATGGCTCAACAGCTCTGGAAATATGTGATGTGTACCATGGTCTGCAGGACTTTGGTCTGTACTGACGAAGCGCCATTGATTTGGATAAGCAGACCTTCTGATCTTAGCCACTTTATTTGCAACACACACGCACACAACCTTCTGTTTGTGTTGTGAATGTAATTTAGAGCAATACTAATCTCTGTATAGAATTTCACTCTTTGGAAATCAGTGTCCAGTTCAGTGATTAGCAAGTCTGTCATTACAACTGCCAAAACTCCTGAACAAAGTTCAAGATGAACTGAAGATACAACAGTCAGAAAAGTATAAGGGGCCAAGTATAAGGCTTGGATTCACCCAGGAGAAATAGTTGATATGGCCACGATAGAAGCATCTGCAGAGATACAAAGTTATCTGTCTTGTATAGAACATAAACAGGAAAGAGGAATATATGGTAAATTAATTTGTACTAGCTCAAGCTTCAAAAGTGAATCAAACCATGTTCTCCACATCACACCAAATCCTAATCACACTGATCATTGACTAATTCTATCCAAAGCATTACCCTGTACTTTTACAGGGGTTAAGAAACCCAGGGGGTCATAAAGATTATTGACTATATATGGGCAAACTGTATATGGATATAGCAGGTGACAAACTATTTCCAAAAACAATGAATGCAATATAAGTTGTTAATTAGCCGTGACTGTCACAGGTTAATTGCAAAAGCGGATGAGGACACCTAACAGTGTGTTGTTAAAGTCTTGTTCACTTAGTAACACATCAGTGAGAGACATACCTACATGTTTCACACTGGAATTGAATACAATATGAATCTGGCCCTTTTTTGGATGGTAAATGCCAAATATGGGTCAAGTCACCTTTATTTATATAGCGCTTTTTACAATAGAGATTTTTAGAGAGTTTCTAAGCAGCTTTACAGAGATAACAGGAAAACAATGCGACAAAGTTTTTTTTGGCTGTAAAACAGCTCTAGAAGAGCAGGACAATCAATAATATTGATGAATATTAAGTTTCCCCAACTAAGCAAGCCAGAGGCAACAGTGGCAAGGAACCAAAACTCGAGCAGGTGAAGGAATGCCGAACAGAATGACAGGATTAAGAAAAATCCTTGGGAGAAACCAAGATAGTCCCAACAGTCCTGTTGTGCTTTAATTCGGGCTGCAAGTTATACTTGAATAGAATCAAACATCTGCGTGAACTTGAAGTGTTCTTTCATATCTGGTATTCTTCCCAGCATTTGTCAAATACATTTAAAGCATTTTGTAGCTGATATTACGTAGGCAAAGCAGATTAAAATGAGCAGGATTAAAATGCAAAACTGTATTGTCAAACTTCTTCCCCATATATGACACTATTACTGTCATGGGATTGCAGTGGAAGAGAGAAATCAAAATGTGGTGAACCAAATTTGGTGTTTATTACAAAATATAGAAACCAAAAATGACAAAAGTTTGTGCAATAATAATCTGAAAGACCTGGGTGGTGGCTCCTGTGTGTCCAACACATATCAGCGGACACAATGAACGAGGAGTCCACCAAAGGGCAACTGAGCAAGAGTGTAGTTGCACAGGTGTCAACTGCTGGGATCCCGTTTGCTACAGCTTTAATATGTGGGTCAAGGTGGGTAAAACTATTTGGGTTTTTCCATCAAATGATTGTACAAAAAAGTTGTATTTCCGTCTACTCTTTCCATCACTCCAAAACATGTTTTCAAGGGGTGTGGCATTCCATTTTCTTTGATCAAAGAACTGTATTTTGGCCAAAGACTTGCTTTGTTTGTCAAGAACAGCATAAGCTTAGATAACATTCCCCTTTTCTCGTGTTGGATATACTCTGACCAGAAATTTTGGAGCATGATCTTGAGCTTCACCATTTCCACAAATTTCAGTGCTTTTGGATGTCACTGACAAGGAATAAATTGCTTTTTGTTTCCCCCCATGATCTTCAGTTGAGGGACATTTGTTAACTTTCCAAGTTGCTGGACCTGGATGTAAAACAGTGGGATACTGATTGCTGTTACATTCTTTACACTGTACACCTTTGCAAAATGGCTGGATGATGCACAACATCTGAAAAAGAAATTCATGACACTGAGGTAAATTTTCCTTTCATCTGATGTTTTGCCTCTAAAGCTTCGACATTTCCTCAATGTATGGAGTTTGTTATCCAGAGAACATTGCTTATCACAGTCAATCACCTTTTTCTACATCCTATGAATCCTATGATCCTATGAATGAGCACTTTCAATATCTGAAGGTACTTCCCTTTTAATTTCCCTTATTGTTTCCATGACGATGTGTCTTGCGATGACACACCGCAGCCACAAAAGTGCTGCATGACAGATGTATCTCATTAATGTATAGTTTTCTTTTATATGCAAAATATTCAACAAATTGTTGGTTATGTCATCAACTACCTGATATTCTGATTCTCAAATATATGGAAGTGAATGTGTTTTGTCATTTAAAAACCTTTATAATGACCATGTTAGCTGATCTATGATGCCACAGTCATGTTAGTTTGCACCGTATTTCTGAGAATCTGATCTCAACCAAGACTGATCACTCCGTTGTGATCGTATGTGTCAGGGTTCTGCCACATTCGGTCTAGTCATTTCTTGGTTTTGTGGCAGAGCTATGACACTACCGTACTGTCGCGAGTTGTGTGTGCATGCGCGCAGCTTCGAGTCTCATGCACGTGTGTCTGTATGACGTCTTTTGTGCGAGTTATGATGTCCGATCCCGATACTTTGGTCTGGTTCAGTTTCGTTTTTTTCGATCGGGATTCGGGCATTCATGACTCGTGTGTTCGTCCTTGTCCTGAGCTCGCAAGCTGAGTGGTTTCTCATTTTCGTGAGCTCTGTTATGTGAGTGGGCGCGGTTCAAGCGCTGCGCGAGCCGCGTTCTCTCTGGTCTGTGTGCAGTGTTGAGCACGTGCTTTGTGTTTATGTCAGCCGCGTGCTCTCATGTTGTGTTTTGTGATGCGTCTTTGTTTAATGTGAACACGCGGCAATTCGCATTGGCTGCGTGTTTATGTCTTGTCAATGTGTAACCCTCCCACCTTGTTTCCCTGCTTATCTTGGATTTGCTTCAGCTGGTTCCCTATCAATTACCGTTCCTCCTGTGTGCTTATATTCTCCCAGTGTCTGCTGTCTTGTGCTGTCTCGTCGTCATTCCATGGCTGTTCATCCTGTGTTTTAGTCCTGTGTCCAGTCATGCTCCAGTCTTGTTCCAGTCCTGTTCCAGTCCTAGTCCTAGTCCTAATTTGGGTTCATGGTCAAGTTTTTCTAGTCTAGTTTTTCCCCCTCGGGGTGGTTTTTGTTCTGTTTTTGATTTTCTTTTATTATAATAAAATCCCCACGCCTCTGCATCTGTGAGTCCTTGTGTGTTCCTCACCAACCCTGACAGTATGCATCAAAGGGTTAAGGTTGTCTTGACTTGAAAATCTAGGGAATTTTTCAGGGCGTTTTCTGTTTCTTAAGCTGAACTAGAATACCCTCCAAGCTCAATATGTCTCTAGATGATCATCAAATTTCAATAAGCCTAACCATATCATTTCAGACATTTTATACTAGGATGAGTACTGAAGATTCTTGAACCTGACTAGATTGGCAGATAGATAATGGGTTCCTCCAAGAAAGACTCAGATGTCAGACTTCGACTGAGTTTGGTTTACTCGAAAGTAGTACAGTAAAACTGAATATACAAACAAAGAAATTTTTAAATAACGTGTCTTTACATAATAATTACCTTCATATTATCACATATTTGGCATTTCCATACAGGTGGGCTAAATAAATCAGCTATTGAATTTTATCTTCTTGGAAAGGCAATTATACACTTTTTTAAAATTGCATTTTACTCTATTAGCAGTGAAAAATAATAAAATAAATACTCACAGATATATACTGAAGGACTCATCAGGCCAGGGTATAAGGAAAACTGAACTCAACAAAATATAGAGATATCCTTAATGAAAAACATTCAGAAAATCAGCATTCAGAAAATCATGTTCATTGAAGTAAAACTAATCAGAGGACAATCATGATATGAAATAATGATTAAAATATAATTGGCCCCAATAATTGGTACCCCACTATATCGGGAGTGTATTCCCCTTCATATTCAACTTTAAGCACACGTGGATGACTAGGACATTACATTATCCAGCTATGACATCTTGGATCACATGAACAGATGTGAGATAACACAAGGCCAAATCCCCCTAATCATCCATTACAATTGTTTAACCCAAAGAATATAGCTTTTTTTGTGTTCAGCAAAAGATGGTTGAATATCACAAAATAGAAAGTGGTTGGAAAAAAATATATAAAGCAATGGCATTTCAAATTCCTACTTCCACCCTTATTAAATTAAGAAAATTCAATCAACAGGAAATGTCAGGCATTTCTGGTACTTCATATGGGACAGGGTTCTATGTTCAGATATGTAAAAAAAAAGAAAGAAAACAAAGATGGGTTTGGTGCACTCTGGAATTATAAGTACCCCATGTGTACAATGAAATGCTACTAGTTCTTTAATGATGTGTTCATGTTTGTATGCTGGAGGTCCTGGACGTTATGTTCAGATACATGGCATCATAGATTATCCAATTTCTATTTTCTTTTTTTAATAATAGGTCAAAAGGATTAATGATGTAGATTTATTTATTTTTGTTCATATTTACTAAGGGTGCTAATAACTTTGACCATGACTGCATAGCCAAATTTAAGTTTTGTCTAGCTATCTGTTACACTTATCTCATGTTTTGTGATGTGGTCTTGTCTGGGTTAGAAGTCATTTGTTGTCATGGTGTCTAATGGGTTTAATTGTGTTCAGGTGTTCCTAGTTAGTTTCCTCATTTCCTGTGTGTGTATATAGTCTGCCTGTTTTGTTCATTCCTTTGTCGGTTATTGTTGATGTTACACTTTGTGCTACCATTAAAAGGTATTTCTGTTTATCATCCGTTCATGTCAGCTTCCTGCCAAGTTCTCCGTGACACTATCCTTATTTTCATCAAAGTTGTTTTGTCTTTAGTGACATGATCTGTCATTTTGCAATGGAGTTTGTACAACTGACATTTCATGCATAATCAGAATATACTCTATAAGCATGGATTTAACACAACATGGACCATATAGTGTAACAGCAGGAAAGAGGGAATACATCTTCCTACAGCTGTCCAGATAACATACTAACAAAGGATTGGTTCATAAATAGCACTCACTACAAGAGAATTGTTGAATATTTCCCAATTTAGAATTATGTTGCTCAATGGTAATTCCTAGAAACATTTGTCCATTCAATTATGACTTGGGAAACAGACTTTGAGCTTAATTCATGATTTTCAACTGACAAGATGCACATTTATTTTTAGGGCCAATCATTTTATTCAGCACCTTATGCATTATATTTTTTTAAACAAATAGAATAATTCTTTCAGCAGACCATGTCAATTTTACTTAAATGACCCCAACTCTACCTTCGTGCTGCTTACTGTTGAAGAATCATTTCTTGTTATCTATGGCTGCAGAGATTCTAAGCCACACCATGGAAATGATTTAATCTATAGTATAGATCAACAATTCCCATCCCAGATATGTAATGGTCCAATTATCCAAAAGGTGGGGGTACATTTATTAGGTCATATTGCTTTCATCTATGTGTTATGAAATCAGTTTCTTCTGTCACACACCTTTCACATTCTCAAAATAAAATGAATGAGTGTCAGCCAAGCTAATCAATTAAATCTGCTTTGGCTGAGAGTCTTTTCTGCTTTTCAATCTTTGGACATTACTACTTTAATAGGTCTATGGAGTTTTAAAGCATTATTGGTTCACATTGATTTTAAGCATCTAGCGTACTGCAAGAACAGCTCAGTTTTTTATGACTCTTTCAGAGTGCCTCAGATATGAGCAAAATTGACAGATACAGTTCCCACAAGTATTTAAAAACTTCTTGGCGATATGGAGGTTATATATATATATATATATATATATATATATATATATATATATATATATATATATATATATATATATATATATATATATATATATATATTCTCTTTTTCTTATTTTAATGATTTGTAATGAGATTTATAATCAAGTTAGGGTTTTTTAATATACATATACTTCAGTCTATCACCCTTGTAACCAATTATTATTGGTTAAACCCTTTCTTTGCTTTTATGTAATTTTTTTCCATAGAATAAGGATGAATATTGTCTGTTATCAGAATGCTTTGAGAAGTCTTTCTGTTGATAGTTGGAGCCTGAGCCGAATTCAGCCTTGAAGAAGCTGTCTATCTGTATATCTGTGTGTTAATATGGTCTGTATTGGTGAGGGGATTAACTAGCACCATAAGGAGGAATAATGACTTGCTGTTCTCGACAAGCCACGCCGAAGGTCACTAAAACCCGCCAACTATGTGATCAATGAAGATATTCTTGAGACTGACTATTGGTCTAAGATGGAGCCGCCGTAGTCGGTCGCCGTTCAGGTCGCTGCTCTCAGACTTTGCTTTTATTTACTATTCTACTCACTTTTGTTCTCGTTTTTTTTTTACAAATTTATCATCTGCCTTGATTTGCTACGACAGCAAAACACTGAATATTGGTTACCGCTACACTGACCTGTTTTAGGACACTTTCACCAATCCCTTGTGGCCGCCTGAGATTCGTCGGAACGCCGAGTTGAACAATGGCCACTCGAGTCGAAGGCGAAGATTGAAAAAAATCACAGCGGGAAACGTGCTGGGATCCGCAACAGACTGAGTAAAAGAGCATTCAGTCCTTCTCTCTCGAGCATTCTGATCACAAATGTCCAATCCTTGGAGAATAAGATGGGCGTGTCAGGTTTGGGGAAAGCGAGGACTCAGTAGTGCAGGAAAACAGGCTCTTTATTAACAAAATAAAACAAAACTTCAAACATAAACCTCCCAGATTGGGGAAAAACAAGACATGACTCGACTCGACTGGTTAGAAGCATGACATGACTCGACTGACTAGATGCACGGCAGGACACGACAAGACTGACAGGAAGGAATGGCAAAATAACGACAACGAAGCGACACAGGACGGCAAACACGGGGAGATTAAGTAGACAGGAGGAAGGCAATTAATGGAGAAACACAGCTGGAATAAAATCAAACTAATGACAATGAAACAAGACGGGCGGGGTAACAGACAAGACATGAACATGCAGACAATTAACCAAGGACGACGCGCAGCTGTTGACAACCACTGCGCGTGACAAAACACAAGCATGCGGCCGATGGACTGCGAACCGCGTGCCAAACATAAACACACGGACGAGAGGAGGCGCGGCTCGCGCAAGGCTTGAAACCGCGCCCACTCACATAACGTAGAGCTCGCAAGAACGAGTTCTCACGAGCTCACGACAAGGACGAAGACACACGAGTTATGAATGCCCGAATCCCGATCCAAAACCGAAACTGGACCAGACCCAAGTATCGGGACCGGACATCATAACTCGTACAACAGACGTCACAGACACGCGTGCGCGCGGCTCGAATCCTCGACGCCGCGCGCACACACACCAAACATGAGACATAACGGTAGTGTCAGAGCTCTGCCACAAAACTAAGAAATGACTACTAGACCGAATGTGGCAGAACCCTGACACTAGCCCCCCTCTAAAGGGACGCCACCTGGCGTCCCTACGAGGAACAGGACAGACATGACAACAGAAAGCACAAGACAGAAGCAAAACACCAGGGCAAGGCAGGAAAAAATAAAATAAATAGACACAAGGACAAGAGAAGGGGGGGAGGGAGGGAAGACAAGTCAGCCAACAACACAAAATGAAACAGACCTCTATAAGGGAAGATTCCAAACATCATGAAACAAGATAAAACTAAACAGTCCTCAAACCAACATCATGAAAAATAATAACTCAGAAAAAACCGTCCTCAAAACATCAAGAAGATATAAACTCAAAAACAGTCCAAGCACCATGAAATAATGCAAAAGAGTCCTCAACCATGAAAAAAAAAAATGCCTGACAAACAGTCCATAAAGAAAAAACACAGTCCAGGGAGGGGGAACTGGAGGGATGAGCCAGGGCGGCTCAGACAGAACAGGGTCTTTTGCTGACGGCCAGGGTGGAGCCGGGGGAATGAGCCAGGGAGGCTCAAACAAAGACAATGGGTCCGGCGGTGCTGGAGGGGTGAGCCATGCGGGCTCAATCAAGGCCAGCGGGTCAGGCGGCACCGGAGGGGTGAACCCGGCCGGCTCCGGTGGTTCAGGAGTCCTGGCAGATGACCAGGGTGGTGCTGTAGGGACAGACCAGGCAGACTCCGGCAGGTAGGGAGTCGTGGCAGATGGCCAGGGCCGTGCCAGATGGACAGGCAGCTTGGTTGGGTCAGGGAGAACAGGCAGGACAGGCTGGTCTGGCAGGATTGAAAGGTCTAGGCGGACAGGCGGGTCTGGACAGACAGGCGGGTCTGTGTGGGTCGGCAGGTCAAGGTCTGGGAGGCGCTCTGGGGGCGCCGGCAGGCAGAGGCGTTCTGGGGGCGCCGGCAGGCAGAGCCGTTCTGGGGGCGCCGGCAGGCAGAGCCGTTCTGGGGGCGCCGGCAGGCAGAGGCGTTCTGGGGGCGCCGGCAGGCAGAGGCGTTCTGGGGGCGCCGGCAGGCAGAGGCGTTCTGGGGGCGCCGGCAGGCAGAGGCGCTTGGGCGGCGAGAGGATGGCCTCTGGGGTTTGCGGACTGGAGGAAGCCCTCTTCTTCCTCCGCCGCTTATGAGGGCGACAAGGCGGCACAGATTCAATGGCGGGCTCTGGGGCGACGGCCTCCTGTCCGGCAGCTGGCACTGGGGCGACCGGCAGATGGCCGATTGAAGAGGAGGCGGCCCTCTGTCTCCTCCTCCTAAGTGTGCGAGGGTTTGGCGCAGATGTGTCCTTGGGCAGCTCTGGGGGCACTGCAGCTGCCAAAACTTCCTCTGGGGACGGAACAACGGAGGGGGTAGAGAGAAACTCCACAAACCCCCAAAAGTTCAAGTGTTCCAGCCCCCTCATCCTCCAAACGCTGAGCGGCTCATCAGGGGCGTAATTAAACAAGTCTTTCAAGGCCGCATCATTGAATTCCAGCCCCGCTGCAGCATGGCTAAACTCCCCGGCGAAGGTCTTCAAATCTGCCCCACATTGTTGGAGGGAGCTCAAAGCCTTGAGCTGCAGCATCCGCTGGAACAGGGGGCTGGATTGTGCTGAGGCTGGTGGAGGATGGGAGCCCTTTCCCTGCTGAGTCCTCATAGTGGTCGCTTCGTACTGTCAGGTTTGGGGAAAGCGAGGACTCAGTAGTGCAGGAAAACAGGCTCTTTATTAACAAAATAAAACAAAACTTCAAACATAAACCTCCCAGATTGGGGAAAAACAAGACATGACTCGACTCGACTGGTTAGAAGCATGACATGACTCGACTGACTAGATGCACGGCAGGACACGACAAGACTGACAGGAAGGAATGGCAAAATAACGACAACGAAGCGACACAGGACGGCAAACACGGGGAGATTAAGTAGACAGGAGGAAGGCAATTAATGGAGAAACACAGCTGGAATAAAATCAAACTAATGACAATGAAACAAGACGGGCGGGGTAACAGACAAGACATGAACATGCAGACAATTAACCAAGGACGACGCGCAGCTGTTGACAACCACTGCGCGTGACAAAACACAAGCATGCGGCCGATGGACTGCGAACCGCGTGCCAAACATAAACACACGGACGAGAGGAGGCGCGGCTCGCGCAAGGCTTGAAACCGCGCCCACTCACATAACGTAGAGCTCGCAAGAACGAGTTCTCACGAGCTCACGACAAGGACGAAGACACACGAGTTATGAATGCCCGAATCCCGATCCAAAACCGAAACTGGACCAGACCCAAGTATCGGGACCGGACATCATAACTCGTACAACAGACGTCACAGACACGCGTGCGCGCGGCTCGAATCCTCGACGCCGCGCGCACACACACCAAACATGAGACATAACGGTAGTGTCAGAGCTCTGCCACAAAACTAAGAAATGACTACTAGACCGAATGTGGCAGAACCCTGACAGGACGATCTTAGAGCCAGGATAAGTTTTCAACGGGGCATGAGAGACTGTAACATCTTTTGTTTGTCCGAAACATGGCTCACGCCCGCGGTCCCGGACACAGCTGTGACGCTGTCTGAAAACTTCTTTGTTTTTCGAATGGACAGAACAGCCGAGGCCGGTAAATCCAAAGGCGGTGGAGTGTGTTTCATGATCAACAAGAAATGGTGCGATCCCAGCAACATCTCCATCGTCTCGTGATCCTGCTCGCCTCACCTGGAACATTTAACAATCATTTGCCGCCCATTCTATCTGCCAAGGGAGTTTTCATCGGTCGTCGCCACTTTGGTTTATATTCCACCACAGGCAGACACGGGACTGGCTTTATCTGGCCTCCATGATGCCATCAGCGGCTCCATAAACAGACACCCCGATGCTGCTTTCATAGTCGCGGGTGACATTAACAAAGCCAACCTTAAGAAAGTATTGTCAAACTTTCACCAGCATGTCTCCTGTCCCACGCGAGGAGCAAACACATTGGATAATTGCTATTCTCTATTTAAGAATGCCCACAAGGCTCGTTCACTACCAGCCTTTGGCAAATCGGACCATGCCGCCATTTTTCCCACACCTGAGTACAAACAAAGGCTCGTTCAGGAACCCCCGGTGAGGCGGGAAGTTAAATGCTGGTCACCACATTCAGAGATCACGCTACAGGCAGCTCTTGATGACGTCTTCTGGGACATGTTCCGTGCGAGTTCATCTGACATTAGAGAGTTCACTGATGTGGCGCTCTGCTTCATCAACAGACCTACAGAGCAAGCCACACAAACAATAACTATAAAAACATTCTCTAATCAGAAACCATGTGTGGACATGTGTGGACAATCCGCGCTGCAGTCAACTCACGCACTGCAGCATACAACGCCGGTCTCCTATTAGGGAATATGAGTGATTATAAAACATCCTGCTATGCTCTCCGACGCACTGTTAAAGCCGCAAAGCTCCGTTATGCTCTCGTAAAGCTCTCGGTCTCGGAGGATGAGGTTCGGAGGGGACTCAAGCGTGTGGATGTTAGGAAAGCTGCTGGGCCGGATGGTGTTTCAGGTCGTGTTCTGCGGTCCTGTGCTGATCAGCTCGCTGGACTCTTCACATCCATCTTTAATGAGTCCCTTGCTACATCTGTGGTCCCAACCTCCTTCCCTGTCCTTAAGAACAGTAAACCCTCTTGCCTAAATGACTATCGTCCAGTGGCTCTCACAACTATAGTCATGAAGGTCTTTGAGAGACTCATTACAAACATCATCTGCTCCTCCATTCATGACACTTTGGACCCTCTTCAGTTTGCCCAGTTTGTCCCAATAGATCGACTGAAGATGCCATCTCTCACGTCGTCCACTCTTCCATCACTCACATCGGCAGCAAGAGTGGAAAATATGTAAGAATGCTTTTTTTTACTATAGTTCAGCCTTTAACACCATAGTTCCCATTAAGCTGACCACCAAACTCCTGGATCTCGGCCTGAACTCTTCTCTCTGTCACTGGACTGAAGAATTCCCCACTGGCAGACCTCAGGTGGTGAGAGTAGGCCAGTTCACCTCCACCTCCCTCACCCTGAGTGTGGGAGCTCCACAGGGCTGTGTCCTCAGTCCCCTGCTCTACTCTCTCTACACACATTACTGTTTGTCCACACACAGCTCCACCTCTATCATCAAGTTTGCGGATGATACTGTTGTCCTGGGCCTCATTTCTGACAACAATGAGATTGCATACCTGTACGAGGTGGAGCAACTGACATCGTGGTGCCAGGACAACTGTCTCTTTCTGAATGTTAGCAAGACCAAACAACTGATTGTGAACTTCAGGAAGAGACAGCAACGGACATATTCTCATAATCAGCGGGACACCAGTAGAGAGAGTGAGCAGCTTCAAGTACCTGGGTGTGAACATCTCTGAGGACCTGACCTGGACTGCACACATCCAGACACAGGTGAAAAAAGCCAGACAAAGACTGTACCACCTGTGCCAGCTGAGGAAATTCAGGGTCTCACCAGCTATCCTGAGAACTTTCTATTTAGGGGCGATAGAAAGTGTACTGTCTCAGTGCATCACAGTGTGGTATGGGAACAGCACCAGCCATGACTGCAAAGCACTAAAGAGTGGTGCGCTTGTCAGGGTCAGCTCTCCCGTCTCTGCAGGATATCTACACAAAATGATGCAGTGGTAGAGCTACAAAAATAATCAAAGACACTTATCACCTGGCTAACCCTCACTTCACAAGGTTGCCATCCGGTAAGCGCTTCCGAAGCCTGATGGCCAAAACTGAGAGACTCAGGAGGAGTTTCTTCCCACAGGCCATCAGACTCCTGAACGCTGTCACTGAACAACATGTGACTTCACTTCACTTCAGTATAAACAAACTCCACATACTGATATTCTACTGCACTTTATGTTCTCGTTGTTACTATGTAACTACTCGTTATAATGCTGTTTCCACATTATACTTCTGTACAGTTAGTAGAGAGAGGCAGGCCTGACCAACTAGACATGACAAGGCTAGGCAAAACACATTCAACATGAAAGACAACAACGTAGCACAGGACAGAAAACACGAAGGTGACTTTAAATAGTTTAAAATAGTGACACATGATGAAGGGCTAATAAGGGAAAACAACAACAACAACATCCTGTCTAGCACTCAAAATGAACAAAATATATAAATTTTAAGTAAAACAAGAACACGATTCTTTCAAATATGACAATAAAAGGTTTCTAAAAATATTTAAAGATGGCAGCATGTCTAGCTTCAAAATACTCTGCATTTGATTCCATAGTCTAGGCCAGGGGTGGGCCCGTTGGGCTTTTTAAGCCGCCAAACTCACCGAACTCCTTCATTTTCATTGTCGCAACAAGCTAAACACGGATGCCCATCAAGATGTGCAATACTCATTATGACGAGAGATGGGAAGGAAGGCCAACGATCATGTGGTACACCTTCAGAATGAATATGATGACATCAACACAGAACAAATATGTCTCTCACAACCAATCACTGACAAAAACCCGAAGGCACCAGAACACATTATCCTAGCTACCCATTACTCAACAAGAAACCACAAAATGAGCTCTCACAGTAGGCACAGGTGGTCACAAAGTCTGTCACAACCTGAAGGGATCACAACAGTAATGTGTTCTAGGAGTCAAAGGTTTGTACTACAACTCCACACAGCCATGCCAAACTACCTTCCACTGTTGGCCAAAGAAATTTCTGCCAAACAAGACTGACCCCCATCACATCATGGACGATCCTTTGTCTAAGGCAAATATTCAGAGATCCAATCTTTATATAAGCCCATTGAGACTAAACCAAGTAGGCTGGTCGAATGAGGACAAACAAACAGGTTTGCAGTGCACATGTCCCCAAAGGGTGTTTATTGAACAAAAGGTGACAACTCAACCTTCGTGAAGTGAATGGTTCGTGGGAGATGGCGCCTGTGAAGTGAAACCTTCGTGGGAGATGGCGCCTGTGTGTATGGCTGGCCGTCTGCTGTTCTCCCATATGATCAGTATTTTACTGTTTTTATATTTATTCGTGAGTTGCAATTGTTCCACATCTCTGGTCTATGATCGCCAGACACTATTGGATATAAAAAAATCATTTTTGAAAAAACACAATACGGAACTAGGATGTCACGCTTGGAAACCATGCGAGAACCTAGTGTCCGACATTCCAGAATTCCTATGCCGGTGGCCCCGTGATCTCACACAGAGGAAGCGCCGAAGGCGACGTGGCAGACGCGGAGGGGTAATTGTCAGGCTAAAGGCTTACCTGCGGGCTGATAGCCGTCGCGGTGCCGATCTCAAGACATGGAATGCCGTCCCTAGCCGCTTTGCGGTTTACTGGTTGCCGGACAGTTCATCGCGCTGGCTTCGTCCGGTTGACCCTGGTCTACCTGATCCTCCGATCTGGCCTCAACAACACTCTTCTCCACGGATCAGTCTAAGACCTTACCGTCAAGGAGGCGTCTCATCTGTCAACCTTTGCCCATTGAGTAAAGCACCGGTCTTACGCAACATCATCGAAACCGCATCTCATCCAAAAATGGCTATGATCAATGCGCGTTCCATTGTCAACAAAACTTTTATACTCAATGACTTCATCTCCATTCATAACCTGGATTTCTTGTTCATCACTGAAACGTGGACAAAGGTAGGAGACTTAAGCCCTTTTACCGAGCTGGTCCCAGCTGACTATTCTTTTTACAACTGCCCTCGACCTTCTGGCAGAGGCGGCGGGCTAGCTGTCATTATGAGGAAGACTTTTAGACCTCGGTGTCGACTATTACCGACCACCGTGTTCAACAGTTTTGAAGTCCAACTTTTACAAGTTGACTGGTCTGGACCGGTTGCCATAGCAACAATCTATCGGCCACCACACTCAACAAAAGACTTTCTGAACGAATTTTCGGAGTTTGTAGGAGATCTTATTACTAAATTTGATCATATACTGTTGTTAGGTGATTTTAATATTCATGTGTGCTGTCTCTCGAAACCACTATCAAAAGAGTTCCTGGACATTATTGACTCTTTTAACTTGCTTCAGTGGTCTAAGTTTCCAACACACATCCATGGTCATATACTGGATTTAGTACTGTCGTATGGGTTGTCTATCACTGATATCTGTGTCGTTGAATCTCTTATTTCTGATCATTTTCCTGTTATGTTTCATCTGTCTCTACCGCAACTTTCTCAGAAATTAGTTCCTGACACAAAGCATGTACGTTTTTATTCGTCTCAATTCTGCGAAGATTTTATCAGACTATTTAATGAGGTCTGTACTTCCATGTCTCTTGAGTCTGAACTACCTGACTTAGATGCAGACCAACATTTTAATGTCTTAAGTATGGTGTGGCTTGATATTTTAAACAGAACTGCACCTGTTAGGGTGTATAAACCAAAAACTAAATTAGGTCCTTGGATGAACCAAAATATTCGCACTCTGAGACAAGCATGCAGGAAAGCGGAAAGAAAATGGAAAAATGACAAATTGCAAATCTCTTATGAAATCTTAAAAAATGCTTTGTCTTTGTATCAGCGAGCTGTCAAGAAAGCCAAGGCAAAATATTTTTCAGACATGATCACCAAACACCATCACACTCCGAAAATATTGTTTTCTGTTATAAATTCAGTGCTACACCCCCCTGTAAACCACATTTCAGACCCTTCTGCTGCACTATGCGAGGCTTTTTTGCATTTTTTCCGTGATAAAATCATACTCTTAAAGGCCCAGTCAAAGGTGGTAGATGTTGACATGTTTGAACATGTTAACACATCAGCGTCTTGGCTCATCTTTGATAGTGTCTCATTACAACAAATCAAGGAAGTAATTGCCAATCTTAAACCCTCTGTGTGTCCTAATGATGTAATCCATCCGAGATACTTCAAACAAATGGTGGACTTTGTCGGTCCAGGGTTGGTGTCATTTTTAAATAAAAGCCTTCAAACTGGGTCTGTTCCAGATAGCCTGAAAATGGCCACTGTTACACCTGTACTAAAGAAACCCTCACTCGACACTACTATTTTTACAAATTTTCGCCCGATTTCCACCTTACCATTTATTTCAAAAGTATTAGAAAAGACAGTTCTTATACAACTTCAAGCTTTCCTAATGGATAATATGATTTTTGAAGAATTTCAATCTGGTTTTAAGACTCGACACAGTACTGAAACTGCCTTATTAAAAGTTCTTAATGATATTTTAATTTTTACAGATGCAGGTAGTTCAGTAGTTTTAGTTATGTTAGACCTATCCTCTGCCTTCGATACCATCGATCACAATATTTTAATCTCCAGATTAATATCTTGTGTGGGCCTAGGAGGAATGGTTTTAAAATGGTTCAAGTCTTTTTTAACAAATAGAAAGTTCACGGTTCGATTAGGAAACATCACCTCTCCTTCAGAAAACCTGACCTGTGGAGTGCCACAAGGCTCTGTTTTATCACCAGCTCTTTTTTCACTATATATGCTCCCCCTGGGTGATATTTTTAGGAAACATGGAGTGTTGTTCCATTGTTATGCTGACGACACACAAATTTATTTTCCTGTGGCAGGGAACGATCAAACTGCTCTTAAATCGCTATTTACATGTTTAGAGGAAGTAAAATGTTGGCTCTCAAAAAATTTCCTTTCCTTGAATGCGGATAAAACTGAGGTGATTGTCTTTTGCCCTTGTACTTCAAAGAATAGTAACAAGATCAATCTGGGAAGTCTTCAGCCTTTTATCTCTCCCACTGTGAGGAACTTGGGTGTGGAGTTCGACAATTCTCTCACTTTTAATAAACACATTAGCTCCGTGATTAGCTCAAGCTTCTTCCAGCTTCGCTTACTTGCAAAAATTAAACCTTTTTTACCAGAGAGGTCTTTGGAAGTTGCAATCCATGCCCTTATTACGTCGAGGCTGGATTACTGCAACTCCATCTACTACGGAATAGCGAAGTCTCAGATTATGCGTTTACAAGTAGTTCAAAATGCAGCAGCACGGTTTCTGAAAGGTTGTAAAAAATACACACACGTCACCCCCCTTTTGAAGGAATTACATTGGCTACCAGTTAAATACAGAATCGATTTTAAAATTTTACTCTTAGTCTACAAATCGTTACATAATCAAGCACCAAGCTATTTGACCAGTGTTCTCCGGCCTTATAATCCATCACGTAGCCTAAGGTCTGGAGTTCAAAACCTGCTGGAAATCCCTAGAACCCGACTGAAGAGTCGTGGTGATAGAGCGTTTTCTGTGGCTGGTCCGACCTTATGGAACAGCCTTCCCAACAACATAAGAGTAGCTTCTACTCTCTCCACATTCAAATCCAACCTCAAAACTCATCTCTTTTCATTGGCTTTTAATATTTTATAATGTCTTGTTTTGTTTTCTTGTCTGTTTTCTTTTAACTATTTTAGCTACTTAAATGTAAAGCACTTTGGTCCGCCTTGTGGCTGTTTTTAAATGTGCTATATAAATAAACTTGAACTTGAACTTGAACTTGAATAAGTTGGAAGGCCTGTTATGTCCTGGACCTGGAGGGATAGTGGTGTTCTCTCTACCTTCGCTTGAATCTGAGGGAGCAGAGACAAAGAGTACACACTGTTAGCATTTTCTGCAGTTCAGAACTCACAATTTCTTCCTCCTTCTCTGCTTAAATCCTCTCTTCTTAATGAAGTCCAAGTGTGGCCCATTATTGCCTACTCCTGGCTATTGATTGAATGATGAGAAGTAATTACAGGGCGACGCTGAAGTGCACTCTGGATACTTGTCACACTCCCCCCAGCTGCATATGTCGAGATGCAGCTGTGAGAGGTACCTGCCAGTACCCCTTTGTCAGATCCAGGGTGGAAATATATCGGCTCTACCCTTATCCTCTATGAACTCATCCATTTGGGGCATGGGATAGCTGTCAAAGATGGAAACTTCTTTGAGTTTCCGGAAGTCATTACATAAATGGAGGGTCCCGTAACTCTTTGGGACCATTGGAATGGAATTGGACCATGCTTCGATGACTCCTAACTTTAACTATCACTGGAATTCTTCCTCAATAGCCTGCCAACGAGCCTCTGGAACCCCGTAGGACCGCTGTGGGATGATCGTTCCTGGGGGGGGGGGGGGGGGGGGGGGTTGCACCAACTGGTCCAACTTTAAGACCAGTTGGATTAAACTGGTCTATCCAGGTAATTTGCAGAACACATCTTGGAAATCTCTGACAGGGATTCAAGCTTGGTCTTCTGAGTGCCTGACAGTTGTGCTCCCACATCCACCACTAGTTCCTCAGTCTGTGAGAAAGCAGCCAAATGTTCTTGAGAAGCTGTCCATTTCTTCAGAAGGTTGAATGATGGGTTGAATGATGAAGGTTGAATGAAGGTTGAAATGATGGTTTGCTCTCCTCCGACTGGGCAAGCGAACTCTGTATTTTAATGGTCGAACACATACAATTATGGTGTCAGGTCTTTGCCAGGATGCCAGGATTGGAATTCTCAGAGTTTAGCAGGTTGGTTATAAAGGTGTTGCTGGGCGCTCTGGGCCGTGATGAAATGTTCTTGCACTAACGTCATAACCTGGTCAATCTTCTGTCTCAAATCTCGTACATGCTTGATCACTGTACGATGTGGGGAGGGCTGGCGCTTCCACACATCCTGGGCTATGTCAAGCCACTTTCTGCTTTAAAGTTTGGTTGAAGCGCTCCACTAGTCCATCTGTTTGGGGGTGGTATACAAAGGTATGGAGCTGTTTGCCCCACAGAAGCTGGCATATGTCTGCCATTAGTTTGTACATGAACGGGGTGCCCTGTGAGTCAGAATTTCAGTAGGAATGCCCACCTGGCTGAATAGTAGAAACAGTTCCTTGGCAATGTTCTTTGACGTAGTGTGATGGATATTTTATTTCTAATGCACTTATTAATCCTCATCCTTAGAAGTAGGCAAGATTATCAAATATAATTGGATGCACTTATTAATCCTTATCCTTAGAAGTAGGCAAGCTTATCAAATACATCTGGACACTCTGTTTTTGTTATTTTTAGCTAACAAGCACAGATCCAACTCTACCAAGCACATGGAGAATACATATTGTGGTTAGTCACCAAGAGTGACGAGCTGATCTGTGAAGAAGCAAAGGTGGCGGCTTAGAAAACTGTATAAAAGTAATGAAATGTTATGCTCTTTGCCTTCAAATGCTTAGAACTGGTCTCTGTGTGAATGCCTTTCTTGCAAGAAATAAAGCTTTAACATTGATATACCTTTCAAGAAATCTCACTTGTTCTTTATTGAGAAACATTTAGAAAAATAATATCTATGACAGTAGTTTTCCGCAGAGGAACTGCTTTGAGGTATCGAGTGGCATAATCTCCAACAACGAGTATGTGTTCATGGCCCTGTGGTGATTTTGGCAATGGTCCCACCTGGTCCATCCTGATGCGCTCAAAGGAGACCTCAATAATTGGGAACAGGATGAAGGGGCTGGGTCGAGGATGTCGTGGTGATGTTCTTTGACAAGTTGGGTAACTTTGGAAGAACCGCTTCACCTCAACTTCCAAGCCAGGCCAATGGAATCGATCTTGAATGTGCTGAATTGTGTTGTTTATTCCCAGGTGCCCTGCCACCGGATGTGAATGGGCCAGCTCCAACACGACTTCAGTCTAGGACTTTGGCAATACCAACAGATGTTTTTTTTTTCTCCCCACATCATTGAGCAACACCCTAAAGCAGACAAATTTTCACAATGAAGTGCAGGTAGGAAAGGGGTGCTGGGTGTCGGGACTCCTCCTCTACCTTTCTGACTTTTGAACAACAGTTTCGTAGCTGTTCATCCTCCCACTGTTCCCATCCAAATGACCGCCCTTCAGTGATCTTTTGGAAGAAATCAGTATACATATTAAGGGGTGAATTTTGTGACTCACCATCTCTCTCGCTCTCAGTGGCCCGCAGGACTGGATGACTGGCAGTCCAATGGCGACTCCTTCGATTAGTAGGTTGTATTGTGGTCGCTAGCAGGTGGTCAAACCCCGGCAATCCCTTCCAAGCAGTACAGGGACCGGAAGAGCTTTTACCACTCCTACCTCCACTGGCCAGGACCTCGAGCCAGCAGAACTGGTAACAATTTGAGCGGGTACACTTTGCTCACTTGATGATCATGTGAATATATAAGTACATTTATTCAACAAAAATATATAGTGAAACTCAGAAACTTTGAGGAGTGGACAAGGCCAAAATAACAAACCAAATTAACTCAATTTGAATACCCTCTAAATTCCCTAATGGAAAATGAATATACCAAAATAAAATATAATGTAACTTCAGCAACTCCCTTAATTCAAAACATAGTAAAATTAATAGATGCAAAAGAAAATGGCGTCCACTTCCCATTTCTCTCAGTATTTACAAATGATATTTACACAACATAACTGAAGCCAAAAGCAATAATAATAATAATAATAATAATAATAATAATAATAATAATAGGACTAATGAAATCTATGTCAAAAGAAATAAAAAGCAAGTTTACAACAAACACAATCAAATCTGGGACTAACAAAAACAGATCAAAACAAATGGCATGCAGATCTTCAGCCTAGATCCTCTTTGGAGCAGTCCTTTGCAGCTGACCAAGCATAGGACCAAATGTGACTCATGAGGTCAAAGGAACTGCCTGAAGAGCTCAGAAACAGAATTGTGGCAAGGCACAGATCTGACCAAGATTAAAAACAAACTTCTGCTGCAATTAAGGTTCCTAAGAGCACAGTTGCCTCCATAATCCTTGAATGGAAGACATTCGGCATGACCAGAACCCTTCCTAGAGCTGTTCGTCTGACCAAATTTAGCTATCGGGAGAGAAGAGCCTTGGTTAGAGAGGTAAATAAGAACCCAAAGATCACTGTGGCTGAGCTCAAGAGATGCAGTCGGGAGATGGGAGAGAGTTGCAGAAAGTCAACCATCACTACAGCCAGTTGGGGCTTTATGGCAGAGTGACCCAGCAGAAGCCTCTCCAAAGTGCAAGACACATGAAAGCCCGCATGGAGTTAGCTAAAAAACACCTGAAGGACTCCAAGATGGTGAGAATTAAGATTCTCTGGTCTGATGAGAAGATTGAACATTTTGCCCATCATTCTAAGCGTTATGTGTGGAGAAAACCATGCACTGCTCATCACCTGTCCAATACAGTTCCAACAGTGACACATGGTGGTGGTAGCATCATGCTGTGGGGGTGTTTTTCAGCTGCAGGGACAGGATTCCTGTTTGCAATTGAGGGAAAGATGAATGTGGCCAAGTACAGTGATATCTTGGACGAAAACCTTCTTCAGAGAGCTCAGGACCTCAGACTGGGCCGAAGGTTTACCTTCCACCAAGACAATGACCCTAAGCATATAGCTAAAATAACGGAGTGGCTTCACAACAACTCCATAACTGTTCCAGCCAGAGCCCTGACTTAAGCCAATTGAGCATCTCTGGAGAGACCTAAAAATGGCTGCCCACCAACGTTTACCATCCAACCAGACAGAACAAAAGAAGATCTGCAAGGAGGAATGATAGAGGATGCCCAAAGAATGCCCAAGAAACTTGTTGCATCTTTCCCAAAAATAAATAATGACTGTATTAGAGCAACAGGGTGCTTCTACTAAATACTGAGCAAAGGGTCTGAATACTTAAGGCCATATGATCTTTCAGTTTTTCTTTTTTTATAAATCTGCAAAAATGTCAACAATTTCTGTTAATCTGGGGTGCTGTGTGTACATTAATGAGGAAAAAAAATTAACTTAAATGATATTAGCAAATGGCTGCAATATAACAAAGAGTGAAAAATGTTTTTTTCCCCCAAACTGTCCAAACAAATGCTTGGTAGAATATAAATCAAACTACACAACAAATGTTATTCAAAAAAGTAAGTACATAGTACAGTTTACAGTTGCCTAAATGCCTGCCTTCCAGGCTCTTCAGCTCCTATACTGATATGTGGGATTATTTTCCATAAACACATTATGCACCGCTCATCATACATACTCCTCTGCAGACCTAGAATGTGTACATATATTTTCCATGCCATACAAAATGTATTTCTGCAAGATGTGCTCAAAACCACCCTGTCTGTTTTGTTTTGTTATTTTCTTCAATATGCTTCAATACAGTATTACCCATATTGCAAAAGGAGTGCAGTCATTATGTTGTGTTGGTTGATAAAAAAAAAAGAAAAATTACAAACCAAAATTGTGCAGATTGGTTTTGAATAACTGACTTTTGAACCTTCAAAGAAATTAATTCTGACCAGTTTCATATTTACATAAGACATACATTGGTAATGAAATACATTTATTTTGAGGGATCCCGTGACTTATCCATGCATCATTTTGTTCACATATGAATGGTAAGAATAAAAACAAACTTGAAAAGTGACGTCAGACTAAAATGTTTACCTTAATGACTGTATAATTGATTTAATGCTCTACTAAGAATCTGAATCTGAATCTACATGAAGCTAATTTACTGTCAATACTGTTAATGTTACAGTTAATGTGATGTAATATGAAGTAATCAATTATTGTTTATAAATGATGTTTTATTAACAAAGTTCGGAAGGAGCACGTTCAAATGATTAACACAATCAACACGTCATCAGCAATTACACCTCATCCTATCAGCAGGAGAGGAAGCATGTATATATAGTCATGTTTGACTCACCTACAGCTCTTTGACATTTTTCGGCATCCCTCCACCACCCCAACTCCTCACACTTAATTGTTCCTATCAAAATCAGGATACGGGGGGAGTGCTCCAGGTTCGGGCTGAATACCGAGCTCGGAGCCCTCTCCTCGGACAGCACGCCAAATATGCTTATCATTTATTGCTCCTGAATCATTTGTAAGTGTGAACTCGTGAAATAGATATCGACACTATATTGATAGCCAGAACAAGCAATTACAAACTACAGACAGACTACTCACTATGCTGCAGTGAAGGAATGATATAGACAGGAAACATACACTGAAAGTGTAAAACATGTTCTCAAATAACTAATTAACATATGATTAAATATGATTCAATGTGTAAAAATGTAAGAGGAGATCAGGGTTAATTTAACACTCTGATTCACAGTCTGGTAGTATTATGAAGGAACAGATGCAATACAGTAATCACACACGTACACACACACACACACACACACACACACACACACACACACACACACACACACACACACATATATACTGTACATATAAATAGACAACCAATCCAACAGTGATTGCTTTCTTTTCACTGCTTCCACCAAAGGCCCTATGTCATGATGATATAACGATGACATCAGGTGGGTATGGATCTAGAGACATAGGAACAGAAAGGAACAGAATCTAATCTAAAGGAAAATAACAACTCATGTGTTCCCATGTGGTTGTCGATTGTTGAAACTGTTTAATGCCATGTTCCTGAGTGTAGATATGTTTTGAGTCGTTCCGTGTTTCTTAAGAATATGCACAAATGTGCCGTTTACCTTGTATATTTAAAGTGTTTTGGTTCGGTTTATTAAAAGTCATTTCTATTTGGGAATCCAGCTCTCCGAATGGTTCATCCCGCAAACAGAACAATCGATCAGGTTCGTCACCTTTAAAGACTTTTCTGTGCTCAAGATGGAGTGTGAGCGGCAACTACTCATTGCACAAAGTCACAAAGAATTTTGACAATTTGCCCTTGAGTTTATGTGGAGTTTATGTGGCTCCGTTGCCTGACTCCACCCTAAGAGTTTTCATTGTTTCTCCAGTGAGCTCCCTGACATGTCCGGCTTAAACTGGATGCTAAGCCCATTTCTGGATGCTATGATATAGTTCCTGGATCATCCATATTCCCGGAGCAGTCAGCAGGACCCGTCTGTCCACAGTCAGCGCTCCCGAGCCCCACGACCGGTGCCACACTCCGCCACTGAAAGTGTCCGGGCTGACTCATAATTATGCGTAAGGTCAAATGCTATTTAAATATTTTTGAAGTAGCAACTGTCATTCTAAGTCATATGATCTTCTGGCAGCGCATCATGAACGCCTGAGTTGAGGGATAAGGTGATTTTACCATAACATTACCTGTCAACCGCTATGGCAACCAAGGTGAAAACAGAGGCTGAGACTGACATGCCCTGGACCATACCACTCATTTTGCAGACAAGACTTCCAAACGGCCAACCTAGAGAGAAGAGTGAGATCACATACTAAGAGATGATTCTGGCTTTATTTAATTATACTCATAACGCATATCCCCATGGACACAGGTTATGGATATGGGCAACTTGCCGCTTGGACAGGGTTTGATGATCTGGGGTTGTACTAGGCTCACCGCACTGCCCGAATCCAGAATTGCTTTCACAAAATTCCCCGATTCACACTTTTGCCGCTCAGATGCTTCCAGCGGTATAGCTCGATGTACAATGCAGCTTGCTGGCCACACTTTGGCTTCAGGTGGGTGTGGATCAGTCGGTTCATCCCTTGGCATGGGTTTCTCAGACCAACTGCTTGAACCCGAGGTAATGCACGTAGTAGGCAGTCCACTACCACCCTTTCAGCTACCTGTCCAGCCATGGTATTCCCAGAGAGACACCAAAATTGAGCCAAATGTGACAGCTGGGCAGCTTGAACTCCTGCATCCATTCATGGAAGTGTTGGGCTGCACACACTAGGAAAAGGCCTACTCGTGCCAAAATTTCTTGTTCATTTACAGGGGCCGGGAGAGGATAACAGGCTCACACTCATTTTCCTCCCATCCTTCACGAGCAGCTATTACTTCAAACATATGCAAGTAAGCTTCAACATACACATACTCTGCTAATTTTTTTATGTAGCTGCTGGGCTTGGATACAGAGATCTTTAAGGGGTATATGTCCTGCAGTTCCTAACTTTAACTGCTCAAGCGCAAGCTCTATATACTCTTGTTGGCAAGCTGTTCCACAAACTGCTCTTGGCGGATGCTGACTTCAGTAAGTCGCTGGATTATCTCCTCCATCAGGCGGGTGTGTAAGGGTTCTGCAGAAAGGGAAACCGAAAAACGCCTTCAGTGCACACCCAAAAAAAATTTTCTCATTCAGAAACAAGAAAACGTACGTAACCATAGTTCCCTAAAAGGAAACGAGATGCTGCGTCAGAATGCATATGGGAACACCTTAGTGTAATTGTCTCTGAAGCACAATAGAATCAACGTGTGTGAATGTACGTTGCGAGGGATGATGTCATGAACCAGGAGTATAAAGGTGCGCCGCGCACCTGAAACGGAAAGCTTGACAATTGTCGAAGCAAGGCCGGCAGGCATCTAGGAGCTGTGGCTAAGAGACGCAGCGTCTCATTCCCTTTTAGGGAAATAGGGTTATGTACGTAAGGTGAGAGTTCCCTGTCAAGGGAACTCACGCTGCGTCGGAACGCATATGGGAACGAGAATACCAACGCCGTCACAGGGATGGGGGCATGCCGAGCGAAACATAGCTCACTATGATAACACTCATGTTCCCAGAGCGGAAGAGGACATTCATTCCAAGGCCTTGAAGGTTCCTGCAGGAGGCGGCTGGAGTGAGTGCTCTAAAACCCTCCTCAGAAGGGGCGATTTCACCAGTGCAACCCGCTCAAGCCAAGATCAACAAATCATTGGCTCAGAACATGGGTAACTTGGAGGCGCAGTCTAAAAGCCCTGCACCCAAGCATTAGTGAAGATGTAGGGTAAAAGGAACTTTGACATATCTGCACACACACGTTTCGCTCCAAGGCTTGCTGAAGGCACTAAATCTTCCGTTTCCAGAGCGTGGCACACCTTTATACTCCTGGTTCATGACGTCATCCCTTGCGACATACATTCACACATGTTGATTCTATTGTGCTTCAGAGACAATTACACTAAGACGTCCCAATTTGCGTTCCGACACAGCGCGAGTTCCCTTGACAGGGAACTGACCACATTCTCCACCACTGTGGCAGATTGAATGAGGACAAACAAACCGGTTTGCAGTGCTCATGTCTCCAAAGGGTGTTTATTGAACAAAAGATGACAACTCAATGTGCAAGTACTGAGTTCCCGGGTTCGTGAAGTGAAGAAGTTGGAAGGTCTATGATGTTCTGGGCCTGGAGGGATAATGGTGTTCTCTCAATCTTCACTTGAATCTGAGAGATCAGAGACAAAGAGTACACACGGTTAGCATTAGCCCATTAGTGCCTAGTCCTGGCTGTTGATTAAATGATGAGAAGTAATTACAGGGCGATGCTGAACTGCACTCTGGATACCTGTCAAACAAGAAATAATGGGGTCGAATGTGTAAGAAAAGGTTTGAGCAAGAAGATTGAAACAGAGCTGACCATACGCACACAACACTAAACCAGTAACATACTCATTAACATTCAGAAGTGAACCACATCTGACATTAAAATATTCAACAAACAAGTTTTTCCCACAGGCAGAATTCCATAACTAGATTAACACAGACTTAGCTTCACTCACCATTGGAAGACATGCGACTAACCACACAACAAGTAACCTTTCATTTAGTTATACCAGGAAATACTCGACTGCTTTTTTTTATCTCTCTCATTCCTCTCTTCTTGTATTAGGTCAAATGCCTGTATACCAAAGAAGGGTCAAAGTTATGATATTGATGACGACACAGGTGACAACAATGATAATTGGCCAAAGCCCAAGCTAATATCTTATAATCCTTTTTGGGAAGACATTCGCCAATTATATATCAAAATGGTTATTTTTTAGGTTTAAGTATCAGTTGAAGGCCTTGCGTTAAACTCGAAAGCAAATATTCTAGCATAGTAATATTCATATTCATCACACCATGTCTTATTGTTCTCTACTTCCACTCTAAAGGAGTGACATATATGTATGTATGGTTAACTTGTTTAAGTTTTAGTTTTGGGGTAGGATTAAGGGATGCAGAATAATGGTCATGCAGGGTAAGACATTAATATATGCTTTATAAGTACTAATAAACAGTTCATATCCTAATAATGTGCATGATAATAAGAAGCTAGTTAAATGTGAGAATTGGACCCTAAAATAAAGTGTTACCAATAATACTTCTCTCTAAAAGTAATGTAAAGTCAATATAAAAACGCATAACTTTTTCTCCAGTGCCGAGAAGTGTACAACATATACAAGACTTTTATACTGTAAAATATCATTTTATAAATTTGTGTTTATTTTAAAAATAGCATTTTACATCACAATTTTATCTAGATTTGTCACAATTTGATGGGCTTGGATATGCAGTTGTTGAGGTATGCACCCAATGCAAATGATCATCAGTTCTTTATTAGAAGAATTATAATTTGTATAAATTAAAAAAAAAATCTATTTTTTTGGTTAAATGATTGTTTTCATGCCAAACTTGTACCATGAAACAGCCACAAAAAGTGATTAACCAAAGTGATCACACAAAGTGATTAACCACAATAAAAATCTGTTTAATTTAATGCAGTGTTACATCATATGTATTTGTTGTTAGTTATTAAATTCTACAAGAGTTGCTGGATGTACATGTGTTAAAAGGGTTTGTGTGTTCTGCAGATGTTGCAATTGGGTGTTATTTGTAGTTAAATATACTTGCTGCAAGCTCAAAGATAGTCCATAATTAGTCAGTAAATGACTGTTTAAGGCATTTCAGAATAGGGCTCACGATGCAATTAGTATGCCATATGCCACATCCTGTTCAGATGGTTTTATTTATTTATTTATGTTTCCAATGATTTAGATTGCTGCATTGGCTTTAGTGTTAATGATTTAATTGCATTTTTATTCTTTAGATTTGACTTAGTCACTTAGGTGCTTGCTGTGCGATGAAGGCTTTTCTCCTTCAAATGTGGCCTCAAAATGCATCCTTTGTTTCCCAGACAATGAAGGATACAGCAGTTGGATTGTTTGCGTCCTTGTCTATACCAGTGACAAGAGATACACCAGTGATCTATACCAGAGATTTTTGAGTTTTGAATTTTTTTTGAAACTGTAAGTACTGGGTTTTAACTTTTTTCAAATAATAATGAATTATACAAATTAAAAAATTAAATATATTTTCATGCTGAAAAAATGTTCACCACAAATTATCTTCAATGGCACTTGTCACAGTTTCTAGACGACAAGAACAATCCTCCATAGGCTAGACTGTCCCATTTAACAATGTTCGGTTCGCACACGCTCGCTGAGAACATTAATACTCTTCTGAGAATTAATCACCTGCACCTGTCCCTTGTCACTAGTTCCTTTATCACCAGCCTACACTCTGCAGTCGTTGTGTGGTCTAATCTCAGTAACCAAGACACTTTCTGAGACGCTGCTTGAGCTAGCCCCATACTATTGCTCCCGTGTGAACCTAGTACTCCTTCCATGGTATCTGTGTCTACCTGGATTCATTCATTAACTATAGGAACATCCATACATTAACTATAGGAATATTTTGTAAATGTAAGCAAGCAATTCAGACCGGCAAACAAGGTGCTGGTATGGTGAGATGCACATCTTGATTCAAAGTTGTGCGTCTTTGGAAGTGGACAATGTATGCAAAATGAGTTACAAACTGCAATATTTAACATGTATACACTGCAAAGTGTGCAATATATAAACCATATGATTTACAAAATAAATTCAGCATAAATTAAACTTTAGTGTCACCTACACAATGTGTATCTGGGATGTGTAAATGTTATGATTATGAGCTCTGCGCTCCCCTCCATGGCCACCAGATGGAGCTCACACATATACTGACACTTCACTACACACTACATTTCCCAGGAACCATCACACTGCACTGATTACACATACACAGCTGGACTCCATCATGTCTGTTTGTTCATGCCACCTGTTACCTATCTCATGTATTATAAAAGACTCCTTCGCCCACAGCTCTGGGCGAAGTCTTGATTAGCCCCGGTTGTCAATTCCAAGCGTTTATAGTCCTTTCTGTTTACCTGTTACCGTTTCTGTTCATGTTCCCTTGACAGGGAATGTCTCAGGTTACTTACGTAACCCTAGTTCCCTTAGAGGGAACGAGACACTGCATCTCGTAGCCTCAGCTCCATCGCACGCTGGCTGTGGGTTAGTTAACCTGGGTTAGTAAGGGGAGAGAGATTTTCACAGGTGTATTTTTCTGCTGTGACTTTCTGACTCCCCCTGGTAAACCTTTACTATAAGTGTTACAACAAAATGCCTTTGAGCAGAGTCTGCCCATACCATGATGAGATAATACATTAAATATGGAGAGTCTGCGAGCTTTTAAACCTGGGTGTGATGGCTAAGGCCACACATGGCGACGGGGCCAGTGTATATATTTTTCATGAGTATGTATGTTAAGTTTGTTATTGTTTTTTTTTTTATGTGTTTGCGTCCTGAAATGTGTGTTGAAGTGGTGTTGTCTCTTGATGCGCATCTATTTTATCTAAGAGTAACAACATCAATAATCCCTGACTATTGTGAACGCTAGTGAGGGAATAACACAAGTTACACAAGGTAGGGGTTTAATATGTTTGTTTTATTGTTTGATTGTGTCTTACCCATATTTCTACCAGGTTCCATGGGTGCAGGAAAGGGCATGTTGTTTAAAGGCTGTGACAATTTCTTGATGGTTCTTAAACCATCTGCCAGGAATTATGGGAAATGTATAAGCAGCTCGACAAGAGACAAGATGGATATCTCTGCAGCATCAGTTTCATCTTTTCCAAGGGGAGGTCAGCCAGCGAACATCATTGGAGGATTTGCAAGACAGTGGAGTGGCTGAGCCAGAGGAATCTCCGAGAGCGTCTACAGGTTCCTGTAATGTGAGTCATGGATATGCGTTAAAAGAACCAAAGATGCAACCACTTTGTGACTCAGATGGAATTGAACATTACTTGACCACGTTTGAACGGATTGCTGAGGTGTGTAGATGGCCCAGGGAAGACTGGGCAATTAGACTCATCCCATTGTTTACTGGCAAGGCGCGCAGTGCATATGTGGCCATGGATGTCGCTGACGCAAGTGATTACGGGCAAGTAAAGGAGGCTATCTTAACCAAGTATTCCATTAATCATGAAACGTACCAACAGATATTTCATGCTATGGAGGTGCTGGAAGAAGAGACCCCTAAAGAGCTGTATGTTCGACTAAAAGATTTATATCAGAAGTGGGTGAGACTGGCAGAAAGAAGTTAACCGGAGATCGGAGAGATGATTATCTTTGAACAATTTTTATGGATGCTTAGTCCGGAACTGCAGACGTGGATCAAAGAACATCTACTGCTGTAGAAGCAGCATGTCTAGCTGATGTCTTCGTGGCGGCATGATGTAGAACTGAGTCTTGGAGTCTCGCACACTGGAAGACAGCACACGATCAATGTTTTCGACAGGTCCCAACATCTTAAGGTAGTAGCTCTGTAAATGAGGCAAGTGTAAAGCGAACTGAGAACTCTTGTGCCTGTTTTAGAGACTATTAGATGTTACAAATGTGGTCAATTGGGTCATAAAAAGCCAATGTGTCCGCAGATTACAAAAGCGCTTACTAGTATGTGTTATGTGCCTCGGGAAACCATACCTGATTCTGCCAATTTTTCTGTTTCAGATCAAGTGATAAGAACTGTTGAGCTTAATGGGAAAAAGGTCACTGCTTTAATAGACACAGGATGCAGACAAACCCTAGTTGAATCATGACTGGTACCTGAATTAGGGGCTAGTAGAGATGCTCCAGTAGTCGTGAGATGTGTACACGGAGAGGAATGGCAATATTCGGTTTCTGAGGTGTATAGGTATAGCGGGGCAAACCTATCTGATGAAGGTAGGACTGGCACATAATTTGCCCTATTTAGTGATATTGGGTCATGATTTCCCTGTTCTGATGGATTGCTTCTCCTCGAGACACTTGTAATGTAGTTTTGACGCGGGCTCAAAGTAAACAGAATGAATGTTGTGAAGAGGAACGTCCCTTGTTGACGTTACCATTTTCCGATTCGAGACAGTCGGTGAACCCATGTAGAGAAAAGAAATCTAGAAGGGAAAGAAAGGAAGAAAAGGTCAAGAGAACTGCAGTGCAGGCTAGGGAAGTAAAAGAACCTGAGAACCTGTTGAATGTTGATCAGATTCCAATACCTTTAGATCTGAGGCAGTTGCAGAAAGAGAATGTTGAGAGATCAAAACTGCATCTCCAGGTAGCAGATAAAGGGACAGAAATAAAGTTTCTGATTTTCTTTCTTGCTCACCATGCGAGAATGCATAGGTGGGGGGAAATGTGATGGCTAAGGCCACATTTGGCAACGGGGCCTGTGTATATATTTTTCATGTGTATGTATATGTTAACTTTGTGTGTTGAAGTGGTGCTGTCTCTTGATGCACATCTATTCTATCTAAGAGTAACAGCATCAATAGTCCCTGACTAGAGTACACGCTAGTGAGGGAATAACACAACAGTTACACAAGGTAGGGGTTTAACATGTTTGATTATGTGTCTTATAGTTCTACCAGATTCCATGACTGCAGGAAAGGTCCTGTTGTTAAAAGGGCGCGGCAATTTCCTAATGCAATTTTCCTGGACGGAATTTCTCCATTCATAAAACTCCCTGAAGAACAGTGTCAGGCAAAATTATGCAGTTCAGTGTAGATCTAGTGTATAGAATAGCATAAGGTACTGTAGGCAGTTTTGACATGATAGTATTTTTACAATACCTATTTTCAAGTCAAAATGTTCTTATCACACTTTCCACTGTGTATTGGCTTAGATTTGGTTGTACTCCCAGTCCAGCCTCCCTCATCGTCAGGCCGTGGTCAACAACGTGGTCAACCAGAGTGCACGGATCTCATTTGTCAGATCTGGTCCTCTTTGAGCACCTTCTTGTCTTCCTCTACCTCTACCTCCTGCATGATCTCCATCTCTTGATTCCTCCTCTGTTGATTCCTCTTCCTCCCCTTCTTCCTCCCCTTCCTCCTCCTCATTCTCATTCTCCTCCTCGTCTTACTGTTTCCATTGTGCTTGAAGACCGATGAACTCCCCTGCTGCTTTTTATAGTGCTTATACACCTGATTGGTGTGTCTACAATTAATCTACCTGATGACTATTGAACCAATTGGTGGACAGTGCGGTAATTGGACAGTCAGTGCTTTGGTATTGCAAGGAAGGGACTTCATGATAGATTTTTGTGTGTAATGTATGTTAAGTGTGTTTAGTGTTCTGCAAATCACTGTGTGTTTCAGAGTTCACAGTTTTGCAACAAGTGAGGTTGACAATGTGCTTATAGTTGTGAAAATATGGGCTGATGTTCTTGAGTGTAAGGTTTTATTAATAGTGTACTGCTTTTAATTTTAGTGTGTAAGCAATCAAAAAAAAACTGTAAAGTAAAAGGGCTCTCGAAATTTGTGCAATGCGTGTCTCCCTGCCCTCACTATATTTCGGAATGGATGCTCCACCCCAACGTGGTGGAGCAGATATGGTTGAGATACGGCTGAGCACAACTAGACAAGTATACACAAGCAGACTGTAGAAACGACCCATTGTCCTCTATGGTTTCTCTACCTCATCCAGTCCCTCTCAGGCTAGATGCAATGGTTCAGACATGGCCGAGGCTAAGTCTGTACAATTTTCCCCCGATTGCTCTGCACTGAAGAGAATCATCGGGACAAGATCCATCTAACACTTATTGCTCTGCGTTGGCCTGGCAGAGTGTGGTTCGCGGATCTAATGTCTCTCCTAGATGGAGTCCATTGGGAGATTCCAGTCAGGGAGAGCTTTCTGTTCCAGGCAGTGGGCTTGATGTCACCCCCTGTGCAGAACTTTGGAAACTTTGGCTTGGCCTCTGAAGGGGCCCACCTCATAAATTATTGTCCCTCAACCGACGGTGTCCATGAGGAAGATGTATGCCCTGAAGTGGAGACTATTCACTTCTTGGTGTAGCGAGAAGCAGGTGAACCCAGTTATCTGTCAGATTGGCAAAGTGCTGGAGTTCCTGCGAGAAATTTTGTTGTTGTTGCAGGGCTGTTGGCACGGACACCCTTGTCACAAGCTTCCTCCATGGTACCATCAGGCTGAGCCCTGCATTACAGACCAAGGTTCCTTCTTGGGACTTGTCCCTGGTCCTGCAGGGTCTGTCCCAGGCACCCTTTGAACCTCTTGAAGAGGTTCCTTTTAAGTTTCTTTCTTTAAAAACTCTTTTCCTTTTAGCCATCACATAAAGACCTACAGGCGCTTTCTCTAGCTCTCTCCTGCCTTGAGTTTGCACCAGGGATGGCTAAGGCTTTTCTTCATCCCAGGCCAGGCTATGTACCTAAGGTAGAAAAGTACCTAATGTGGCTCAGTACATTGTACTGCAGGCTTTCTACCCTCGTAAAAGGTCATTTTCGTCCATAGGTCTTCCTCTTGGTGTAATACTGACCAGCTGTTTGTTTGCTTCGTGACCCCTAAGGGGGCCCCAGCATTCAACCTAACCTAAGCAGATGGATAGTTGAGGATTGATGGATAGTATCTCTCTTACTTATGCCAGATTCCTGTTTCCTCTGAGGGTCCGTGCCTAATCCACCTGGAGCATGGCTGCCTCTAAGGCTGTTTTCATTAGGTTTCTCCCTGACTGATGTCTGTGATGCAGCAGGCTGGTCCTCCCTGCACACTTTCTCAAGGTTTTATCAGCTCGACCTTAACTCCACTCCGGGAACATGGGTCCTCTTGTAGTGAAACAAGAGAAAAGGGAACGTCTCAGGTTAAATATGTAGATATGCAGATCCCTGAAGAGGGAACTAGACGCTGAGTCTTTAGACTCAGCTCCTCGCGCCTTCCAGGCATGCTTCAGACACTACTCTAAGCTGCCGTCACTGGGTTCCAGAGCATATTTATCACCCTGGTTTATGACAGCACCGACTTGTGACTGTCACTCACACTCAGTCGATTGATCGTTCGATTGTTTACACAGTTTACAAGACTATCGTCAAGGTATTCCCTTAGCGCTTTTGACACAGCGTCTCATTCCCTCTTCCAGGAACAATGGTTACATACATAACCTGAGACATTTCATGCTTTACCCTATTTTCTGTTTTTCTGTTCTATTATCTAACATTTTATTTGTGTATTTGACCGTTCTATTCAGATGAAAATGTTATAAACCATATGTAGCGTGGTTGGTTCATGCAGGAAGGAAGAGGCAGGGTCGGCTTAGCTGAGACTCGTAACTTTTATTCAAATGAAAGTGAAACCAAAACAAAACAGGCAGCGCGCTCGTTCCGCGCTCGTTCTGCGCTATGCACTCTGCGCTCAATCTCGCTCAATATCTCTCAGTCTCTCCGTCTCTCTCCGTCTCTCTCTGCAGTTTCTCCCGTGCTTTGTGAATGCGCCACGCGCCGTGCACCCGAGTCTCAGTCGTTCTCTCGTCCTCCACTTCCTGGCCGCTTATATCATGTCTCTTCCCACCAGTTACTGTAACAAGACACAGGTGTTTGTTATTTGTACTTGACCCACTTACGCCGCGCTCGTTTCTCCACTCCCTCTCCCGCTGCAAACCCCGCTGAACCACGCCCCCCTCGCCACATACCCCCACCGCCCGTCTCAGGCCGGGGCACCATCCGGCCTGCAGCCTCCCCCCCTCCCCCATTCCTGGAGAGGAAGTTGGCTACCGCCATCTGCACCCCCGGCCTGTGGATAACCCCGTGGAGGCTTGCGGGACCTCGCGCACAGCGAACAAGAGTGGCTCCAACCATTTATCCCAATTTTTGGCGTCCTCATGCACAAACTTCCGAATCATGCTTTTCAACGTACGATTAAACCGCTCCACCAGCCCGTCTGTTTGTGGGTGATAGACGCTGGTGCGAACTGATTTAATGCCCAGTAATTTGTATAGTTCATGCAAGGTACGTGACATAAACGCCGTGCCCTGATCAGTGAGAATCTCTTTCGGGATTCCCACTCGGGAGATTATTCGAAACAGTGCCTCCGCAACACTCTTTGCCGAAATGCTGCGGAGGGCAACTGCCTCTGGGTATCGGGCTGCATAGTCAACTATCACTAATGCAAACCGATGCCCATGTGCGGAACGTTCTAATGGCCCGATGAGGTCCATGCCAATTCTCTCGAAGGGGACCTGCATTAGCGGAAGGGGGCGCAAAGGCGCTTTTGGAGCGGCCGGTGGGTTTACCAACTGACATTCACGACAAGCCGCGCACCATCGGCGAACGTTCTCGTGGATGCCCGGCCAAAAGAATCGGGCCATGAGACGATTTAGTGTTGCTGCCTGCCCTAAATGACCTGCCATCGGATTACAGTGAGCCGCCTGGAAAAGCATTTCCCGGCGGCTTTTCGGGATTAACAACTGGGTTGTATCCTGCTTTGTCTGAGCGTCTTTGGTCACTCGGTACAACCTATCTTTGATCACGGCGAAATAAGGGTAGGAGAGCGGCTGCTCAGGTTGGAGGAGCTGACCGTCGATGGAACGGACCTGTTCGAAGGCATTTTTCAGCGTCTCGTCCTGGGATTGCTCCAAGGGGAAGTTGTCGCCCTCCAGGAGGATTTGCCTCCCGGGAGTGCTCGGTCCCCCCGAGGCCGATCCCAGAGGTCCCGGTTCAGTCTCCCCCAGCTGCACGACCGCCCTCCTCCCTCGCTCTCTACTTGCCAAAGATACATCCGCACATAAACACCTCAACAATTGACTAAACGCTGGCCAATTCGTCCCCAAAATCAGCGGATGTCGGAGGTGCGGGTTAACTGCCACCTCCAGGCTATGCTTTTGTCCCCGGAATTGAATAATAGCAGGCCACAAAGGATACTTCACCACATCCCCGTGCACGCACCGCACCCGAACCATGCGGCTCTTATCCAATGCCCCGGGCTGAATCAGGCTTTGGTGAATTGAGGTTTGGTTACAACCTGAATCCACCAAAGCCTGATACGTACCCCCCTTAATACTCACAGGTATCTGGTACAACCCGGCTTGATCAGGGGCAGCCTGCGGCGCGTCCGGGACCCGGATCAGGGTCCCCACCTCCATCACTGGACACCTGTCCACAAAATGTCCCGGGTCCCCGCAGCGCCAACAGGCCGGCCCAGGCCTCCCCGCCCCCCTGGTGGCAGTAAGTGGGTCAACTCCCTGACGGGAAGAGAGCGGAGAAGTGGAGGCGGTCCCCGGTGCCACCCCGGTCCAGCCAGTGCCTCGGGGCATTGACCGTGGTTCATCCGGAACACCCTGCCCCCCCTGTCCACCCCGCCCTCGGGGAAACGTACGAGGAGGGACCGTCGGTCGGGACCTGGGGAAAGGGACAGGTTTAGGGGTGAGAGAAAGAGAGGGAGAAACAACAAGAGAAGAGAGGGAGAGAGAGGCCGCTGGAAGGGGTTCGCCGACCCCTGGGCACGCCACCATATGGTCCTCCGCCAGTTGGATGGCCAGGTCCAGCGACGTCGGACGGTGGCACTGGACCCACTCTGCAGTCCTCCTCGGGAGACGGGAGATGAACTGCTCCAGCACCACACGATCGATGACCTGATCGACGTCGCTATCCCCGGCCAGTAGCCATTTGCGGCAGGCGTCCCGGAGCTGCTGGGCCATCACGAAGGGTCGGCCACTTTCGCCCAGGTCTCGTGACCGGAACCGCTGTCGATGTTGCTCCGGGCTTAGGCCGACCCACTGGAGGATGGCCCGTTTTAGGTCTCCGTAGACCAGGAGGTTCGGGACGGGGAGCTGTTGGGCCGCCACTTGCGCCTCGCCCGATAACAAGGGAATGAGGCGCACCGGCCATTGGGTTTGTGGCCACCCACATGCCTCCGCCGTCCTCTCAAACAGGTCGATGAATGCCTCGGGATCATCCGCCGGCCCCATTTTAGACATTGGCATGTGGCCCGCAGGGGCTGCACTCACTGACAATCCTCCGGTGTGACCCTCCCGGTCTAGGCAACTCCGGAACAGCTCGCGGTCCTCCTCCTGGGCCAGTAGGAGGGCTTGGAAGCAACGCTCCTGATCTTCCCTCATGGCGATGAGAGCCTGATGTTGCTGTTGGTGGAGTCCCGTGAGCGATTGGATGACCTCCTCAAATGGCGTACCTGACGGAGTCTGCATGATGGCAGCGGCCGTTTCCTCTTCCTCCCGGGTTTCGGCACCAGTGTAGCGTGGTTGGTTCATGCAGGAAGGAAGAGGCAGGGTCGGCTTAGCTGAGACTCGTAACTTTTATTCAAATGAAAGTGAAACCAAAACAAAACAGGCGGCGCGCTCGTTCCGCGCTATGCACTCTGCGCTCAATCTCGCTCAATATCTCTCAGTCTCTCCGTCTCTCTCCGTCTCTCTCTGCAGTTTCTCCCGTGCTTTGTGAATGCGCCACGCGCCGTGCACCCGAGTCTCAGTCGTTCTCTCGTCCTCCACTTCCTGGCCGCTTATATCCTGCCTCTTCCCGCCAGTTACTGTAACAAGACACAGGTGTTTGTTATTTGTACTTGACCCACTTACGCCGCGCTCGTTTCTCCACTCCCTCTCCCGCTGCAAACCCCGCTGAACCACGCCCCCCTCGCCACACCATAGCTTCAGACTCAAAAATTCTACAGAAGCTTAAAAGTCCACTTTTGTATTTCAGAGTCTAAGTTCAAGTAAATATTTGTCGTGTTAGCAGACACTTCTCTATCAAATCCCAGTAGCCCGCACATCACATTTTATGTGATCATTTGGGATAATGTACGCTTCCACAGAACAAACCAAATCAGAGAGTGGTTCACCACCAACAGTAGCCACTTTTTAAACGTCTGTCTGCCACCCTACTCCCCTTTCCTGAACCATGTAGAGGAGTTCTTCTCATCGTGGAGATGAAAGGTTTATGACAGACAACCACACACCAGAGAAAACCTCCTAAGGGCAATGGAGCTGGCCTGTGTTGACATCCCAGTGGAGGCCTTCCAAGGATGGATTCGCCATTCCAGGGCGTTTTTCCTAGCCTAGCAAGAGACAATATTGCCTGTGATGTGGATGAGGTGATGTGGCCCGAAGCAGCTCAGTGACATGCTGCCGCACAGTGATTGTGGTGTGTATGTGTGTGCTGTGAAAAAAGTAAATAAAACAACTTCACACCCTAATCATGCTTTCAAGAGTTCTGTTGTGTGAAATTGATTCTGTTTAAAGTTGTTACAGTAGTGTACATGCAGAATTTACTATAGATTTATTATCTTCATATAAAACTCACAAATCTCAAAGTCTAATCTTCTGCAGAGATTTAAGAAGATCCATTACTGTAAAGTTTCTAAAAATATGCATTGGTAGTTATGCAACAAAGAACCTTCTCACAAATTTAACATTGTGTTTTCAATTGTTTTGATGTAGTGTGTAATGATGTGTATAGTGTTTACAATTTTGAAAGCTTTGAGCAGCTCTTTTGGTGTGAAAGTTTGAGTTTTGAAGTGAGAAGATGTGATTGTGTTTATGTAGCTTTAGAAAAGGTTGGTGTGTTTAGACATTGGGGAACATGGAGGAAACGTTTGTGAAATGTGTTTTAGCATTCGAGAAAAACTGTATTGTCTGTAAGTACAATACCCCACTGCTTAGTGCAATTTGTAAAAAGTTGATATTTACTCTCCTCTTACCCCCCACCATCCCACTCCTCTCATAGACTCTCCTCTATCCCCCCACCATCCTACTCCCCTCACAGACTCTCCTCTCACCCATCCCACTCCCCTCATAGACTCCCCTCTTACCCCCCCACCATCCTACTCCTCTGATAGACTCTCCTCTCACCCCCCACCATCCCACTCCCCTCACGCACTCTCCGCTCACCCATCCCACTACCCTGATAGACTCTCCTTAACCTCATCCCACTCCCCTCATAGACTCCTTCACCCCTCCCCACTATCCTACTTCACCCTCCCCCCCCCCCCCCCACCATCCTACTACCCTTATAGACTCCTCTCGAAATATACATTTCGCATCACACTTATTTGCACTGTCTTTGCTCATTGCACTACCTTAAATCTACTGCTTATAATAACATATAATTGTATCCATCTACCTGTAAAATTCTGTTTATAGTTAGAGACATCTGTATATTACATTCACATTTATAGTACATACTCACCTGTAAATGCTGTTCACAGTAAGATACACCTGTAATTATATTTATAGCACACACTCACCTGTTATAGTAATAACCTTCTGTTTATTTATATTCATTGTACATATTACCTATAAATCCTGTACATATCCATATCATGCACTTGCAACCATTGTGTATATCCTGCACTTGCTGCTATTGCACTTCTGGTTAGACCTAAACTGTGTTTCGTTGCCTTGTACCTGTACTTGTGTTGCCTTGTACCTGTACTTGTTTTGTACCTCTAATTGTGTAATGACAATAAAGTTGAATCTAATCTAAACTAATCTAAATTGTAAGACCTGTCCTACCATTCATTAAAAAAAACACTGGAACGTGTTACTTTCAACCAGGTATCATCTTTCCTCTTACAGAATAAGCAGTTGAACCTCAAGCAGTCTTGCTTCAAGAAGGGCCATTCAACTGAGACTGCATCACTATCAGTTACTGAAGCTCCAAGGATTGCAAAAGCTGATTCCAAAGCATTAGTTCTTATTCTCTTCTATCTGTCTGCTGCGATTGACACTGCTAATTATAAAGTCCTTCTGTCCATCCTCTTGTCACTGGGCATCACAGGAACTCCTTTTCACTGGTTTGAATCCTATTTCACTGATCGGTCTTTCAGGGTCTCCAAAGAATGTCAACTGATCACTGGAGTCCCTCAGGGTTCAGTTATTGGACCCCTTCTCTTCTAAATGTACACCATATCACTTGGTCCCATCATACAGGCACAGGGACTGATCCAGAACACTGCACCTCATCAGAATTTTAATTAACCCAAAAGGGCCCAATCACACATCTCTTTATCTCTCTGCACTGGCTCCCACTTGGTACTTGCATCAAATTCAAAGCATCGACACTTGCTTACAGATCTAACACAGGCTCAGCACCCTACACACCTACCAGAGACCTTCGATGCGAGCGACGACTTGTGGTACCATCAAAAGAAGGCACATAATTACTCTCAAGAATATTTTCGTTCACAGATCCTTGACCCACACAAACACACACACTCTATTCTCTTCATTCTCCAGGCTTATACTACTTCAAGCGATGTTTTGAACTTTGTATTGTGAGTACTGTAGTGGAACTACAGTTAATATCTGAGGACAAGGTATGATGAATGAATACCTGGCAATTGCAAAAAATTTAGCTCCAAATAGTTTGCAGTTTCATCAGAAGAAGCCAGCTTTAAGTCTCACAAGGAGATTGTTAGGCCGCCACGCTTACAATAGCATTGTTACAGCAATTACACTCTAACAGAGTTAAGTGACCTTCCAGGTTGTAGAAAAGCGTTCCTAGGCATCAGATTGTAGGGAACAACAAGTCATTATGTCTCCTTATGATGGCAGTTGATCACCGCACCAATACCGAGCATATTAACACACACACACACACACACACACACACACACACACACACCGAGATACACTGGAATGTGCTGAACTCGGCTCAGGCTCCAACTATCAACAGAAAGATTTCTCAAAAGATTCTGATAACATGTTCTATCTGGTGAGAAGTACAGACAATATTCATCATTATTCTATGGAAAAATACAAAAAAGCAAAGTAAAGGCTTTAACTAAGAATGGGTTACATAGGCAATAGAATAAAGTGTATATAAATTTTAATTAGTCATTAAAAAATATAAATTATAAATATATATATATATATATATATATATATATATATATATATATATATATATATATATATATATATATATATATATATATATATATAGTGGAGTTCACTTATCTCAACTCATGGTTAACTCGCCAATACTATTATGTCGACGTTTTTGAAGTGGAACCGCCAAACTCCCTAGCTTAGCATTTTCTTGTGGGTTATGTCCATTCTTTTATGTTGCCGAAATCTAATATCTCAACCACAAAAGAGGGACAAATTCGCCACTTCACATGGTTATTTCATGACAACACTGTTGTGTAAAAAGACACCAAAAACACGAGCATGTATATTCTCATTTAATAACTCATATCATGTACATTTTCATTTTTCTTTCTTGCGAGGGATGTTATCTTTGGCGCTTGCGATATCACTCTGACAGCTGCCTGGTGCTTGCACTCCCTCTGACAGCTGGCGCTGATAGGCTGTCTGACCTGTCAATCATGCAAGAAAACATGATTGGCTGTGCTGCCATGAGGACGGGCTTCTCTCATCTCATCCAACACACTTCTTAAAGGGACTTGCAGCTGCACAGCGCAGAGAGGAGAGAGGGAGAGACTGCTTTTTTTTTTCTTCTGATTCTGACTTGTGTTTGTTTTCTTATTGTGGGAATTTCGCACACAAGCACTGTGTACCGAGCCTGAACAGTTATGGATAATTGACATCATGTGAGCAACATTTGAAATTCGAAATGTGATCTTATACAAAAAAGTTCATCAATCTATTTTCTGGATCTATTTTGATCAGTGGGGAATGTGACGTTTCGTCATCCATTATCATGACTGTTTTATCACCCATCATCATGCCTGTTTCGTCATACCGTACATGAAGATTCAACCATCAGCCAAAGAAGCCAATCCTGAATTAAATGCCTGTCCTATATTGGCCAGGATGGTCACCCTTCTTTGTAACCCTCTGCCCGCACTGCCAAGTTCTTCATCCATGTCTTCATCCATCTCCAATCCACCCTTTGTCTACTCCTCTGCTTGCACTAAGCATTGTGGATCTGCCTTGGGCTTCTAATTCACCTTCTCAGGCCTGGATTGTTGACCCTCTTGCTTTGCCTAAAACAGTACAGGTCCATCACTCCACCTTGTCCTATCAATCTGTCAGCTCCACCTTATATTCTCATTTCCTCCATTTGGCACCATTGTCCCTACAACCACCAGGCTTCCTCATCCCTCCTGGTCCACCTGGGTCAGTCATAGACTTACGGGCCTTCATAATGAGTCATCCCAAACTCTGTCTCCGTCAGTTTTCTCCCTGTTTTCACTTTTCATCCCTGCCAAGTCTTCACCATAACTCCTCCCTCTGTCTACACTGCCGTGGAGAAATGTCAGGGTTGTTTTTGGCTTGTCTGTTTCAGTTTATTTTTTCGTCTGCTTGTCTGTCTGATTTCCTAGTCCGCTGCCTTGGTTACTGATTTGAGTTAGTTTGTAGTTGAGTTGCTCATTGTCTTGTTTACTTTTTTTCATGTGTGTATATATAGTCCTCTCCTTGTGTCCTTGGTTGCCTGTTCTCGTCATTATATAGAGGTTGTTATTTTTGTGTTTAAAATTATCTGAGTATTTTGTTACTTTTTTATTTTTCATTAAACATCTTACTGTTGTAATTAGGTCCATTATGTTTCATTCTCTGCATCAAGACGGAGACAATATCTGATGATTAGTGTTTTACTTTGGTAAATGGCTGTCAGTGATATGTGCTTCTTCACAGAATAGTGAACTTTATTGGAATGTCAAAATGTCATGCTCAGACGATTAGAATCCAGTGTGCTGTGAAAACAGGCCATTAAAGAGATCATTCTATGATTTTTACTGGCAAATCTGAGAGTGTTCACAACTGTTCAGGCCCAACGCAGACTTTGAGAAGTTTTACAAGACATCGTCAAATATTTTGCTTGGTGCTCTCATTTTTATAAAATCCAGCAGATTTTGATACATGCGCTATCAAGGTCTTTGACTTACGCTTGCTTGCTTATTTATTTAGAAACAGACATCAGAGGCAGTCCTGGCTAACATGGTGATATAATATATTGATCATTTGTTTACTTTGTAGTTCTACATTATAGTGTAAGAATGAATAGTAGCGCTATAGATTTGTTTGGCTTGAAATTGGCCCTCGTTTTTAAATTGAATCAAGTGAATGTGGAATTGAACATACATTTTTTTATGTAAACAATTCAAGTTACAGTATGTGGCTGATCGGAAATACTGTATATCTTAAAAAATAAACACGCTTGACCCAAGCTCAGTTTGTTCAAAACAGTTAGATGCAGATAATCTATGAAATAATGAACATAAACAGCCACATTTAAAATGCCTATTAAGAATGGTTGTAATTGGTCTCCAAGAGTAAAGAAAATAAACACAGAAGTGTATTAACTTTTGGGTGTTTTGACATTTGTACTGATCATTTTAAGAAAGAAGATAATTGCAATATGTAGCCGTATCACCTTCAAGACTGATTGTCTTCTAAAGTTAAGCAGGGTTGAGCCTGGTCAGTACTTGAGTGGAAGACCTCCTGGGATAAACAAGATTGTCGCTGAAAGAGGTAGTGAGTGTGGTCTGCTGTGCTAAAAATAGTTGACTGGCAGCTATTGACAAGTTACTTATTGTAAAATTATTCAAAGTATTTAACTGGCAACAATTGTTCATCAATAACCTTGTCAGTCTTGTCAACTGTGTCTCATTAATATACATACATATTCCCTTGGTTCCCTTCAGTCTTTGCATATTGTTGTTAATGTAAGCTTGTGGTGCTGAAATATGTGTATATGTATATATGACAGTTGGACTGTTTCGGTCACTTTTCACAAGATGTGCCTTTTTGTTTTGTTTTTGAAGTTTTCTTTTGAGTTTGACAATTAAAGTTATTTCAGTTTATTTCTCGTTCTTCCTTGCCTTCATCATCCTCCTACACAACGTCTGACAACTATGTATTCTTATTTTTTGAACACTAACAAGCAAAAAGACTGTTAATTGTACTCGATGGATGAGCATACCATGGCCAAAAACACAGAGTATAGAGATAGGATGAGAGTATAGAGATAGGTTGAACTTATGGAGATAGGAGACACGCCTCTAAGGCAAAGAGAAGTGTTAATCTGAAAGGTATTATGGAGGATCCTCACTCCGGTGCCACGCTTATGAATAAAATGTAACACTTTGTGTTGCAGACGGGCTTGAAAGAACCGTTACTGTTACTCATTTTCTCTTGTAGTATATTGTTAAACATATGTTATGATCACATAATGGTGGTTACGTTTGTGATTATTAATGTTTACTCAAACTAGAAACTCTGTGGGCTTGTTATTATCTATAATGGATAATTATCTTCAGTCAAATTATCTGCCCCTCCCTATTTGTAATGTTATAGACAAAATAAATTATAGACAAGAGAAATATTTCATATCATGTAACAGACCGAATATTAATATCAGAGCTTGTCCCTCTCACATAAAGCTTCTGGTAGCATTAGCACTTTTTTTAAGTCTGATGAAAAGCAATTCAAGCTATGTGCTGAATCTCTCCCAGACACAAATATTCAGACCAAGGTTGGTTTGAGTGGGAAAGATGTCATAAATACTGACTGAAGATTCAGTTATATTTGACAGTAGGATATTAAAATAGTATTAAATATCACAGCAATAACACTGTTAAACAACACTGAAATGTAAGAAAAAAACACATTTCAGATGTCATTCAATATATTTTTAATGTGTATATTCTGTTCCTGTTTGCTCTGTCATTATTTGTTGATCTGCTGTTTCTCAATTTCAAGAACACAAAGATCAGAATTGCGTTCTCACGGAGACTGGTCTGGCCGGGCAACCTTCAAAGAATTAACTCAGAAGGACACGAGGACAGGACGCGAGGATACAGAATGTATCCCTGTTGTGTTTTCAGACAGTTCAATATAACTTTCAAAAAGGTCCACTACAAACATTACAGCCACTCATTAATGGCAACTGTCACAGTTGGTGACATGAACAGCCCTGCATAGGCTAGACCATCCCATTTAACAATGCTTGGTCCAACCTTCGTCTCCTTCAAAGGATGCAGCTTCTGAAGTTCGAGTCTTTCGAATTGGGACATCACAATTACATTGATGCATTTTCTCAGCAATTTTCTTAACAGCCTCCTTTGATCATGCATGTAGAAATTTGGCTGGTTCTTGATATGATCACAGAGAGGAACGCAAAGTTGATTCTGTGGTAATTTTATTTAATATTGGATGTTTTTTTAAATGTTGTAGATTTATGTAGAAAATGAAAATATATTTTTTTTCATTTATAAAGGGTAAAATTTAAATGAGTTAGAACTCTACTCTTTATTAAGTTAGCCACTGGTTTATGTAATGGAGCATGAATTTACTAAAGTAACACTGTGACATGTGGATTGGAATATAGGCCATTCTGAATGCATTGTTGTTGCTCAATGTTCCTTCTGTTTTCCGTGACAGTTTTGAGAATGTCACCACTGGTTTCATCAGGCATTAAATTATTTTAAATCACAAAGACATTTATGTTAGTTATTAACAGTCAGTTAGTCAATTATTACAGAAGTTATAATGAATCTGAGCTATCTGAGGTAGTATTGGTCTATCAGAAGGACATATTTTCCGTGTACTCAAGACTTGCATGTAAAACTGAGCTTCACCAGCCTAGTTTGCTGGAAGACAGAATGAAGTTAATTTCATGCTGTTTACTGAACTGTGCTTTTAATTCAGCTTAAACGACCTGCCTGAAAGGAGCTTCCAAGTTCTTAAATTTCTTGTTTAATAACCTTTCTGTCTTCTCACAAGGAACTGGAAAATAAATAATTTATAATACAAACAACTGCTAAAAGTACAGTGTGTTTCAATACAAAAAAAAAAACATTTAAACAGCATATCACACAATACACCAATGGACATACAGTATTGCTTAGTACAAAATACTGGCATTAGCAGAGTCCTATGCACTGCTGGGGAAACTCACAAAGTAGTTGTCAGTCATGACACATTGACGCATTTCCCATTGAACATAGCAAAAGACTATATCTACTGTATAAAGACACTTATCTATACACTACATGGGTAGAGAGACATACTTTGAAGGTAGTTCAGTTATGCTATGTGCACTCAAAAAACTTCAGTGTGAATTTATGATTGAAACCTTTGCCTTTGTGAAGAACCACAGTGGTCCTCAAGTAGCTCATCATATATACATTGTACATACAGCTGTTTCAATTTTTGCATAATTTTGTAACACTGTGGGGGGGGGGGGGGGAATAAAACAATCAGGAGCCTCAGATAGGGCATCACACAGTCATAATTTATCAGAGAGAAAAAATGAACATGTTTGAAAAAAATGCATTCAGCTTTTCACAAAACATGAAGTCCATCACAGTTACATGAAGACATTTAAATCTTCAAAAGTGGCTTCATTTCACACTCTGCTAAATTGCGTTATTCTAACCTCTTTGAGATGCATGACCTTACACAACACTGCATCAGAAAAGATTAGCTGACTCTTTGCAGAACCTAAACTATGCTTATCTCTCCTATTTCATCACAAAATGGTCTGGTTTTTATCAGGGTTATTCAGATTTTATGTGAATTTACTACAACACTCCCACCTGTAATATAAGTCTTAATAAAATGGGCCCCATGCCCCTAATTTAGGAATTACTGCACACATTTTAAATGACACACCATCCACCTGGCAATGTTTCACTGGTTCAGAGAGCACATACAATAAAAATAATCTTCAATAAACAATATATGATCTTTACCAAAAGCTCTGAATAAAAGATTTGTATTACATTATCATATTAGTGCAGTGAGGCAAACATTGTTGCAGTATATCCACTGGTATTGACTTTGATTAAGCACCTACTAAATTTTCATTTGCAACTTGATATATCATAAATCTTAGAAACTATAGAGAATGAGATTTGTCATATATACCGCATAATGTCACTCACTCACTCACTCACTCACTCACTCACTCACTCACTCACTCACTCACTCACTCACTCTTAAATTATTTGG